>JACDQD010000001.1:40829229-41169229 GCA_019843655.1 Lethocerus indicus
AAAATGTATTCCTCTACCCGACGCCGGCTTTTTTTCACCGCCCCGACCTTTCCCGACCCTCCCTGTCGATAATGGCCTACCAGAATCCATTCTGTCCTGTATTTTTCGTTGACAACAAAATTCCTGGATTATGAAAACAGAATTGAAGATATAAACCGCGTAAATATTTTTATAAATTTAAAGATAATTCTGAACCCGGTTTACAGCAGGGCGCTCAACCTTCGTTCCCTCTGTATAATGCTATTTTTGAAAATGAAGGAAGGATTCTCAATATTATTCTTAAGTAGGTAGTTTAAAAAAAAAGAAACATTTACGCTATACTGGACATTAATTCTTCTGAATTACGCTATAATCTGAATTCTTGGCGAGTAAGGGACCTCGGGTTGCATGCCTACGGGGGGCCCGAGAAAAGGAGATGTTTCTGGGCTATAAAGTTTTGAAGGGGGCAGCAAGATGCGTCGTCATGTTATCCGTGGAAGACGACCTGAGGCCTCTAAAATCTTAAGACGGAGTTTTTAGTTAACGGGTCAAATAGTTAAATCAAACCGCCTATTTCATCCGCGGAAAGGAAGAAGCGCGAGCTTTGTTTTTCAGGAAAGACAGGATGTTTTTCATTTTACAAGCGAATCTCATTTAGACTACTGGTATTTTGAATTTTTGGCACGCAATTGAGATCCTTGGGTAACGAGAAAAGTGGACGGATTGGGTAAGTCGGCTGGAGATTTCGCCGAACATTAGTGGTGGAATTTAATTTCGAGAAATATTTTTGTTTAAAACTTTTGTTTTTTTTTCCCAACAACGAACGTGGAGCAGGTTGAGTACTATCAGCTGTTGAAAAGTTCCCTGCAAAATTTGAGAAAAAAAATTATTTCAGATATTTATGAGTTGTTGCCGATATTTGCTCGTATAATCCGACTAATAAAAGTAATGCAGAATTTATAACAGATCTAGAATGAGCCTATACACATTTGCTGTTTAAATAATGAACAATAACTACTCGGTACTGAATGATTCTGAAATTTCAGTTTCCTCGCGAGGAGCTATTTTTGATAATCCCCCCACCAACCCGGCCCTTCTGTTATTTAGCACTGTTGTTTGTTACCGCCGCGAGCAATTACTCTTTCCTTTTCGAAAGGCCATTTAAAAATGTCGTTTCGTCGGCGTATTAAAAAGTAATTATTACTCGGAGGATGGTTTAATAATTGTACTTCTCTAGTTACTACAGTTAGCGCTGCAATTAATGGCTTGCCATTTTATGACCCCCCAGCGTTTGAACTCTCGCTCCCGCGATCTGGGCTCCTTTGTACATCGACAAAATTCAACGAAAATTTCACCATTTATACCTTACAGGCACCCTTATAGCCATCCAATTTATATCCTCTTGTGGTATATTAGTAAATATATAGGTATATTTTTCCCACGTATTGTCTCGAACTCATTACAACCTCCTGTTCGTTTTGTTCTCGGCAAACCGCACTATTCAAAATTTTCAGAATGAATGGTTCGTACCTGCACGTACTCAAATACGAAAATGCACATCGTGCTTGTAACCAGACAGAACAAATATCCGAAAGAGGAATATATCATTCATTTATAGCCTGAATTTGGAACGACATCGTTTATAACACCGCTCGGATTAGTAATCCATTCAGATTTGCAAAGATAATTCAGCAGGGAATCAATAAGGGGTCAGTCCGTCAGGACCGAACAGTTCAAACTAGTCAGCTGTGCGAAAGATATACGGCACTTCTTATATAATAAAAATATAATCAATTATTATATTTTATATGATCTCATTATATAATAATAACGTTACATTAGATAAATAAAACATAATATTTTATATATATATATACTTTTTCACTAGGTCTACCTCCAGGTTGGATTGTAATGGTTAGAGGTGTTGAGGTTCGCGTTATCTTTTCTAGGATAAATTGAAACTGTTTCGGGCGGACCATTAATGGCTTGTTTATCGTTGGCCGGTATAAATTCTTCTTTCATTCGAACAGCGTTGTTCGGCCATATTATCATTTAGAATTAGAGATGGATTGCCGTCGCGGATAGGCGCGTCGTTAGTTATCAATTATACTATTAAACTCCCCAGGCAAAGAACGAAGTCCCCGGGTAAATTTGTCCGCGGCGGTCTCCTCGGTTCGAACCGGCGTTTAATTGGATTAGGGCTTAGACCGTTGTCAGAGTGCGGGCCGGCGTGAACCGGCCGCAGCTATGGGCTTTTTCGGTTGTTCGGAAAGCGGCGAGCACGCCCCGAATGAGGGGTTTTTTAATAATATTTTCGGGCATTACCCGCCCGCTAATCCTTCGCTTTTCCTTCTGGTCCCTACAGGGCCCGGATCCCCAAAGTTGAAGCTAATCCGCGGTAAGTGTTTATTTTTTGATAATTGGTAACCGCCGAGGGACACACTTTGACGCTCCCACCGTCAAAAAGTAGGCGCTTAAAATATAATGAGCGAGAAAATCTTGCCAATTTGTTTGTCATTTTTTCACGTCTAAGCTTATAAATATTTAAAAAATTGTATGCGAGAATTTTCTTAAAATAACTCGCATATTGCGCCTCGTGATAATTTCCACGGATACGTTCTAATTTACCTGCTATATATCGACTACCATATTTCAAAATTTCCGCCGGAAGAATATTAGGTGCACCCGAGCCGGAGGTCATTCATTCAGAATTTGAAAGACGAGCTAGATAATAATAAAATATTAATAACAAAGTACGAACAGATGACTTATTTGTCATAAGTAAAGTTTCCTCGGATAGTTTCGGTATACACGACTCTTAATCAGTAATGTGGAGTCATGGAATGTTTAATGCCTACAACAGTAATGGAGTATGTATAATTACGGAGAAGTTTCGGAATGTCACTACTCGACTGTTTGGTATGTATCAGTGGCCACGACGTAGTGCTTACGGGCGTCCGTTCGCGATGCGTACCTACCGTGCACATTGTTGAATCCCTTATCTTCAACTAACATGTTGAATATGTTTAACCCGCAGCGCACAACGGTTTGTTTGAACCCGACTTACCTTACAATGGCCACGCTCGCTAATTCCAAGTATCGAGCAAACCGCAGCGTCCGGCGGGAGCGATGTTAAGTTAATACGCGTGCGAGGAGGTGTTCAACTTATGCCTCGCAGCTAGCTCGCACTAGCGAAATGGTCCGGAGGGCGGCCGAAAGTGCGAACGCTCTGCTTGGAACACGGAACATCCGGAATGAAAGTGTCACTCCCCGACTTTTATGTGGAAATCGATACGTGGACTGTGGCCTAGTGTCTTCGCTGTCCCGAATGCCGCGTCACTGACCGTTGCCAGCTCCAAAAATAAGAATCTAAACCATTTTTATTAATTTCAATTTGGAATTTTTTATTCTTCTAACTCCTATTCTTATTATATTTTTAAATCCCAAAAAACTGCGCTGTGATTTATTTCCTAGCTTCCACATATAGCAAGCTCCTTCTTGGTCGCTTGATTTGGAGGATTTTTTGTCTATATTTTTCTATATTTGTGTTAAATTGAAATAAAAATTTATAACGGTAATGGGCAATGGATCCAGTTGAGAAATAAGAGTATATATATTATATGTGTATATATATATATATATATATATATATATATATATATATATACAGATTTTATTAGTTCCTTGACTCGTTAAACATTGACTTATTTGATAGGCACCCCCTCAATACAATCTGCATTTATATATATATATATATATATATATATATATATATATATATATATATATATATACAAACACATATACAGAACAAAATAATTGCATTTAAGGAAACTTCATTCGGTCTGCGAGGGTTTGGAATATCTTAGTTCTTGTCGATATTCTGTCTCCTCTCGCCGGTCTGGTCTACGGAAGATTGCGAGCAGCCGAAACCGGTCTGGCAAAAGACGAAACCGGCGAGAGCGGATAGGAGATCGGAGAAATACGAAAAATTGTATAGTTTCGGGCCCGGCACGGAATTGCGATAAACCATCGGCCCAGCTTTTGGGCGAAAACCGGAACACAGAAGTGGAACAGAATCCGGGAAATGCCCGTCAAACTTAATTACCCGTGGATCGGATCCGAGTCGAGTGCTCTTCGGGTGAAAAACCTCGCTTTCAGTGATTTTTTTGGGGGAGGCTGTACACGCTTCTTAACCCGTCGGCTCCTGTGTGCACCCGCGCCTCTCTCCCCAACAATCAGTACGGTTTTAATGGAATCAATTGGTGACCCTCGAGCCCCTTATCACCCTAATTCTGACCCTCTCCTCGGTCCGATCGTTACCCGACTATCGAGAGGAGCTCCAAGGAAATTGAGAGTTCCTCTTCGTCCGGGGGCGACACTCCCTTCCCCCCTCCTGGCTTTTCCGGTTTCGGAAATCGCTCCCCACCACAGTGTCGGTTACTGGTAGAGTCGGAGCCCCGTAATTAAAAGTTGGCGAGCGTGCGGGTGCATTAATAAACAGTGTGTGCCGCCTTTCTACTCGGTTTATTATCTTCTAGCCGTTCTATCATATTCTATATATTCAATTTCTTAAAAATATTTATTTTATTTTTGATAACACCTTCCGACTGGCTGGAAGAAACCGCTCCTAGTCTAAGACGTAGGTCCCAACAGAACCAAATGACTTGAAAATCCTTTGCTAGGCAATCGAGAAGAGTTTCACTCCTGGAATTGTCTACTTTAATTGATAAGGCTGTATACATCAATTATATTATAATAAAACATGTACGAAACTATGCAGTCGGGTTATTTATAATACTGAAGAGTGAAGAGTCCATTAAATAAAAAATCGCCGATCTTCCTTTTGTGCTATCCGAAGAAACATTGAAGTTTCTTTTGTTCTCGATTTAGCGGCATCACTGTATCGACCATTTCATTCCAAGTTTTCCCATCGTTCTGATCCTCTCGTCCGACAATCGGAGTCCCCTCACCTCCCGTATAATCCCCGAGCAAAAGTGGTCGCGTGGCTTCTTTCAGAATAATCAAGTTGCCCATTCATCTGTCGATTTATCAATCAGTTCGTCTAAACATCCCTCGTAAAAACCGTTCTATTTTGTTATAATATAGTTATAATATCTTGTTAAAATATAGTAGCCTCGGGCGAAAGCAAAGTTAAAATCGTGTATGAGGAACGCCCCTACGTAAGGAATATCCGGCGCTGTTCTCCAAAATAAAAAACGCGTTCACGCCCAAACTTCGAGCACCGACACAATCCCCGGTCCTTATACGCCCGTCCACTGTCTCCTGTAGTCATTAAATCAATTATTAATTGGAGCCCGTAATTAAAAGTTGGGAAGCGTGCTCGCGCATTAATAGGCTCGTGGGCGTCGTTGTGAGCCGTATAGCCCTTAGAGCCTTTTCGGGGTACAGTTTCCGAGACCAAGTTCGTTACGAATTTCGGTTTTCGGTGTAACCGATACACGCGTTTAACATGCAGCTTGTTCCTTTCTTCATGATATTTACTTTTCCCTGGGCCGTGACCGACTGCTGTCCAGTGGCAATTAATGAGAGCCGGGAGCAATTATTCTTATTTTTAAACAACAAGTCGTTATTACACCCGGCGTTAACATTCCGGAACGTTAAACGGAGCCTGTTGGCGGATCCGCCGACTTTGGAATGGTGATTTGGGAAAATATGCAGTTTTTGGTCAACATATTTCATCAACATCTCAAGAGGCATGTTGAAACATATCGGCGGCCTCGAACTTCGCCAGCCTAATTCCCCGTTCGATAGATATCCTCATTTTATGACTTTTCATGTAATTGCCCATGATTCCCTCCTGAAGCAGTGCACAAACGGCGTCTGCCCTTCGGACTGTTTCTTCCTCCTAGTTTAAAAGATACTTAAGATATTAAAAGATTACTTGTACCCTTAGAATCACTAGGACAATTATTGACAAATAGCGTCATTCCACGATCACACGAAAGGAAGACTGAGGTTCTTCAATATTGCAATATGTCCTAGGCTTATACCATTAAAAAATCCTATTTAAGAATTATTACTCCGCACAAATTTAGACAATGTCATAACATGCGAATTATAAGTATATTGGTGTAGCGCAGGTTGTAACAGCGGCCACATATGCTACAACACTCTATTAATACAGTATATACTTCAAAATCTGGTTTTAATATTTAAATTGTTAAGAGCTGTAATTTTTCTGAAGCTGGAGCCGGCATCATAAACAGATTCCTCATACCATAAGGTTATATATATATATATATATATATATATATATATATATATATATATATATATATATATAACCTTAATTATATTCTTGAGAGCCGGGGAAACTACCGGGACTTTTCTGGGTCGGAAAAATAGCCAAGAAAACACCACCGAGGTAAAAACCCGAGCGACTTTTCCCCCCTTTTTACGGCCTCATAAAACGGGAGAGCGCAATGATTCGAAAACGAGAAGAGAAATACGGAAACATTTAGGACGGCAGAGTCCCGCAGTCCCCTAAAATGCTGATATACAGGCGATGCGTCCACTTGCATAATACAGAGCCGGGAGGCCCGCCTATGGTGACTTGGGGGGGGGAGTGGATCCTTCGGTCGAAGGAAAAGCCGCGGTGGTGGTTGGGGGGTACTTTTAGTCAAATTATAAAAGAGTCAAAACCGAGAAGTCCTACTTCGCCGGGCCACCAGTCTCTGAAAAGGCGGACAGCCGATGCGTCTGTCCGATAAATAAAATTGTTTATTACCTTCAGAACAGAATCTGAAATTCAGATATACTTAATTCGCTCATAGTGCCAGTTTCCCTTGCGTCGTCCCGGCGGTTTAAACCTTCCCGTTGCAGTACCCATTGTGCCGTCTTTATTTTCTTTTCTCATCCCGAAGATGGGAACTATGGCGCAATATCTTTGCCCATAATTTGCTCCAGTCATACGGGTGAATGTGGAGTCGATAAAAAAAATATTGCCGTTGCGAACTATACCGTTATTTCCTCGGCCAGCCTTATGGTCTCCCTCCATAACTCGAATATTGCCCGGGCTTTTACACTGCAGTGATCTCGAGTGTTCAGATAAAACTGCACAGAGTGTAGATTCATGGGTGTTCTTTTCCAGTACTCGTATTTTATATATAAATAGAAAAAACAGTTTAAACGACAATTTAATAGTGGGGTGTCTATAGAGACCGGTTGCTGGGTAAATATATAGGAAATCAGTGCGATAGGAAAATTAATATTTAGCACCTGACGATAGCCTCTTTCGATTTATGATTATTCTAGGGTAACATAAGCACTAGGTTTAGACAGCTGTCAGTACCATTCCGGCAGTAATGTAGTAAAATACCGTGAAGAATCCTGTCAGCACTGTCCCCTGTCTGCTGGGTATGCGGGCTTGGATATGCCGCGTAAACGAAGCAAGGATTTCCTTCTCTCACTAAGTAAGCATCCGACTTCATTCAACATAAGCAATAAGTGAGAACCATTTTAGGCCAAAACGGGTCATTAATTTTCAGTATGCAATGAATTAAAGAAATAGTTTAATATTTTAACAAAATATTTAAAAAGGAAGTATTTATTGGTAGTCATAAATATAGTTATATTTGATTAATAATAATTAACCATTTATTCCGACGTTTTTGAATTTTCCCAAAATTTTCTCTCGACGAATCGAATTTCGAAAATTTTAAACATTAACTGCTTTGTTCCCGTTTCCTGCTGCATTTTTTATAAGACTAAAAGAGCGGGACAGAGGGTTGATTAGAAACAAAAAAAACAATGCGCGAAAATTGTTTTATCCGAGATGTAAGAACAAATGTACTTTTTTGCAGCTTTGGTGTCGGCTTATCGCCGTCGTCAGTGATCAAGCGGCGGCCGCAGAAAGGGACGACAATTTTAAAATATTAAAATAAAGTCTTGGAGCGAAGAACTTTTGTCGAATTGTGGAGGGAAGAGTTAAAAGGGGGGGGGGCAACTATGAGCTCGAGGACGCCCCCACTCTTTATTAAGCTCTGAACTTCCCCGTTTTATTTGTATTCAGTTTGTTCGAGTCTCACCCCCCACCCTCTTCAACTTATTTATTCGCCGTACGACGGTCAAGTATCCGGTGAGTACATGCGGTTTTATTCGGCCCGCATAATGTCAGTAACATGGCCCCTTTTTCCCTCATTCCTGTACTCGGTAGAATTAACTTCGTTAGGCAGTCTTCAGTAGCGCTATTGGTCCTACCAAGTTCGACAGTATTCTGTCGAATTAGGATCGATTTACAACAGTAAAATTTAAACGTTAGCATCCGTGTACACACACGAAATAATTTTTCTGTTTTACTTGAATCTACATATCAACGACCAAATATTTTAGAAATATTCCCTAACGCTCCAATGTAGCATTTTCAAATAGTTGTCTAACACTGGATATCGTTAAGAGTGTTTTCTTACTTACGTAGTGACATACTTATTTGCTATTATATCACACACCTCTGACTAATATTTTCTCCAGATCTTTATGGAAATATTTAATGTTTGGAACGCGTAAGAGCGTCCGGCATTGAAGATTGTATAACTTCGGACCACTGATGTTAATGGACGTCGACCGCAATACCACTACCGGCAACGATGGAAATTCGGAACGCGGGGCCGTCGTTCCCGAATTTTAAAAAACCCAGGAGCCCAGCTAGGCAACGAGTTTTAAATAGGTTCAAGAGAGAGGGAGAGAGATGGGGGGAGGGGAAGAGAGGGAGAGAGAGTGAGTGAGAGCGAGAAGTTTCGGAAGAGGTAGCCGCCGAGAAAAACTTTTGTCAAATTATGAAAGAGTTAAACTGGGGAAGGACTGAGAGGTCCCCAGCCCCACTTCTCCTTATTAGGGCCAACTTAGCCTATTATTTGGATTTGTTTATTTTTGTTTTATACTTATAAAATATTTGTCGGCTTAAATCTATATCAAGGCTAATCGGCTGTCTTACACTTAAAGTTTTTCTACATTATTATAATTTAAAAATCATTTTCATAATCTCTGTCAGATATATAAAAAAACTGGGAAATTAAAATAAAAATGCCTTATCATTATGGTTCCTCTTCTGAATTAAGCGGACTCTATAATTCAGGAACATTTTATAGAATCTTATAAAGACTTATAAAGAGTGAGCCCGCGATGAAGAGGAAATAAATTAGTTAATTTTAGGGAAACAGTTTCTAGGTTAACCGGATGAATGAATGAAACAAAATTACGGTATAGATCGTCCAACGTGAGTTTCCATCACTGAACCCCCACAAAAAGCAGGCGGTTCAGCTAATAAAGGTTTTTATGCACGAGTAATATTTTCAACGGTTGTCGTTCCGCCTCAGGATTGTAAGAGGTATTTTTCAATCCGTCCTCTTTGGCGTCTCCTACGGCCGCTCATTAATCCTGGGCCTCTCAAGAGCAGGTATTTCTAGGGGCGATTGCCGCAGTCCGCTATCACCCTCTCTCTCGGCTCTCGGACAGCTCCTGGATGCCGTAATGCCTCGGTGCTCCTGAAGGGTGTTCAATGTGCTATGCCGGTGTGTAACGTGGGCAGTAATGAAAGCCGGCGAAAATGGGCCCAAATACTGGTGCACCTGTCTGGGACCCCTCCGAGGACTCTTAAAGCATAAGATATTCAAGTATTATGGCCGCTTACCTTACTCTACTTAAGTGAAATTATTGTTCCTAACTGTGCACAGAAATATATTTTTCGGGACCGCATTATTCTTTCCTGTAATTTCGAAAGTGCTCGCATTGCATTTGAGGCCAGATTCAACTAGTTATATTACCGCAATGTTGTAGACGAGTCTACAAGTGAGAAATGTCGTTTCGGTGTTCGACCGCCGGCCGATCACGCGAACGCCGGTAACATCGTTAAGAGAGCTTCCCATTCCCCGTCATCGTGAGTAACATTCGGCAGCCGAGCGTCGAACAGAATAATGTGGCGCTTCGCCAATGTCTAGGCTTGTCTGAGAAGTGAAAATATTTCGGACCTCTCCCCCACCCCCCACCACAGTATAAAGTAAAACGAGTACTGCAGTGATACTCGGGTTCCTTTCGTGCGTCCCGATCATTAATACGGCCCGTATTAGTTCACCCCGGACAAGGTTTTAGAATGAAACAAATATCGACAGGTCCGAACGCGAGCAGACCACCCCGCCACCTCCCCCGCCCATTAGATATACGGAAAATGAGTCACACCTGCAATGAAATGTATTCAAAATACGAGTGTGGGAATAATGCGTACTATTGAAATTCGGGGAGGACAAGGTATGCTGCAATCGATAGGGGGCGTGGGCTATCGATAAAAAGAATAAGTAGGCCGATGTGGCCGAATCTCTTGTCACCCCCAAAACCTTTTTATCTGCATGAATTACCGATTGGTAATAATAAATATTTATTCATAAATGTTTAGTCACCCCGGTACATTTGACGTACTGAAGGGATATTGAGAAGGCCCAAGGCGAATCTTTCAATTTTCTTATAAGTCAGTTTTTTTGGGAATAAAAAAAATCACGCATTTAATCAGTCCGCCGTAACCGAAGATTTGGAGGAGTTATTAATAAATAATATTTGGTAGATATATTATATAAGAGGAGGGATAATAATACTTAACGGCTGTCCGTAAGTATTTAAGAATTGGGATCTTCGGTGGCGGGTATCTCTCTCCCTCCCTTTACCGCGGGACCTCAAACTTTTCTTTAATGGCGTAAAAAGGAAGGCCCTTCTCCGCAGTTCTAGGCTACTTAGCACGGCCCCACACGAAAGTCGGGGAGCTATTATATGCCGAATTTGGGCTAAGTGGTCGAGGAATAGGTTAGCGAGAGGGGCCCGGTGCCTCTCCGACCGTATTCTCGGTAGATTATTATACCTGGGATTCGATGAAAGTACTATATCGGGTTCCCGGCTCTCGATAAATATGAAAGAATACGACCGCCTTCGACACCCTCGAGACCCACCAATTTACCTTAAAGGTTTAATAACCACTCTCGGGAGTATCGTTTTATCCGTAAGTTTACCGGAAGTAAATGGTTTCTTTCGCGACCCATTTCCCGGCAGAATTATTTGGGAACAATTACGGGTGAAATTCCGGAAGTAGCGGTAGTGGCGGGATTGAGAGGCCTATCGATAAATAGGCTAACGGGGAGGAATCTTAAAGCGGGGTAGGCCGAGGAAGAGAGAACGGTTGGCGGGGGGGCGATGGGTGGGGGGCGGGGGCCCGCTTTTCGGGGCCGACACCCCTCCCGCCCCCGCAACACCCAGCCCCCGGAGGCCGGGGGAGTGGATCAATAAGTCCCGTAGATCGCGTCACAAGAGCGCGAGAATCCAAAGTAGTGGTGGTTGAGGGCTGGTGGGGAGGGGGCTGGGGGGAGGGGGCCGAATAACAGCAAAAGCCACACAGCATACACTCCCCCTTCGCTTCAGACCACACTCCGCCGCCCCCGCCACCCCCGCCACCGCCCCCGTCTCTCCTGCGCTGAATCTCTCGCCGCCACTTTCTCTCTCTCTCCCTCTCTCTTTCTCTCTCTCGGCTATCGCCTTCTCTCTCTCTCCCTTTCTCGGCTCTCACTCTCGCTATCTCTTTCTCTCTTATATCCTATCTTCACTGGTTGCGGCCGCCGGCTAAAAAGCTAAACACACGGGCCTTCTCTCTCTCCCTCTCCCTCTCTCACTCTCTCTCGGTCTCTCTCCCTCCGCCGACGTATCTCCTCCCACTCCGGGCTATCTCCGCACTGCTACATTTCCCCTCCGACCCTTTTCTACGCTCCCCCCTCCGTCCTATATCCTATATATCCTATACCCGTCCGATTCGGGCGAGTCTTTTTTTCGCGGACGGGGGGGCGGCCCGTGCGGGGGCGTAGGGGGCGAGCCCGCTACTCGAAACGTACGGGGATCGATCGCGGAGACGAGCGGCGACCCGCTCCTTTTCCCGGGGACGTTTTTCCGCGGTACGCCCCGGCCCCGCCCCGCACGCCCGCCCCCACGGTACCTATCGAATTAGAAAAATCTCCGGGGCTCTCGATACGCCCGGATCGGCGGATGCTCCGCCTCTTTCGACTACAAATCGCGCTAATATAATTATTCTTCCCGATATGTTAACTAATAATTTCCTTATTTACATTATGGAAAAGGCGAAATCTTTTAAGCTGACAGTTTTGTTTCAATTAAAAAATAAAAACACTGGTCTAATAAACACGGACCAACTCTGTTGGCATAATTCTCTTTTATTTTTTACTTATGTCGTATTACTAATTTTATACTTATGTCTGTGGTATTTAATCGCGAAACGTATTGTAAATAAAAGCATTGTTATACATGTCAACTCATATACAATACTACTAATATATCCTAACCTCAATAATAGCATTCAGTTCCTGCTGCCGATGTTTCCTGTGGAATTAGTGGATCAAAACTCATAATAAAAAATTATAGAGAGACTAATAATAGAATAAAAGTATTTAATAATTATAATGTAGTTAACACGATGATTATTCTGTCCCACTTATATAGTCGCATTCTGGGTCATCTACCGGATGAATAAACTGCATAAACATTTTCAGAGTTTTGAGGCACAAAAAAGATTGACATTTGTGGGGTTATAAATGAGAATGAAGTCCTCAGCGGTTGGTTTTCAGGCAAAGTCCCTATTCTCTTAATGAAGAGGGCTTCCTATTGTCAAATTTTTGAGGAACATCACTCGAACTAAAGCCCCCGTCTCTTGCCGCGCTTAAATCCAGTATTGTCTCGCACTTCTGAAATGCACTCGGGATTAATCGTAGGTACGCAATCCCAATATGGAAATTTCGATATTTTTGTATACGGAGAAACTGAATTCCTTGTTACGCGTTAACGCTGTACCGTTCACCTTGCAATTGTAGCAGTGACACTGAGGATGGCGAGAAACCAAAATGGCGGTCTCCATACATCTTCTCATGGCCTATTCACGAGTTCCCTTGTAACAGAGACTCATAATGTCCGGAAGAAATGTATGTAGCAATAATCCCTAACTGAGTACCACCATAAGAAACGAAACGTACTAACCTGATAAGCAATCCTGAATTATTTTTATCTGTTTATTAATTCAGATTTTATAACACTCCTGTATCAAATCCTACGGTTGTACAATAATTATTTTATTAATTCAAGGTATTTTTGGGGGCTCCACGAAATATAGGTTTGGCATATCATCACTGTAGGTAGGTCATCATCGTCTTAATAAATGGCTACCACGAATCATCATGCTGGGAATGTCACTACGTAATTACTGTACTGGGGTTTCTGGATTTTCACTGATTAGGAACTAATAGACAAGTGGGGACAGAAAATATTTTCAAATTTATTCCAATGAAATTGTGATAGGCAATATCATACGTTCTATAAAATGGAGTGGCAACGGTTTTAATAGTAATTTCATAATGGAATTCAAAACCTTCCTTTTTTAGGGCATACAGTATAAATTGTCAACCAAAAAAACATTACACTATTTACCACAATAAATAATCTGTTATTATAATACAATAAATAATAATTGGATGGAAGTGACGAAATCCTACCGAAAATGACGAGCAGCTGAAACCGGTCTGGCTATAGACGCAATCTCACGAGTTTTAATATAGTATTATAATGTTAGTTTTTTATCTATTATTCTATAATAAATTTACACCTACACACGATTTAATAAATTTTATAAAGTTATTTACCGACAGACATTATCATTATATTTATTATTAACTGTTAGACCATGTTTATTTTATATACGATATGCACATTTCGGTATGATGCATTTTATATCGCGTGTATTTAGCGAAATATGAGTATGTAAGATTACTCGTTCTTTGGAGAGTCTGGAGCGGTCCCCGGGATTCGAACCGGAGTTCGCGGCGTGGCGAAAACAAATTAACCGATAAGATTTGTGGGGTGATGGTGGTCTAGGTGGGAGGGGTGCGTGGTGGAGCCGGGAGCAAACCGTCGCAAACAATAAGGGCTTTCGGGAGGAGGCCGTTTTTCATATCGATCGAGGAGCAGCGGGGGAGAGGGGGCGCGGAGGCGGCCGCGGATAATCGGGCTCGCCCGACGAAACCGAAATAAAGGAGGAGGAGAAGGTGGTTGTTTAGGAGGGGGCGAGGTGGAGGAGGCCGGGTTTTAATTAGAGATTTATTGGCGGGAGGCGACAGAGGCGGAGGGGGGCCGCGCCTAATCCGATTAGGACCGCGGTTACGCGAGTCCAACCCCCTCCCTCCCCCCTTCAGAACGCTCACCCATACAAGAAAGGCGAAGTCGCACAGCTAGAAGCCATAAGTGAAATTTGAAATCAGAATAAAAAATCTACATTACCAGTGATAAATACCACGACGATTAGAAGTTGAAACCAGTAATACTAGTACATACCCACGACGTATAATGTAAAATATCTGGGCCTTTATACGCGCAAAAGACTGACGTGGAATCCTCTCATAAAGTTAAAAAGACAGTAAGTCAAGTTATGTTTAAACAATACTGTACAACACTATACTGAAACCAGTCTTGCCAAATCATCGAACTATATAGTCGAAAACTCTAATAAAATATTTAACGCCCCTCTACTGTGTCTCCGACCTCTCCTTACGGTTTAAACTCCTTAGCGCTCCTTACTCCCGACATCCCGAACGTTCCTTACTGGCGCCTGAAAAGGAAGCGGGCGTGATTTAAATATACGGATTAAATAAATCAAGTCAGTTGGTTTCTTTCACGTTATTCTGTCTTCGCTACTAGTAAGATTGCATACTTAAAAGAATACTTTTTAAAAAATTTGTGTTAATTTATATAAAATTTACTAAGATTGTACTAAGATTGAACGCCCAAATCGTACAACAGCGTGGATCGTTTGTTAACTCCTTTATGGCCACAACTGTACAGCGACACTGATGTTGAACTAGTAAGAACCTCCACTGGTTTTCCCCCTCGTTATTTAAAATGTATTTTCTATTTTTCTGGCACGTTTAAATCAAGCGGCCTCTTCCTATTCAGGCGTCTCTAACAAACGTTTGGGATGTCAAGAGATGATAAAATTATATCACAAGTGAAGCCATAAGTCATTCGCCAATTAAAAATTAAAGTAATAATAACTCCTTTAAATAATCCGCAGAGTTCGGAAGGTAAATACGAGCTGAACATTTTTTTATTCGGGGATTAACCGGTAAGAGAAAGATGAATTGGGAGCCAAACCAGGGGGGGTGGGTGACGGTGGACGGTCTCGACTTGTATTGGCCTCCGTTTGATAGTTTATTGTCCGGGATTGAATTGAAGGCCGAGTTGAGTGGGGGGGGGGGCTGGAAGTTGGCTGGAGAAGTTAGGGGAGAGGCGGTGTGGGGCGGGGGCGGCGTTACGGCCAGCCCCGACCCGGCTTTGCGGCAGGTCAGTCCCCGGGGCCCGATTGACCCCTGCCCGTCTTTTCATGCAAATTTCCCGGCTTTTCAAACTACCGCCGGGGCCGGAGATTCTTTCGGCTTTCCTCCCTCCCTCTCTCTTTTTCCTTTTTGTTTTTTTTTCCAGTGCCGATTCCGCAACGGAAACAGGATATGAGCTCCAACGAGCACGCGTTGCCCAGATGCGTCAACCCGGAGAAGACAGTGTTCGATAACTGATTCGCAATAGGTTTTTGAAAAACTCGTTTAGAATTCGTTCTTATTTTTAAACTAACAATTACTATTTATGTTTTAAATTATTTGTTCGGGTGTCCACCAGGTTTTTAATTCGGTTTCACTGGTTTCAACGTGTAACAATACGGCATCGAAAAATGTATCTCTGTACTGTTATCGGGACACGGTCGTTACCGAATTAACTAACGGAACAGGTGTCTAACGAGTGCACGATTGGAAGAAAATTTTCGTTCAACCGCGAATTTAAATTTTTTTGCCAGTGGAACCCGTTCAACTCCAGAGCACCCTTTAGAGTGTCCGCAAGTTTTCGTCTCGGCGATGAATTACCCGACTTTCCGGAATCGATGGAAAGAATAGTAAATAGATAAAAGAAAAATCGCGCGTTATTATCCTCTCGCTAGACATTACTGTTGGAACGCTGCAGAAGAAAGGCCATATTGTGGTTTAGGACTGGTGGGAGGGGAGTAAGAACTCGAAAGTTATTGGGGTCCGCTTCCGAACCGAACTGGTTTTTGCCGCATAGAACACACGCCCCTGTCTGGAAACAGTTAATTCTGTTTTAACATTTTCTTTTAACCATCGAACAATGTTCCGTCCCAATTGCGGTCTGCACAGATGGTTATGACCAAATGTCTCAACCGTATAAAACAGATAAAAGCAATCAATGGCGGTAAGGTATTGAGTGTTATCTAAGCATTGTAATCGAATTTTCCCTTGTTATGAATATTTCTAAAGAACAATTTTCAAAGCATTAACACTCATTCGTATACAATAGCCTCAAAATGAATGTTTCCAGTATGTTGCAACGTGTACCGCCGTCTTTGGGAAACATCTGCTACTTAACCAACCATATCCCCTTAACTGGGAGAACTGAGACAAAATATGAAATTCAAATTTTAAATATTAATTATCGTATACTTAGCTATGATATTTAATGTTTAATACGACCACAGTATTATTGAATTACTCAAACATACTAAGAAGAAGGACGAATGCCCTATATTGGACTATGAAAGGAACAGATAGCATAAGAATTGAATTAAATAATTTCTGTTTCTATAAACCACGACCGGTGTAGTGGAAAACAATAGGGTATCATGCAAATAATATTAAGTTATCGTGATGTTAATGTGGGAATCATTTGGAACGTAACACAACTGTTAGTGAAATCAAATAACAATTTAAGCTTTAACACACAATATTCTAATTGGGAGAAGGAATTATAACGAGTAAATCTTTCTAAAAACATAGCGGTTATCGTACGAAGAAACGTAACTTAGTTCGGGCGTGGGACGTCCGTGAGTAGTCCTCCTTACAAAACCTGGCTGGTGATTCACCCATTATATGTTAATTCCGCGTCTGCACTTCGTATCACTTCATAACGGCGACATGGCTGATGGAACGTCTAGAGATATAGTAAGAATTAATTGTTTTCCTTGTACACTCCAAGTACGGCCAAACAAGCAAACGGGTCTAGTACCGGCGGTGACAATCTTCTGTAAACACCACCGCTCGTTAAGATATTAAACATATTTTATATCAAACTTAAGATACGGGTTATGACCAGGAAATAAGCTCAGAACTCGTATACGGATTGTCTATATTTATATCGGCTGTTCGAAAAGAGCTATTTATCGCTCTTGCTGTAATGCCGAGGCTCGCATTCGTCAGTAGTATTTCAAACAGCACTGTTAAACTGTTCAGTCGAACATTTCGGCCCTCTACCGACAACTGAAGTTATAGGAGAGGATCGAGTATGAAATGTCGCGAAGTTGGACGTCCAAATTGAGAACGCGGGATACGAAGTACTCAGTTTTTTTCCGTACTGTCACTTCACCGTACCGTACATTAAAATTAATTTGTTACTAAATCGAAAAAGTGAATATTATCGTTACTAGTAGCTTCGATTATAGTAATTGGTGGTACAGCGAAAAGTCGGTGCGGGACCTGGGACCGAGGCGGTATTCTACGTATTCCTAGAGCGTGGTCCCCGTCTCGATTTCCGATGTGAGCCAGACGCGTCCGCCGTGTAATTAACCGTCGGGAATAACCGTAAAGGGATATGAGCCGTATTATGAAAAAATAGCGCCGGGCATTCCGGGCTAGGCGTTTTCTAATAAAGAGATGGGGGAATAAGAGTAGCAGGAAAAATTTCCCAGCAATAATAATCTTCCAGCTCTAAATATACTGACACGAGAGACTGTCGATTCAGAAAAAATTTCCTAAACACTGAAAAATTAAAAGAGTATAGATATGGACTACGTGTGTTTGTCCCTCATACTTCTTGGCGACTGGTTCTTTATAATTAGGGTTTGAACCAATCGCTACTGATAGTGGCGAGAATGGAGAGACCGGTTGAGCTTAGTACCGAACCAGCGAGCGGAGACAGAAAACCGTGGGATCAACGTTCCTTCCTAAGGACAATTTTACTATCTTGTATGAGTAATTCGGTTTATTTCCAGCCCCAATGCTTCGGCCAAATATCCGCACCGGCTCGGAAATAATTCGAGAAATCATTGGGAACTCGGCGGGTCAATAAAATTATACTTTCTTCGAGGCGAGAAATCGTTAATGACGGTTCGGCCGTCCTTTCGGAGGGATAATTATAGGGACATTAGCCCACGGAGGTTATAAAACCCTTCGGACTCGCAGTAAATTTTCACGGGAGGGGCCCCCTAGTCAATAATCGAAACGCTTCGGTTGAGTGAAATTACTCGGCTTTGAAATGTTACCGAACCTTTGCTCTTTCCGGTCCATCGCTTTGAGCCAAATTGCCAAGTTTACTTAGGGGCGGTCGCTCTTAAGTTAGCGTGAATATTAACTTGGAATTGGAATCTCGGTATTATAAAATGTAAAGTTCATTTTACAATAAAAGTTCTCCCTTCTCGCTGGTTCAGAGATACAGTGGAAATCATTTTTTATAATGGAAATCGAAATTACTTTCTGGAATTCACTGAGTGCACTGGGATTTAATATCCATTCGAATTTTAATATTTTTATTATTCTTTCGTGTCTATCTTTTGATCGTATTATGTCTATACTGTCAAGTACTTGCACAGTATAAGTGACAGTGACAGTGCAGTGAGGATGCCCGAAAAACATCCAAAGTGCCGAAAGTGACTAACACCGGTACTGAAGATGGCGAGCAGCCGAAACCGGTCTAGCAAAAGAAACAGAAACACACGAAATCTACGGTATTCCAACCCCTCCCAGACCATAAAACAGGTATTTTAAACAATATAATCTATTATTAACCTCGGTCTTTATTTATTAATATCCATTGTTTCCAAGATAATTAAGTCAGTTATTTTATCGTCCCATATATCCCTTTTGACATCAGATTAAGAATATTCCGGTAATTTATGCATTTCTATCGTACTTCCCGGGTTTGTCCTCTTTTAATCGGGTTCTGCAGTGGGCGATTTTCACCCAATTTTTAATTCGGATCCACCCTCCCTTCCAACTCCGCTGGTACCGCGAGGATATGGGGCATCGTGAAGACGCGTAGGAGAACTGAAAATCGTTAATACCCCGCCCTTGGGTCTCTCTCCCTTTGGAACCCCTATAATTTTTCATTATCCCTCCCTCCGGTACTCATTTCCAGAATAGATAAAAAAAGGAGCAGAAGAAGAAAGGACTGGAAAACAACGAAGGAATAATAAAAGAAATACAATCGTCGGGGGTTTTATGAATTTATGTCCTCCCGGACTTGGGACCGGTTACCCGGCGAGGAAGCGTTTCGTTTATTTTGTGACGAAGTCGAGCTTCCGAACCATTATCGGGACATTAGCGACCGCGGCCGTTTCTCGATTCTCGCCCTTTCGTATTAAGCCCCGCTATAGATGTTCCAGCCGCCCACTGTGCCAATGAAGGGACGCCGAAACAGTCCAATAAGGGTAAACGAGTGTAATCGAACGCACGGCACATTATTGCGATAAATCCACTCGAAAGCATCCGATATTGACAAATTCATAGAAGTTGCAGAAAAATCATATCGTCGTATTGAACATTAGAATCCGTACGAGGCATATTCTGACATTTAACCATTCGAGGGCTTCCAACGAGTTACAGACGAATTTTCAGTAGAAAGGCTTGAATACTTCACTATGTTTATGTTTACGTTACTGCCCCTCAATGAACTAGTCAGTTTGTCAGAATCTTTCAAGTGGGTTTGTTACACCGCCAATATGCCGTGTATTGGATTACACTCATTTACCCTTATTGGAGTGTTGCTATAGTTTGATGCTGTCTAACATTTTCCAAAACGAAGCAAAAACTAGCGAATCTCAAAAGCACGTTTCGTCAGTTTTTTGTTCGATCCCTCATACGCTACTGAAGTCTTGATGTTTCGGGACACATTGTATAACCAGACTAGGTTCGGAATATGGATTGACTGAAGTTATAGGACTTGAAGCTTCCTTCTTGTTACTCTACCAGCATATTTCAACGGGCGATTCGGCACTGGAGGGAAGTAGAATCTCCAGGGTTTGCCGAGTGGATTGGAGTAGGCGCGGCTAATTGTAATCACCGGGAATAACCTCCCCACTCCGTTCCCCCCGAAAAAAAAACAGAGGCCGTTAACGCTAATTTAAGCGGGAGCGGAACCCCCAAATTGAAACCGCGAAACGCAATTGTCACGAATTTGGTCGTGGCCGCTCAGGAGAGATTTCGATTAAAACCTAGTCCGGACGCTCTAATACCGGCTAAAAATCTAATAACATCTCGGAGACGCGGTAAATACCGCTATAATTAGGGAGGCCGCACCGGGGTTTATTGATAATTATTTTCTCGAAACGGCTCCGGCGCCAATTACACCGCTAATTGGTCGGTCCCAGTTTCCGACCAGCTCCCCGGATTTACGTTTGTTTCGCTCTCTCTAAATTCGGAGGAGCCGTTTTAATTTCTGGAATTAGCGCCTCCGGAAAATTGTCGTAGGGCGTCAGTCCAGAAATCAACCGGGCGGATAGGGCCGAGGTGACTCGGTCCGAGCTCATCGAGATGCGACTTGGTCCTTTCGCTGAAGTGCCTTTTCGCGACAAAATAGTGTCCTGACATATATTAACTGATATTCTAGGAGCCGTAAGTGCGAAACAAGAGAAATGTTAACGGCTGAAAAGCGGTAGTATTCCTACTGACAGAGGTGAATACGCCGACATTGAAACGCCGAGAAGGGTTGGACGTAGAAACGTCCGCATCGAATACTAAAACTACCTGCAGGAATAAATAACTGTTGCATTTTATATCAGCACCCCAGGGTAATGAAACGCGCCTAGAACCAGTAGTTTACGAACGGGGAGCCCTTGAACGTTTTCTTAATTAACACATCAAGTCCCCAGTAATGGATTTGTAATTCCTCTCTGCCGCCCGGCAGGCAATCCCTTTCTGTCTTCTTCATTTAAACATAAAGTTCTTCCGGTGATTCTTTAATGGCGCTTTCATTTTCTGATTGCGATGCAACTTGGCAAATGGTTCCCTGTCCGTTTGGAACATTGCAACTTCACGCCCCGCCTCTATTTTCTAGAAACAAACGAACTTTAGAAATTATAACGAATGCGATGCAGTTATTAGTCAATACAAATTGCCGACTGAAGTAAAATTCGTCCCCCGACTGAAATTCAAACCCAGGTTTCTCAATTTATTCCTTTAATATTTTGCGCTTAATACTGCGTATCATTATTTCTATATTTGTACGGGATGTTTGTTGAAACATATATGAGTTGGATAAGACACATATACCGGCTCTTAGGCCTTTCAATGTACCAAAGCAGGACCCCAATCACCGGCAACTTAGGAATTCCCCTTGAATTGCTCCTTATCCTGAGCCCACTCCCATTATGTATGAGCATATCGCCACACGCATCGAGAGCGGTGGTCTTACGTCTACACTTTTAATTCCCCAGTCTATACTAGAGACACGAATTCGATTTTCGAATTAAATAAAAATTCGTCTGGCCTTAATTAGCGGTCACGGCAGAGCGGTATCCCGATCATCTACTGCTCTGAAACTGTGAGTGCTTGATACCTATACTCAACTCAAGAAGCTGTGGCGCTCTTAAAATAATCTCTTTCCCCTGTTGGCGACCGGAACAGAATTTCCTTATTGATTCTCCGAGAATAAGCTAATCTTAAAAGTATCTTCTCACTCGGATCGAGAAGTCCGGAAACAAAGCCTCCCCCCTCCGGCCACCAACATTAGGGATGGAATCTTTTAAAAAAAATCCCTCCCCGAAATTGACATTTGGACGGAAAGAGAAAGGAAGAAGAGATAAAAAGAGTGGCCGGTGACCTTCTGTCTTGATAAGTCCCGACATTTGAGGGGTCCCTCTCGGACAAATGGTCAGGAGGAAGCAAAGAGCAGGGGGGGAGGGGAAAGGGCATCGGCCTACCCCCGCGCGATACAACCGATAGATCCCTCCGATAGCCCGGGCCCTTTAAACCTTTCTTCAACCCCGGGCCCAACCTTTAACCTTTTACCGGCAAAGGCAGCCTTGGGACACAAAGCTATAAGTGTAAAGTCCTTAACTTGGTCTTACTCTCTTTTCAAAACTGGTAGCAGCGTTACAATTACCAGTAAGAAAGTTATAGTTTTTGTGCGATGCGTGGAAGGATACCAGTCATACTCGCCTGGTCCCTGTGGAAACAATTTTCAGTACTTCCCAATGGGGGGGGGGGATCCGAAAGGGTTCGGAATATCGTAGATTTCGTGTTCTCCTCTCTCCTCTCCCCGGTTTATTTCCGACGCTTATTAAGCTTGATTACTTCTGTTTTTTATATCTCAAGGGATCTATTAACCGGCGTGTACTACATTCGAAAAATCGTCAGTACGTATAGAGGTTGGACCGTCCAAGCGTACAGCTTGAAAAAACCCTTTAAATATCGATAGAAAATTAGGCGGTAGAGTTATACCTTCTCAATAGGCTGAAGCGGCTAGAATTGAAACGTGTCGAAACGCCCATCGACGTTAGTGCCCGTATCCTGGTGGCGGGGGGCGTCGTTATCCGTGCACTCCGGGGTCCCCCGTCTGCCCGCCAAAAGAATATAAATAATTAGAGCAGAGAGCGACAGAGAAAGAGGGGGGCGGTGGAAGGAGGGGTTCTCGTTAGCCGGGGACGAGTGGACTGCAAACAGGGGCACGGGGCCCCGGGGCCCCCCCTCTAATTATTCGCCGGCCGACGAGTGGCCCTTGCCGACCACCTTAATGAGCTCACTAATACCCGCCTCCCGCCCGTCGCCGCCTCCAGCCCCCGTTTAAAACGGTAACGGTAAACAATCGAGTCCGCGACACCCCCTATGCAAGTCTTGCACGTTGCATAACGAAAAATGTTCGATCTATATAAACTTAAGTTAAGAAACGTTTCAAAGAAATGCATCCGTCGACCAAACCAACCAGAGTGTCGTCCTAGACTATCTCCTTTATTTCGTTATCCTTTCATACGCGATAAAACATTAGGGAGAGGGAGATTGCTAAACGCAGGTGTGCGGAGGCACCGTTAATATTGTCTACGATCGCCCGCCGACTTGTCGCTCATATTGACATAACATAAAAGGTGAACTTCCTATGCTCTTCCTGCCTAGGGTTACGGTGGCGGCACTCTCGATAACTCATATAATTTACGGCGCTTTTTTAGGTATGTGTCGTCTTTTTATGTATTATAGCATCCATCCGCAACATGAGATCCGGAGAGAAATGAAAATTGACTTTCCATCCCGTTCAGGACCACTCGAAATCCTCGCTATTTCGGAACCGCCGAGTAGTCGTTGCTTCAGCCGCCTCATCATACGAAAAACGGCGGGTCGATCCGAGCCAGACTTCGGATGATATTTCGTGAGGGACTTTTTTCGCATTTCTCTCCGGATATGTTGTGGTTTTTAATTAGGCCGTATTTACTGTAGTAAAAATAATGTAATTCAAATCACCATTTGGCTCCACGTGTGGCCGCCCTGTCTGAGTTCGAAATAGTTTCCTTATTTAAACGTTTAAAATTAATTATTAATTCGAAATTCCGTATTATTCGGTCAATTTCAAATGTTTACTCATACTTAATAACTCTAGAAACGTGCTCAGAAAATGTATGTTAAATTTTATTGAAACACCTAATTTTACTCTGAGTATAAATATTAAAAATGACATTTTGGGTAATGGATTTGATACGCCGGTTTCAGGAAGTAAATCAATTGAGAGGGGGGATCAATGTCAGGTTGGCCTGTGTTCAGGTTCAGGTAGAATATTTCCTCCACTTGTAGGCGCCCTTTTTTGTACAGGTGTTCCCTGAATGACGAGGGGGGGGCCCCACGAATCAATGGGGAATCCACGGGGAACAATATGCCAACAACCTGACACCACAGAAACGTCCGACTTTTTTCTTTTTTTTAAAGCAAAAAACGTTTCTTTTATTGCCAGTATCTGTGGCCCTACTCGCCTCGAACATTTCGTATTGTAGTCCAGTCCTCGACCCTACGTCCTCTGTCGTTATCATCTGAGCAATATTCACCATTTATTAATACTCAACACTTCGGAAACAACCGTTTAACGTTGAAATATATGTCGCTGAAAATGTTAATCAAATAATAACCAATGGCAACAAAATATACTTTCTCGATATAATGTCTAAAATTCACTGGGCAGTAGCGTATACCTTTGCTTAGCTGAGAAACTATGTTGCAAATCGAAAGAATCTCATATCTCTCTCATAATTTTAATAAATAATGGATTTTCCTGACTGTCACCAGTTCATTACCAGGAAACTGGATTTTATTGTGTTTTTCCCAATATTTGGAATAAATAATAGATAGAAATACTTAATAAAATTGCTCATATATTAATTGCTTTATTCGTGCAGCTGTAATGTAAATTATGTATCCTGGAAACAGGGATGATTTACCTCTAAGTAACCCACTTCTCCTACCGCGATGTTGGAAAGACAAGATAATAATCAATTATTTCGCAAAAAAATATAAATATTTTATATTATTTACATTTGCTTTTCCAATGTCGATAATAGCCCTGTAGGGTTAAACCGGCGAACTTGAAGTTGCCGTCGGGGGCGCTCTTTGACAAAGTTTCAACGCTATCGCTTCTCCCGAAGCGTTAATGAATCCAGCACTGTAAACTTGGAGACAACCGTGAATGGAACTCAATTAAATCGATTAAGAGACGAAATGATTCAGAGTCGCGGGCCGCCGTGGGGTGGCGGTGGTACCCATTAAGGGGGACATCGATTAACATGTGACGCCCGTCGAAACCCGTTAGCCCGATACTTACAAATTTATCTTGAAAGCTTCCCACGAGTCAGGAGTAGCTTAGCGCCCTCTTTAGAAACGTCTCCCCCTCGGGGGTAAATGGCGTCTTGAAAAATCATTCTTATCAGTACACCTACCCGATGACTGATTCGCGGATCAAAAACCACTGGTAAAATCAATTGAAATTTGTCCAACCACCTATGGTAAACTGATGAAATGGGAATTTATTTATTTAAATGGGAACAATTTGATACAGCTTTCCAGTTTTACCAGTGAAACATTCAATTCAGAAAATGTTGCTACATTTTACCATATGTAAATGCCTCTATTCATGATCCGTTAATTTTTGATGAAGTTTATCATATATTTGTTTTAAATGCCAATTAAATTATATTTTTTTATCCTACAACGTACTTCTAGCGGGTGGGAAACATCTCCTAGTGCGAATCGATATCGGCCAATAGTTTAGGACAAAATAGAGTGAAGAATTGATTGAGCGAATGAGAATTGATATATTATATTATGATAGGAAAAATGGCTTAAAATAAATAAAAAATCGTTACTAATCGATGCTATGGCGTAAAAACCTTTTACGAGTTATATTCAAAACCTTCATGGAACCAACCCCCATCACCAAATTCAAATAGCAGATACGTTATTTTATTTTATTATTATTACTTATGAGCCGAATTTGAATGGGGCTAAAAGCAACAGTCCGCTTCTTAGCTTAATTATTTTATAAAATTAATATTAGTACATATATAGGAGGGGTATTTTGAGTAGCTCGGAGCGAAAGGATTTAATTTGAAAATTGGCGAAGAGCGGTAGGCCTGGAGTCGGGGCGGGCCGGGATCGATAACAAATATCGTGTGTAGGCGGCATAAAGGTGTAAAGCGCGCTCCGAGCATTGTCTTAGCTCCCTCCTTATCTCCCGCTTCCCCAATCGTTAGCGCCTCTTCCCTGGTCGCCCCCGGCTCAGAGACAATAGTCCCTCCCTGTTTAAGTAGATTAATTCCCGCCTTTATATGTTGTCTCCGGCCGGAGGCAGGGGCGCCGACAAAAACAACCGGGACAACCGACCGAAGTTGGCCATTGTGCGATTTTTAACCGGTGTTTTACCCCCTGTAGTAATAAACGGGGCCCCGTTTTATTAATGGGGCCCTGTCGAGGACTATTAATCCACCGTTTTTATGACACGGTTGAGTTCTGTACACCTGAAGTGTTGGTCGCTAGCGCGGTTTGATTCGACATAGTGCTATTATTCATAAAGCGATAGGATTCGAACCTTGAAATCGCCCTATTACTAATTACACAAATACCAACATCATTATTCGCATTAATTTGCGCGGTAATTTCTTGCCGCAATAAAATCTCTCGACATTTAATTTAACCCTGCATAAAACATGCGACGCATCATTATTTTCGCGCCGATCTACGCTCGTTCCGATATTTCGAAAATTGCGTCGCGGAATTCCCAATTTCCGAAACGTTAATATTTTTGTATAATTAAACGAGCGCGCGGTAAGCCGGGTCCGAAATCAAATTAATAAGTTATCGGCGGGTGTATGTCGGGGGTGGGGGAACGAAACCGAGGGGTTAATCACGGGCATATGAGCCTCCCCCCTTTACCGGATTCCGAAATTAATAAAGGCTAAGATAAATAATTGGAGTTAATTGAAGGCGGGCAGGGATACCCAACGTACAAAATATAGCTTCTACCCGGCCGGTCGTAAGGGACGGGGATGGGGTAATTAATTGAAAGGGAAGGGGGGCGAAATAATTTCGTGGGCTATTGGGGACCGGCTATTGTATCTGGCCGAGATCTGACCGCTCCGGCTGCCCCCGCGCCTAAGAAACATGTCCCCCCCGACTAGTCGCCGATATTGCTACATCCGCCGGTTGTTCGCTGGCAAAAACCCTTTCCTGCCCAGCATTGTGGGACATCAATCGCCCACCCTTGGACGGCTTCGCCAATCGTCCAGAATAATTACGGATACAGATCCCCGATAAAGGGCCCCCAAGATTTTGCTTCAACTATCCGACAGAATATGTCCTATTTATTATATTCCCCTTCTTTAATTGTTCCCAATATCTCTATCTCGGATAGTAGTTGAGACCCAAATAATTACAAATTTTATTTGTAATAAATTACTGTTTTTACTTACTAATCTTTCTATCCTAAAATCTAGGTACAATGTATAACCGAAACCTTTAAGGAGAAGAGAATTCCTTTAAGAATTTTCAATTCTGTCCTAATCACACAGTGTGTCATATGTATAATAATACTTTTGCGAATAACTACTGCAGTATAATCCTTCGTTAAATTTTCTGACTGCTCTCCTTTGTACGATCCTAGATCGGAATGGTATTTCCGTCATTCAATTACCGGTCTCTTTCCCGATTTCGAATTTTATTTTTCATAAATAACTGTTCCTAAAAATACTTCAATCGTAAAATCTCGGGAGGAGGAGGAGGGAGGGGTAGAAGAAAGAAAGGCAGAAAAATTAGAGTTTAATTGGTGGAGTTGTATCAAGCAGTGATCGGAGGGGGGCTCGCTCTGGACCGCTCAAGAAACAGTTCTATTGAAACTCAGCCAGCAAAAACGGCTTCTGTTCCGAATCGCGTACATTAATTGAGCGTCCGCTTTCCCGACCCGATTCCGGACGCTGATACCTCGGAGTAATTCTCGAAAAACCGATTCGAGCCCTGCTCCAGTCTTTACTTTATCTGCTCCGACCGAAATTTCGTTGTCCCTAAAACAAGACAACTATCCCAATACCACTGAACCTTTGGTAAGCTCGACAAAATGTTGATGGAAAACAATAGTTTGCTACCCACGATTCGGCCATAAAGCATTAAATGCTGGAAATATATTTGGATTTCTATAAAGGAAATCAAAACGATACGCATGACGGATACCGATCAAAAGCCCATAAATTTGTATGAACATTTATGTAAACTATATTTATTGAAGTAAATTTCTACCAAACGACCGAACGAAGGCCAAAAATGTGCAAGTTTCGATACTGAAAAGTCTGGGCACCACCCGGACAGATATTTGAAAATGAAAAATTATTTCAAATCGAAGTGGCGGCATTGATTCGGCCTAGTGGCCCGAGGGGTCCTAAAAAAATAAAATTCCGCCGACGTTGTATTTCAATTTAACGGCTAAACGTCCCGGGCCCCTTCAAACAGGTTTGGCCCAAGAGAAAACTTTAATAGCCGGTTAACTGTGAAGCTCCAAGTTGGGGCACTTTTCCTTATTTCCGCCCGCAGTTTATTTTCTTCCTTCTTTTTCTCTCTTAAAACTCCGAGAGCGGTCGACAATTTTTTTATCGCGATCTTTCTCCCTTCCTTTTCTCTTGGCTTAAAAAAAATTAAGAAAATAAAAAAAAACCGGGGTTGTTAAGACGGGCATAAAGATTGTGCGCTTCGGTCGCCGATTTTATCAATAAGTTCAATAACAACAATCTGGAAAATTGAGGGAAACGCTGCGAAGAAAGTTTATAAATGTAATGTTCCAGTGTACTGCAAATGGAGCCCAATAAGGATGACTAATAGAATGATAAATTATCGACATGAAGTGTCTGAACAAGGCTGTAGTGTTCGAAAAGAAGGACACCTATTCCTGAGTTGTCCACTCGTCTTTCCACCATTCCTTTCTATAGGCAGAAGCCCGTAGGAAAACTGTACCTTAGATTTTGTTAAACTCATAAACTAGTTTCGCTTCGTAAACCCATTACTTTACATTTGAGACAGAAAAGGCACTGTTAATCATAGTGACAGTGCCGGTAGAGTATTACGGTGGCGAATAGCCGAAAAATATACATCGCATTACTGATTTTCAGCATAAAATATTTGTTTTTATTTTTGGGGGGTTAAGTATCAAAAGTCATAACTTCGTTTCGATAAAAGATGTCGTTCCTTCGTTTGTGTGTAACCCAAATGTTAAGATTTATAGAATTGGCGCTCAAGGAAAAATTGTTCTAGTGGTAAAATAACCGCTGTATTTTTACCGGTTTGCATCGAAAGGGAAGATGCAAATATAAAAACATTAATTTATCGCCCCCCGAACATGAGACCCCGATCTGGAGATCCGGACCCTTGTTTTTTCTCTCCTCGTTTTAGTCCCTCCTAATGGAAAGTGAAAGGGAAGAGACGAGTGTGTACAACGCGCACTATATATCGAGTCTGAGGTCCGTTATTATTTACAAATGTTGAAGCGAAGGGGGGGGATTTTAAGACTAGCAATATCTGAATTACAGATGTTACTCTGTACCCCGGCCATGGCGGAAATAATTAGTGTTTTACTAGTGTTTATTAAAACAAATGTGGGTGGCCTTACGGGATTCAAATGAACACGGGGCACGCTGTTCCAATTAGCGGAGCCGTTGTCCCGACCCCTGGCATAAATCCAACTCTATCGGATTGTAACCGAATAATAATTATTATTTATTGATTAAATAAATACTGTATAAATCTATCTTTCGCTTGTTACTTTTTCTGGTGGAATGGAATTTACGTATTTGATTTAAGTCCTAAATAATAATCAGAACTTAAGATACAGGTTTTGTCAGTTATCATTCTTGCAGTCTTCCGCCTCCATTCACCGATTCGGTCTTATGCTAGGTCGGTTTAGGTCTCAGTGGCAGTAATGGCCACTGGCCATGCGTATTGCTTATAATCATGAAATAAAACTTCTAATGAGTATTTGGCGGAGTTATCGAACTCCCCATATCACCCTTAACTCTCCAAATTTCCTTTAAATGCAAATTATATTAGTTTATTCTTTTATTGAATTTACCTATCTAGCAATCTTGCGTAGAGCCATCCTAACTAATCGAAAATTCGGGAACCGCTCGCCGGCTTGGCCTTAAGCTAGACCGGCGAACGACGTATGCGAGTTCAAGAAACTACCGAAGGTGGCGAGCAGCCGAAACCGGTTTAACAGAACAGAATTGTTTTACTGGCCCCGGCAGACTATCAAACAGGTGTTCGAAAATAGATTAAAAACTTATTACGGGAAGCACGGACATTGTACGTCCGGTCTAACAGGATTTTTAATTCCGAACAAGCGCTTCGGGAGTTGTTGTAAAAACAAACTGACGTCGTTAAAATAATATCGGGATTGTAAAATATATATACCGTATTCTCGGGTACGAGGCCCTGTAATTATCACATCGCTGCGCCCTCACTGTTAACGCCGTCCGCTGTTAACGATACTCCAAATAACGCTAATTAAGCCTGTTATTAACAATTATGTTGGGGGTTTAGTTTTCGATTGGGCTTGGACTCTGTGTTGGCCTGTGTGAGGCCGAAAACTGTGGAATGGCGGGGTGGGAGCAGGAGGGAGGGGGTAGTAACCGCCGGCTCCGACCGGTGACGCGGTCTACTAACGCCGCTAATGGGACGGATGGACGGGATTAATAAAGCGCGAGTCAAGTTAAGGCCGGCATCGGGAGGCAGATTAACGGGAAAGATACGTGGGGGGGCCACCCCGGCAACAATGCCCCCCACCACACGGCAAACAAATGTGGGCTATCCGATGAAGAATTTTCTCGCATTTGTCGGTATAACGATTACCTATAATTCGTCGGTTCGAGGTATTTCCTCTCGGCGTGGTTTTCGGGATACGATCGGCGGTTGGGTCAAACGTGCGGACAGACTATCCCATCGTTGCGAATATTATAAAACCAACAAACTGCCATCCCGTATATTTAGCCCTACGATGAGTATGTATATACAATATGTACACGTAGATAACTAAGAAAAATTCGGAATTAAATTGCGCAATTCATTGTACCGGTTTGATCAATACGGGACTTTATTCCGGCCTACACTTGAAATATTGTACTGCAGATTTCGCGTTCTTATGTATAATCTGTCTCCGGCGAGACGCAGAAGACCAAAATAAAACGGATAAACGGTTTCCAGCATCTTCCCATTCGGACATATGGTTACCTGCATGTTATTCGTACTATTAATTAACCGGAGAATTCGGGCGACACGGGCGACAGGGCGCAGGTGTGAGCCCCGTTTACAGGACTACCATTTTTTTTCAAAACATTCCCGACATTATAACGTATAAACACCGATGTCCCATTTGCATTTTACGGCGTTAATTCGACCGGCCGGCCGGAACGACTGGACGGGGGATATTCCGAACGCGTCCCTCCATTTCTCCCGCCGAGCGATAATCAATTCGACGCGATTTTCTGTCTCGCTTTTCGCCCCATTGGGACAGCTCGGGGGGTTATTTAACCGTCGTAATGCTGGCGAGAGGTTCGGACCGCCGGGCCGAGGTCAAACGGGCCGAGTACCGACAGAAAATCCCATCGTTGTTAATATTTTAACGCCCCCTCTCCGCAACAATCCCCCCGCTGGGAAAACCGGAGGTGCACTGGTGTATGGGCCCCCGGCTAGCATTAACTGCACCCCACATACAGAACAATTACACACCGACACATAACACTAAACAAAATCCCCCGCCAGTGGGATGGCTATAACGGAATTCAGACGGTTTTTTGGGCTCGTCAGTTTGACATGTGTGAAAGTCTCAACACTACCTGTCATCTCCTTCCTCCGTTTTTGGTTTGTTTGAAACTGTTTCGGTTGCTCGCCATAATCGGTAGTTGTGGTAATCTGTCATATATACTCTTTTTTCCTATTCAAAAGCAAAGATCTTACGAAAAACCTTTTCTAGCAAGTAGTTTGAATTGCGTATGTATTGAAATGTTTTCGGTTTGTTTCCTTAAATATTATAAACTTTCAGAAATTATGAAGGTTCATTATTTCTATTGCGGGTAGTCTTTTTGTATTTTCAAGGTAAAAAAATAGCAATTAGATTGAATTAGTTACCAAATGAATGTATTGCCTCTAAACTTTGTCGAGATTCTTCTCTGGCTGTAACGGTATCACAGACACCTGGTTAACCATATTTGACTGGTTTTAATTGTTATATCCCACGTTTGCACCGGACGAGTGCCGTCGTAATTTTACGAAATTGTCGGCACAGTCCGTCGGGTTTCTTCTTCAGTCATTCCGCCAACACCTCGTTAAATATTCCGTTCCTGTTATTCTGACGGACCCGTTAATTGAAAAGTCAGCGGGAACAAACGGGCAATAAATTCTTGGCTAGTTATCGAATACAATTCTGGTATCGTAAATAATAACCTGATTGATGGCCCTGTTCTTTCGGCCGTGCTTCGGACTCCTGCCGAAGCCGCGAGTTGCAGAAAATAAAATATTTCGTAATATAAAATGTTGAAACGAACCAAGTTCTGGTCCCAATCAAATCTGGACTCGGGCCGAGGATCCAATCCCGCATGGGCGTCGGACACACTCATTGTTATCGCTTTAGGATGAGAATTAATCGCTTCCTGGACGGGCCGACTTTCATTATCATTTGGGCTCTCCGGAACGTTAGATTTTATAATTAAAACTATGCGGCTCAAATTTTTGACTGCTCAAATAAACTTGAAGAGATATAAATAGGACGGTTTACCGTTGTGTACCACCTGTTCGGAAACATGGATCTTCAGACTTGCCGCTTAAATTACTTTGGTAAGACCTTTCATTTATTCATTGCGCTTGTCTCCGCACTACGGGGAATGCATTCTCAATCGGGAAACAAAAGCTACACCTTTGTCGTCTCTATTATCCATGTCATGATTCCAGGTTGTAAAAACTGGAAATATATAACTGACAAAAAATGATTAAGGCACAAAAATTAAATTAATAAACCGGGTATTAACTATTTTATTTTACATATATATATATATATATATATATATATATATATATATATATATATACATCAGTTACCCAAGAAGCAATGCCTCATTAATTATATATAAACTATAAATTTAATAACTTAACTGAATCTGTCCATCAATTAAAAATTATACTCGTAAAAATTAAACGTAAAATTATACGATTATTTTGCCAGGCAGTGATCTGCAAGTGATCTTGAATTGCTCTGAATATCATTGAATGCCAGGTGGGAATGGCCATTGCTCTATAAAGTTCTATCCCAAAGAACTATTAATCGATGGAAGTAGTAATACAGTGAGTACGTCCCGGATAAGGTCAGGGTTAATTTACAGCTTAATATGGATATTATAATTGTATGTACATACGCCGTGTGATAGTACAATAGTAAGTGCCAGAAACCTGTGACCGGAATGCAATGACTTGGATTGCGAAATCGGTTAGATTTAGAACGGACGCTAGAAACTAAAGTGGGTGAAGCATAATGTGCAGAGCGTGGCATAACAATTTATGTACACTTTATATTTATGTCTCGCGCTCTAAATTTTGATAAAGGTTAATTGATTAAAGCTCGGTGTTCGCAGACACTTCATTCTTTCGTTTTGGCGCCATATGTGAAAGTCTTGCCCTCAGTGCAGGTTCAAATAGAGCGGTCACGACAAACCGAGTATTCGCTAAATTTTTACTTGGCCTTTGGTATCTTCCATAGTAATCCCACTCCCTCTTAATTTCGTTACTGGCTGGTAGAGAGCGTCCCCTCGGTACCGACCGGGTCCTTAACTATTGCGACTTTGTTACGGCTAATTGTCTTACGCCTACGGCTACTCTACTTCTACACCCTTTCGGGTTGGCTTCTTTGCAATTTACAAACACTTTTTTTCTTTAAATATAAATAGGATGTCGTTTACAATACGTTGGTTAATACGTTGTCTACATTTATACACCTGGAATTGCCTTTTGTTTCATTCTGTCTTCCGGAGGGTGAAAGTTTTGCTCTCAACACTGCCTGGCCTCATGATGATAATTTAACTAGTTTAGCATACCTGTTTTGTGGTCTGCGAGGGGTCGGAATACCGTAGATTTCGTGTGTTTCTGCCTCCTCTCGCTGGTTTGGTCTTTGCTAGACCGGTTTCGGCTACTCGCCATCTTCAGTAGCGGTGTTAGTCACTTTTGGCACTTTGGATGTTTTTTGGGGCGTCCTCACTGCACTGTCACTGTCACTTGTGGTGGTTGTTTGTTTGTCGTGTCTGTATATACGTGTCTTGTTATTGTGTTTTGGGAGGTGTTGTTTGTCATATTTTTGTTGAGGGGAGGGGTGTGGGATTTTTGTGTGGGAACACAAAGAAGACAAACAACACCCTCCAAAACACAATAGCAACACACGTATATATATACACGACAAACCGACAACCACCATAGTACAAGTGACAGTGACAGTGCAGTGAGGTGCCCAAAAAACAAAGTGCCAAAAGTGACTAACAGTGCTACTGAAGGTGGCGAGCAACCGAAACCGGTCTAGCAAAAGACCAAACCAGCGAGAGGAGACAGAAACACACGAAATCTACAGACGATAATTTAACCTTTAATTTCGAACTAATTTAATCCTCCTACTCGTAGGCTCATTCTTGCCGTCGGTTTCTCCCCGCAAATATTCGTCAGAGGGACACACTTTCTCGTTTCCGAGCAAAGCACGTCCTGTCAGTCGGAGGCGTTTAACCAGCGTGTAGTGACAATGACGACAGAATGCTTCTTCTTGTTACCTGCATGCTGGTAAGTCAATAACGACAGAGGACACGAAGGCCCCCTTTCCTTTTCTGTCGGGGCATTATTCTCGAACATACTTTCGATATGACGGTAGGCCCAGAGCGGAGACAGATGTACGTTGGAAGGACACCGATGGAGGAGGGGGATAATCGAATTTCTTAAAGCAGTCGTGGCCCCTCAGAGCGCGTGCGTCCAACAAACAACGCTGCCAAGAGCCGTTCAAGGCTGCTATTTCCTTTAGCAATTAGACGAACTAATTATCAATTCAATTGCTCACAGATGCGTAACGCGGTTCACTAGCGTGGAACCATAACGCGTCCATAGCTCCGCGATCCGGACAAACGGCCGGCTTAACGCCTGAACCCGGATTCCGAACTCGCTTTTTCGAAAAATAAAAGGAGTCCCTTTGGTTCCTTCGATTTCCTGTTAGAGTCTAGAGTACGTACAACTGCGGTAACAACTACACGGTTTAGTTGTTCCCGCTACAATTCCTCCTCCGCCCTGTTCTAGTGAGGATTGTAACACTGCAGTGACATAGACGGCGAATAACCGAAACCGGTCTAGCTTTGAGCGATGGCGTCCCAAATACCTCAAGTTCCATGGCCTAAAACAGTAAAAAAAATACCGGATATATCTGGGAAACTTCGTAATATCCATTAGTAGTATGGAATAATATACATTTGAAAGTAAACGAAACATTTGGTAACAAATATGTTTCTCTATACAAAACAATGTATGCATTTAGCTGCGTGAAATTCAAATATACGAATTCTCAAATCCCGCCATATCTTCGCCTGTTCTTCAGAGAAATGTTCCATTTTGCCACGTCGTGAAAAATCCGAAGTGGTCCAACGTTATTCCCGAAATCAGGAATCCTCGAAAAATAATTAATTGACTACATCTTGAGTTGTCCTTACAGATATGTTTTAATAACCGATATCCACCCGATAACAGATATCTCGAAACTCTGTCCTGTAATAAAATTGTAGCGTACGAAAGAGCTTAGTGCCTCACACTTAGAAACTGTTGTTAATCGAACTGTAATTCTGTATTTATTGTAATTCGGCGCTGGTCATTGTGATGAGTTCCGGGACGGAGCCCCCCCCCCTCCGCCCAGGAAGCGATTAATTCTCATCCTAAAGCGATAACGATCCCGGTCGTGGGATTCGGAGTCTTCCTTTTAAAAAATGTAAATTGTAATTGTAAAGCAAGAAATTAAAGCGCCTTTTATCTTTCCTTTCTTGTTTCTTTCGTTTTATTTTTTTTCACCCGTCTGAAAAACAAAAACGAGACCGAGCGGCACACGGCCTCCTGTGTTCAAAAAGCCCAATAACTCCGCTTTGCTTTCGACTTTACATCCGGTGCAAGTCAATTATATCGAAGTTATAGCTAGGAGCGATATTAATTAAACGACCTCTGTAGGAATATAATGGCAATTAAAAATGCTTAACGCATTTTTAATACAATGTCCTTCGTAAGTGTCCAGGATCGGTTTCTTTCGAGCTCCTATTAATTCTGGTAAAATTAAGACAAGAAACTCTTTCAGTATTAGCAGTATGTAAATATATTTTCATTACTTATATATAATCAAATAACCAATTTCCCAGGATTAATATAGATTTATCCCTAATATAAACCAAATTTAAGATTGCCAATATGCAACTTAGCTAATATAAAGACAATTCCACGTACATGCGTATTTGGTTAACTCTCATAAATTAAAGAAAAATTAAGGATACAATATATGTTCTAACTACGGGACGTAGCTTAGTGGCACAAAAACTCGAATATCTTGTAAATCTATAGATATCTTCTATATATTAACAATGATTTGTTAGGATTAATGATAATACATTGTAATAATAATAAAATTTCTTTTCTTCCGGTCCATAGTTTTGACGGTCGTGCTGATGGGTGAAATGTGATCCTATTTCGGGAGTCAGGGGGGCACAATTGATTCGAATTGGGCACCTCCGTTGCTCGGATCGATCATCCAATCAGTTGATGATCGGGAAGGAACACACTCGTTACGATCAGCGGACCATCAATAGAGTCCACACGTGCTTTCAACTGCCGGCCGGGGACCCCTGCCCTTCGTCCTCCGGACGGCTTTTTATCCCGGTTTAATCCTCTCTAGGCGTACACAAATCGGCTGTAATAAGCAACTTTTGAAACAGAGTCGGCAGATGGATGGATGAATTGGGGCGTTTCTCCGGAGTTTGAACCCAGGACAGCTCCAAAGCAGAGGGGGCGGACAAGATCACTCCAACAAATTAAAAATACTTTATTTTGTATAAATTTAGGAGAATATATAAGAGAATATAAAACATATTTGATACATGTATGCAGAAGGTATCGTAAAAGAAGTTTTCTACGATGACGATAAAATCGAAGAACCCACTTCGCAAGATTAAATTTAAATAATATAAGTACGTAAATTTATTACGTACCGATTTACATGCCTTATATACATATCACTATTGTATACCTATCCTGCGATTTTCTATACCCAGATAGTTCGATCTGATCAGGAGGCGCTTAAGCACGTTTAACACCAGAAGCCGAAATCTTTTTCTGTATTAGTCCGTTTCCGATATGGATATCCGTCATCAGTGGGTGAAGACGACCGCCCGCGAGAAATTCGTGCATTGTTTTGAAACTCCCGGCAAGAAAACACCAGCTGGCCGAACACCTAAGAGATGAATGAGTGTAACCTAATTTTAGACGTTACAACGGACACGGATGAGAATGTTCCCCTTAAGATTGAACACATGCAGAACACTAATGTTGTTCCTTTGTTCGATATATGTCATTAGTGGCCGGGCAATGGGCATAAGACGGATCACGATTACGTAATACTCCGGGAAAAAAATGAAAACGTAAGATATCCGGTGGGGAATCTGTCAGGGTTTGGAATAATTATCTTAATAATCTGGGCCTTTTCCGGAAGGGAATTTCTGTAATAATATTGCGAGGCGCTTCCGGTGCTTGGACTCGGCTGTCGCTACACTGTTACTGTCCGAAATGTTATAGAAGAAGATTACCGCCTATGTCAGGTCGGTCGACTCTCTCACCAGTTTCGCTACTGACAGTAGCGAGAAGCCGGTCCAGACAGAATATTATAATTTACCCAGCCCCGGGCGTCCCCTCCGTCTCTATTTTTAACACCATCGGGCATAGCTTTACCAGTCGATCATATGGGGGACCCTAAAGCGTCCACACGTGTCTCCCATCGGACCCCGCCATTAAACAGTTCCAGATGCAGTTCGATCTTTATTAAAAACCGTCGGAACATAATTAAAGAAAGCTTTAGTAACGTGTTTAATGGGATGGCCTACATCGCTTGAAGCGCGGAAGGACATTTATGTAATATGTAGGTATGTAATATAAAATGATTATTTAAACTTTCCGTTATTAATTATAGTGTATAGGTTTTTTTAAATTTTGTTATGGTGTGAAACATTTACAAAACAACTATGACGATAAAATTATTAAAAAATTATACAGGGCAATAGTTGATATTCGTATAGTTATTGCAGAAGAAAGCAGTTTACGGTTCTTGTGATATTCAGTCTCCGTTAGCTTGTCTCGTCACTTTTTAAATGGATTTAATTAGCTAATTATTGTCCAATTGTAATAACGTTGAGATCATATTTTTTTTAATGAAAGGAACGAACAGAATTTTAACGAACAATTAATGACAGCCAAATAATCCCGGTCGCTTTTCATTAGAGGGCCCGTCGGCGGGTGTATAATTGAACTCTGACCCGCGGAAAGCAATTTGAAAAGAACAATCATTGTAAAAATACAAACGGGCTCCGCATAATCGAACCGAAGGCTCGATACCGGCTGTTATTTCCCGGTGGTTATCAGTTGGCCATATGGGGGGATCCGAAAGTGTATTTACGAGCGGGGGGGCGGCCCCGGGACAGCTCGTACGTCAAACCTGTCGCCGTTTCCTAAAACGCGATTTATCTTACCGCTTAATAAGCTTCACTCTATCCGAAAACCTTGATAGATTCGTTCTTCGACATGACGTCTCTCGAATTAAAAGAGGCAACAATCGACATCGTTCCGTCCCCCCAGACCTTTCTGGCATATCCGCCAATTTTGTGTGGATAAGAGATTGAATTTTATAACTTGCCAACCGCTTGCTTACTCACCGCTTAATCAACTCTCCCCACTAAAACACATTATAAAAATAGTATAAAAAGATATATACTTATATAAGATATCTTATTTTTACAGATAGTATGTTTCTGATTTTTTTCCAGTAATATTACACTTCATTTTGGATTATTGTATGTTATGTTCAGTAGTTTTATGGTATATTGATGAACCAATTGTGCACTATCTACCTGCCACCATTTTTTATAGCAATTTATTTTGTATGAATATATTCAGGCCGTTGTAATGCGACATGATATAGCGTCTATCTACTGCTCTGACATATGCATCATTTGAGCCCTCGCTTATACATTTTATACATTCGAAATTTCGTACACCTGACATGCATTACTTTCCGCCCCCTACGTCGTACTTAATTCAGCACTGTCACACACAACTGGTTTTCTAGTCTCTATGGTTATGTGGTATCTCTCCCTTCTTTTTTCATTTTTTTGGAGTAATTCGGGTAGTCTGTCTTATGCCAATTTAGAGCACGGTCTCACTAGTTTTCCTACGTACAAAGGCCCCCACCCTTTGTTTTTCGCTTTCATTATAATTGCTTTCATTATGATCGGTTTCATAGTTTCTTGTGTCTGGGAACCTATAAAGCCATCGTCGGCCACCCAGAAGAGAGAATGGACTAAAAAAAGACTAATGCTCGTTAACATTAGCCATTTAAATAGCCTACCTGAGGTCTGGTAGTAACGAGGCGAAACCGGGCGCACCGGCCAAGAGGACGCCCTCGAAGTCCCGTGTAAAACTTCCTTGATATTGGATTAAAATCTAATTGGGCGCATTGTGATTCGGATAAGTCGAATAATTGATAAGGTGGGGTTAAAGGGAGTTTCGCCGGGGCCCGATCGAAAATGATTAGGCGCGGCGAAGGAATTATTGATGCGAGCGGGGAAAGTGTTGTTCGGGGTGCTGGGGTGAAGCGGGCGGGGAGGCTTTTTTGATTAAGATTTCTTCTGGGCATCGAACCCGAACTTTTTGTTTTTTTCGGGGTGAGGGGGGCAAAGCCTTCTTGGTAATTCTTTCGTCGCCCACGCTCGCTAATTACACCACCCTCGCTTTTACACGGGCGCTTATTCCGAATTCATTTGCTCCGCTTTTTATGGCTTATTTTTTATTTAATACCCAGTTCGGGTGCGACGTTTGACTTCGTGGCCCCGATTAGGGATTTTAGACTCCCCGACGTGAGCAATATTTTATAGCGGTTAAGCGCGCTTTATTGCAAAAGCTTGAAGAGTCCATTTAAACTTGTCACTATTTAATTCTCCGTAGTAATAACTGAGAAAATAAACGAGAATTTTCAAATGGCTAAACGAATCAACACAATTTATACTCGGTTTCTATAAATATATTATTATAGTGTTATAATAATTACAGTATATTTAGTATTTTTACACAATACACATTCCAGTTCCCAGATCTTCTTAAGTTTGTATGTATACACTTTTTTAATGTCACTATATAGTGAAGTTTGATCGGGAATATATTCAAAGAACTTCATTACTTCCAACATTTTCATTTTAAAGGCCAGTTTGGAAAATTTATCCCGGCCCTCTATAGAATTCATGCGGACGTCAATATTTTCCTCGAGGGTTTTGAATATTGTAGCAGTAGCTTTACAGTGGTACACGCCCATGCCAGCTGCTGAAGGCAAAACATCCTGTCAACACTGTCACTATTGCGCACTGAATAGTACGCAGGATTTAAGAATGTTAGATAACGCCAGCTGTTATTCTTGTAGTACGGTATCAGTAGGATCATCGGAATACTGCCGTGCGTTTTACGGGAAGTCCGCAAATGTGAAATTTAATCCGCGCCGTTTTTAAATAATATTATGAATGTTATTACTGGAAATTTAAATCTGAATCCGTACCGCCGCCGGCTCTTCACCCTGCTGTAGGCTGTGAATGACACCCTTCTCACAACATTTTACAAACCCGGTCCAAAGAAAATGCCGCGGTGTTTAATGTAAGAACTGTTTTATGCAATAATTTTTTAAAATAATTACCGAGGGCGTTTTATCCTGAATAATCTGGCAATTTCACCGACCATAATATATGTTACGCAAATTAAATATAAATGATGTTGTTTTTAAACCCTATAAGACACTTGGAATAACGTTTAATTTATTTTTTAATACCTTTATGTTAAAAAAAGCAGTAAATTCAAGAAACAAAAGTCCATTTATTCCCATTCATTTTTGTTCTCTGTAATGTTTATGAGGATTTGTGAAAATATTATGTACAATGTTCCATAGGAAATAAACGAGATATTTTGGCCAAAACCCAAAATATCGGGGGCTCGTCCCGATATCTGCGATTTTTTCATTAATCGCTACATTAATGTCTACATCTTAACCCTAAACATATAATATATAATATAAAATGTAATATAAAATAAAGGTTCCTTACGAACGGCTGAAAAGGAAATGGCCACATGATTTAAACATACCAGAATCAAAAAGTGAATAAAACAAAAAAAGCCAGTGGGTTCTCCTCGATTATATTCATTTTATAATAGTGCAACTTTAACATAAATATCGATGGCTACTTTATTACTTCGGCCATAGAACACTTTTAAAAAATTAATATTAGGTTGTTACGATAAAATAAAGCGTTGTTTTAATCGCATATTCTGTGTGAATTACACCAGTCTGAGAGAACAATAGTGAGGTCGATTTTTCGCTACACTGATTTAAGATTGGTGAGTCATTTAGGCTGCCTATACTGATGATGGCGAGCAGTCGAGTCCGGTCTCTAGCAGAGAGCAAAAATAATTTTTTTTTGGCGATTCTCACTTCTGGTCGGCTTGTGTGAACCCTTTGCTCTGAAGACTGCCCGTTGATTGGTTCACCGAGCGAATATAAAAGCAAACAAGGTCCCGACTGTGCAGTCCGAACCCTCGCTTAAAATATTGGTTATCGCCCCGAACGTCGTTCTGAAGGCGCGGGACTGAAAAAAACTGCAGTTAGTTCTGGAGCGTTGCTCGGTTTAAATTGGACATCCCCTTTCCCTCCGGCCGCGGCCGCCTTTTCTCATTGCCGGCTTCCTGTTCCCTCCGCTGAATCCAACGATTGTTATTTATTGAAAACAATTAAACCGGGCAATCGGCAGTATAAATTAATCGGCCGGAGAAACGAAAAACCGCCGGCGATGATTGCCAAGGTGTGGAAAATCACTGGGGAATTTATGGCCCGGAGACGGAGCGAGTCGCTCAATTGAATTCTAACTCTTGGCAACTCCCGGTACCCTATCCCCACTTTAGAATAACACCAGGTAAAAACGGATACGACTATTTGAAAACAACTAATTATCTTTTGAATTAAATACCGTCATTAGGTGATTCGATTAGAATCCTAAAAGAATTTTCGATTTAAGGTATACACCGATATCTAATTTATTTTTGGGGAGGGTCCAGAAGGTTTTAGAATATACACTCTGGTTTGAACCACTTTCCAGATTGTTTATATCATAACACACAAATACATATATATATATATATATATATATATATATATATATATATATATAAAATATAAAGAATTTAACAAATTCGGCACTTCCAAAATAATTTACAATCTCGTTCATTTTAATTACTAGTTGAAACATGTTCTGCGAATATTATTTTTAATCTCACATTAAATATTTGTAATCCCTCTGCAACATTTTTTGTTTGCCTAATATATAGTAATATTTTGAAGTACTCAGGTCTGCCGGCTAAGCAGCGGATTTGCGAAAGAGTTCAGACCTTACGTTCCCTCCGTTCCTAACCCTTGGGCAGCCTTAAGATCCGAGTAATATATATTTCTTTTCATCGGAGAAAATATTACTTCGAGATATCGTTTAAGGGCGATATCGATTAAGGACCTCATGCGTATCGAACGAGCGGCACTATTTTGGCGGGAATCGATCTAGACCTTGGCCTTCTCAAAGGAAAAGAAAACAAACCACTGTTACTCCCTCTACCGATGTGCAATAGTATATTCCGAGGTACGGTTTTGTCGCGTCAAATGCACGCCGATTTTGGCTCCAGTTCATGGGGCCTTCGCCAGTAACGTGGTGAGACCACACACCTAGGCCGAAAAATCGCATAAGGGAAATATTTTTGCTTTCCTTTTTCATTTGTCAGTTATTTGATTCATCCATAATAATTTTTTAAGAATCGCATCTCCCACATGTCAGTGGCCAAACGCCAAACAGACCCGGCTTCTCGCCATCGTCAACATTCTGACGGATTACTATGACAATATTAATTGTGATACTAATTAAGTGCCGTCGGGCAGCTGTCATTCTCGACGACTTAAATTTGATATTTGTGCACGAATTGAACAGTTCGTATATATATATATATATATATATATATATATATATATATATATATATATATATATGTATATATATTCTTGGTAGTTATTAATTTTTCCTACTGCTGCTTCTACTATTGTTAGTATTACTACAACGAGGCCACTTGTACTTCTGTAGGGGGCGACGCATGTCCTTGTTGGGGACGCCCTCGGAGATGTAAAAAATCGTTAAGTATCCCTGCCAGTATTGCCCGGGATCGGGAGGTAAACCACTTAAAGATATTACTTGTTGTCTTCTATATGGATTATCCCGGCGGAAGACGGACGGCACCCGCCCCGGCAACCATAATTTGTCTGCCGAGAGGTAATGTATGCCGACTACGCGAGCCCCCTCCTCCATAGATACATTCCCCGGTATGAGCGTCGCTTGTTTAGGCCCTCCTTACTTCATTCTCTCCCTCGACCTCTATTTATTGCCGTATAAACCCTACTTTCCATACACACCGATTGGAATAAACTTTGCGGGATGAGATGAGCCCGGGCATAACCGTAATTTCGGGCCGACTTAGGGATATGTATAGGAGGGATGTTTAGATTTAAATAACAAGTAGTAATATTATTTGCTTTTTTCGATGGAACCTCAAAATCTAAATGCTCGCCGATAATTCGACATATATAAATTGAATTATAGAACGATAATAATAATTGTAGGCTTCTTTTTTCATAAAGTGTAAGCATTTAATTTAAAGTAATATGTAAATTTTTTTGTCACAACTGTATAAAACAAACAGCGACTTTGATGTTAAAATAGCGCCAGTAACAAATAGAGTAGGCGTAAGGGTTTCCCCCTTTTTTTAAAATTATATTTATTTTTCCCGTATATTTAGATCACGAGGTCAATTCCTTTTTAGGCGTCTCTTACAAAAGTTTCGGATGTCGGGAGATAGGATCGGATAGGGATCGGACGGTTGGATTAGGATGATGATGAATAATTCAATTCGCGACTATATCGGGGCAATATCGCGGACAAACGGGACTTTAAGATATGTACTTAGTGCGAGGTTGGATATACGCTCAGGGGAACAATCCGCAATTATTTAATTGCCAACCTAATATTTCCACAACCGAAGTTTAGTAACCTGTAATTTTCTGTATCGCCTTCGTTTTATCGCTCGCTCAAAAGAGATGTCACCTCTAGAGTCGCCTCCTTATATAACCTAAACATCAAAGGACGAAGTGGACAAATACGATGTAAAACACCAAAACGGGAATAAATATGGTCGTATCAGTTTGGTTCCGAGTATGGTTATGCGGCTTCGCATGCCGGAATGAGATTGGGCTGTCGGACCCGGGGATATTTATTATTCGAGAGAGGGCTGAGATTTATTTATTTGCATTAGTGCTCCCGGATTCTCAGGTTATCGAACGGGAGGAAACATTGGCTGGAGGGAGAGGGAGGGGACCCCGAAGAGTTTAATCAGCTACGGACCTATTAGTTTCCCGGTCCACGTCCCGGAGCGCGAACCGCGCTATCGAACAAACATTGATCCCTCTGTAATATCCATATATGATAATTAAATTAGTTAATCGCCGTTATAAACATCTGAAAAATTCATTTAGCGATTATCCAATTTTTATTTCTTCATATTTGGCAAATCGTTTTATGTTTTAAGGCTTCTAATTCTGTCTTTGTGAGAATACAAAGACAATACATAATGGAGAATCATTATGTTATCTATTCCGTGCCCGCAATTATTGAAGTGATAGATTTCAGTAGGAAAACTATAGAAAATGCGTCATTTAAAATATTTAATATCCATTTTCATATATGTATCTAAATATGGTTTTTATTTCTTGGCCAGTATCCGGTTTGGACCTTAACCACGTCAAATAAGGGGAGTTTATCAGGATAGTCTATTGGAGAAATAATCCAATTTCCTGTTTTACAGTTTCATTCAGTTAGTAAATAAATGTCTGAAATAAAAATCAATATTCGGTAGGAAATTTACCGTCGGTGGTAGTGCTAACGAATCATACTTGATTTTAAGTCCTGTTAATATTTTATAATACTGGAAGATGATAATGATACATTTTCCGACCCTCTCTCTCGTAATCAAAAAGAGTGACGTACATTCACTTTTTTGCCTTGTTGACGTGTAACCAAAATCATGAATAAAGGATTTTGCGCAATCATTTTCACTTTTACTATGTATATATATATATATATATATATATATATATATATATATATATATGCATGGGTCGTAAATAAAATTCGTTATATAAATTGTCATTCACACACATTTGGACGCCCTTTAAGAGAAATTAATTGTTGCCACTCACCACGCCTTATATTTGAATATTTTGAAAATAGGTTTCCCGTACGTTTGCTGCTGCGTCCTCCCGCTTTTAATTACACTGGAAAGCGGTTATACCGGGCCGGCGTTCGGGGACATCGATTCGGCGGGCGATTGAAAGGCGGCGGGCGTGTGAAAGGTGACGGGCAATTGATGTAAAAAACCTTGAAAGGGAAGGCATTGAGCGAGCATCGAATTACAGGTGCCCCATGCACCTGCACCTGCTCTTCCGTTGCCACTACTATTCCAACAATTCAGTCCCTGTTTATTTTAGCCCTTCCAATATAAATATGTACCTATACCGACGTACATAAACGGCATATAAGAGAATGGAATAAATGCGGTATAAATAAACCGTATATTAATCCTCTATCAACAATAATAGTATTAGTAATAATAGGGAGAATCGTCCGCGCAGCAGTATCAAACGAGCGATGAAGTACGATAATACTTTCTTCTCTTTTTATTTAAATCATAAAGTAGCGGGGTTTCTTCCCATTTTTGTAGCCGGCAAAAAGTAAATTTGTAGCATATATATACCAAAATAATGGTAACATTTTTCCGGTTTCTCGGTTATAAACAGGGGAGCGCATAAACCTGAGACTGATCCGAGTATAAGGACCTATAGTCGAGAATCCGCCCTTGGCATTCTAAAGTTGCGGAACTTTCTAGTTCCCCCCTCTCCCTTTATAACCCTTAATTATGTTAATTCCCGGAATAGATTCTGAATTTAGACTTCGGTTTCGGGATTCAGAGCCGGAAGAGCGGTAAAGCGAGGGTGTCATTTCAAATCCTTTATTCCCTGGTCCTTAAGCCCTTCCACAGGTTCGGCCTTTCGCTAGACCGGTTTCGGCTGCTCGCCACCTTCAAATCTTTCGGGAAAACTATTGTCGTACACTTTGAAATTAAAAAATCAAATAAACTTAATTTGAATGCCACTCTTCCTAGCGGAACGGACCAGTCCGTTGCGGCGCTGAAATGTTGTTACACGTACGCGATTACCGTGTGTAACATCGTAACGCGAAGGAGGGAAAAAGAGGGAGAAAAAAATGAAAGCGAGGAGCTTGTACGTCATTTATCATAATTTACATAGAACATCCATGCGCGGCCGTTTCCCATCGAGGCCCGTTACAGTCAACACTTGGCCTAGCCCGTGTAGCACAAAATTAATGAACATTTGTAAACTGTGTAAACATTTTCAGCCCGCAATTTCCATGGACTATAAACATATAAGCATGGCTAAAATGGAAACAATATCTGTCACTTTAACCGACTCAGAATATATACATACGAAAACTCTTACTACTGAATCCTAAGTTATTCGCTTTCATTTATATTTAATATGTAAATGTATTAATCCACTCATAACTTTACACTTGTTTCCTGTAATTAAAATATTTCACTTTTCTCATAAAAAAATTATTGTTTAAGCATAATATGTCTGATTTCTGTCCGCTCTCACCTATTTCTTCACCGGTTACGGTTCTTCACTGTCACCAGTTGTATTCAAATATTAATAACAATGGTACTTAACCTCGTCGAATAAGTTATAATAGAATGTTCATAACTCTAATGAAAAATAATCTTATATCCCGGCGTACAAACGCAAATATCATCCATGTGAAATACTGTGTCTGCTCCCATTTGTTTGGTATCGGAATAGGGCAGTTCCAACTTCTCGTTAGTAGCGTTGCATTCTAACATACTGAGTTATTAACGCATCCCGTTGCCGATTGTGTCTTAGAAGCATAAAATGAATTGCTGTTAATGCATAGAAATAAAACATAATTTAAATAGTCGTCACAATTAATTCCGAACTTGTAATTCACATAATACGAAAGATACCTCCAGTTTTTAACTTGTCCACCTTACAGTTGTACAAATGTAGGGTTGTCGGCGTTTCAACTCGGAAACCGATCTAGTTACAGACCGGAAACTGTTTGTGGACCACCCTGAATAAACGGCGCTCATTGAGACCTCATTTCAAATAAACATATTTGAATGACAAAAAAATTCAGTTGGCTATAACCGAGAGAGGCACTACAGGTGGCGGCCGTACGCTCCGGGGGGTCCACAACATGTTCGGGATGGGGGAGAACAATCTCTCGAGTCGGCCTGTGGGCTATTCGAAAAACAAACTTTCTAATCTTATCTTTTATTGAAACCCGAATGTTCAATTATTTATTAAATTAGTACCCGAATGAAAACTCGCTCTTCAGAGAGAATCGAACCCAGTCGAGACACTAATGATTCCAGTTTTTAATTAATGCTTTAACAAATTTCCCTTCTTTCGACATTGGAAATATTGGGTATATTTTATGCGGCGCTGTCTCAGGATTCAACACATATTTACACCCTGAAAGCCTAATATAATTCTCCATTCATTTTCATACACAATCCTAATACAAATTTCCAGTTGGAAATTAATTATAAACTACGGCATACGTCTGTAGTATTCGATCGACGCTGTGTTCGGGAATCAATATAACTGCGATATAAAAAACGAGTGTGATTTTTAGGGCATATTATTCATTAACTGGAAACACTATTTCTAATTCATCGTTGAATACTGTATTTAAGATATTTTTGCGACGATACAATACAGGAAACTTGCACTCGTTGTTTACTAATAAATCTTTTTTATTCCACCTCCGTTCCGAGGAAGGTCTTTCGACTCTGGACGGACTTATTGAACCCCTCTCCCCCACACTAAGGCACAAAACTACGTAGAAGCGGAAATAATAATTCGGGAACTGGCATATGTCCGGGATCATTGAAGCGGTACCGTCAGGTGTTTCCTCGGACCGAATCGCTCGTCCTTCTTTCTTGCTATTGTTTCAATTTACTATCGACGTTGATAAACGGTCCTCAGCTATAACCTCTTTTCCGTTCGGACCGGAAGTCCCCGTGTTACTGGAATTCCGCCGTCAATCCATTACTAAGAAATGAAATACCGACAACAGAATTCCTGACAGTAAATAAAATAAACAATTGAATCTATCTAACGATAAATTTACTTCTTCCCTTTTGTTTCTCGCCTCTTAGTCTTCAGTTTTCATTATTGCCTTATAATATTTATTTGTTGACTTGTGTTAAGCACAATAAATACAGTTGGATTACTTCGCCGAGCCAACGTAATATACGGGCGTCTTATATCTACCATCTTATAAGGAACGAGTCCTAATTCCGAGTTTTCTGGAGTTATTTGAGCCGACACCGGGGATAGAACCCGGGTCGAGCCATTAACGACTCACAAATTTACAAACATTTTTATTTTTGCAAATATATACCTATTGTCCCGTTTGTACTTATATAACTCGTATACAATGGGTAGACACGTTCTATTGTAGATTATAAATTATTTGTTCTATTCTTCTGTATTTTTGTTACCTTTTTTACTATTTGTCACGCTGTATGTCTATTATTAAAAGGTTGTGGCTAATTTTAGGAACACTGTAAACAATTAGGTAGAAATATCCATGATTATATGCAGTAGTAATGATGCTTAAAGCTCCAACCTCTTCAAACGTCTTAACTAAACTGTTTCTTAGTTCAACATTTCTACTGCGGAATCAAAGCAAGTCTCAGAATGTCAGTCGGGACAGGAGTGGATAACTCAATAATTGGCAACCGCGCGGGTAATCACCCGGCGACAGATGCCAATCAACTCGGGGGTAGGGTTCAAATGTAAACCGGAATTTATTTGCATAAATTTTATTCGCAACAAAATTTTAATGCCGCCACCGTCGTATCGCTTTACTACTGTCCACGGGCGTGTCCAGCTTCGGGGGACCCCTCGAGAGAAAAGTCGGTCTTAAAAGCAGTTGATGAACTTTCTGATTTTTCGAAAAATCTGGTCCGGACGGCATCAGTTTGTGGTCGCCAACAATCGGGGCGAAAATGCGCCTCCCGTTTTCATTTTTCGATTTCGCTCGTAATCAGTTCGCGTTACGACCGCCCCGCTTATGCGAAAGGAGCCCGCAACTCGGCGGGCGTCCCACGGCACTCGTTATATCCCGGCCCGGGATATCGTTCTCCTTTTTTTTGTTTTTGTTTTTTATTGACTGGGGACGAGCGCGGAACGAGGGGTTGGAAACGGTTCCGATCGGTGCCATAAAAATGCTCTGGGTCTCATCGGGCGTTAACGGCACAACGCTAACGTCTGACTCCGCATGCGATTTCAGTTATCCCCCTCCCACCCCCTTTCATTATCCTTTCCATTTCTTCCAGCGTTATTTTTTACAACCGGAACCAAAAAAAAGATACTGAAGCAATGATGTTTTTCTACTACCTCCTTTGCGCTGGATCGGTTCGGACTTTTCACCGTCCCATTCCACCCGCAAAACACTGATGCATTTCGCTGCAAGGAAGAATAAATTTTATCGCCAATTAGTTCTTCGGAGAAAAGCAGAAATAAATGACAATAAATCACGTGGCCACTTCCTCTTCGGGTCTCTGTCAGGAACGTTTAGGATGTCAGGAGTATTACTAGCACTAAATACAAAAAAAAAGAAACCGAAGTAATTTTAATTTTATTTAGCGCGCTAAATTAGGTCCCGAATTTTTGCATCAAGCCGCTATAAAAGGAATATAAAATAGAAGCCATTATTTTCACAATAAATCGGGTACGCGGAACGGGGAAGGCGAGGTGAGGGACCGGTTAGCACCTGTTGGGTAGTGACAGGAGATATTTGATTGGGTCTAATTGGTGTGTAAACAATGGGGGAGGGGCCCCCATCCACAATCCCTTGTCCACCCGAAACTTCCCAATTATTTTTCCCAGCGACATTCCCAGTACCCGAACGCACACACGCCCCAACGCGCTCACTCATGATACGCGTGGCGTGCGTACACTACACCGTTAACAATATCTTATCAGTGTTCCTGTTGGATCTTAATGTTTTAGAATCCTACACAATTTGTGTTTCATGTGATAAATTCGAATAAGATTAGAAGGTTTCTACGTAGTAATTTGAATATATATGTATACGCGTGAATGTTACTATTTTCCAACAGTGAAACCTACAGTAGATGGACTCAATAATTTTTTAATTACGAACCTAAACTCGTTACGCCTAGTCACAAGTAGTATTTCAGTACTTCACGACTGATTAGTAAAACGACTAATAGAAATTCTAGTGCTTCACGAATAATGAAGCGCGGACACAATACTATATACTGCACTATGTACTGCATATGCAGTACAGTACTCTACAATACTATATACTTTTCATAATTGACGCCATTGACGGTGGCGGTGTGCAGAAACCGGTACAGTCCGGCCCGATTCCAGATCGTTAGGAACATTCGATGCACGAGCAGACAAACCTGTTGAATAAAATGTGTTTAATGCAGATTCCAGTTATTAAATATTATTATATAATCTATTCGTATATAAGTTTGGGTGGAAATAACTGAATTATCACGTAAATCACGAACTAGAGTGCATGAAGTTTCACTCGCTGATTTCCACCCCTCCGTTAACTATCCTTTATAGCAACCCCCTCCCTCCCATAAGTGACGGCTTAAACGCCACTGGCCTATACACGCCAATATTGGGTGACTTCTTTATCGTGAAATACAACAATTGTACATACAACGATAAAGGTTGATTCTACAACAAATAATAAATAAATAAAAACGATTCTAAACTTTGGTGTTTCGACTTCGATTCCCGCCGCGGGCGTAAATCCCAAACATCGATATTAACGGTATGTTAAGTCGAAAATAGCACTTCTAGTACATCTTATCTAGTAAAGAACCCCGTGGGACAAAATGCGAAAATATGAATAGTTCAGCCAATCCGAACTATCAACTTCAAATCCCTGATCGTTGAGGAGTTTCATTCCGACGCTATTAGACAGTGCTGTTTTCATCGCTTCACAAAATTGCTGCCTTAAGCCGAACTTGGGACTTGATTACCAAATGCGAAACGTAATTTGAAACTATTTAACGGGTCAGTCCGTTGACGTTCCGCGAACGCGCAGTCCGCCGTGAAACGAAAGTCTCGAAACAGCGGCGTCGGGATTGCACTCGGCGTTGCGCAATGTTCGAAATTATACGAAGAAAAATAAAATAAGACGTTATCTCGGAATGGAACGGTTTCACTTTATAATCGCCCGACTCTTTCGCAACCAGATTTCTATCTTGTGCGGGAAAAAAGCCAAGAACGTTCACGAGCCGTCCTCGTTATTGTACGCGTGGGGCGCTGGTTGGGACGGGGGGGGGCGGAATTGGACCGTTGAACGGTGCGAATTTTTCGCGTCGTTCGGTTGACAATTTTTGACTCGTATCAAAATAATTTGTGTCAAACAACCCCAAAGGAAATGTGTAAACTACGGCAAAAACGTTTTGTTACACTACGCATTAAGAGATGTGCAATATCCTCTAAATAAATACGAGAAGGAACTACTGACGATGGCGTGAAGTCGCGACCGAAGCTTTAGGGCCAGAGCAAGAGGCCATTTCCTCTTGAGACAGAGATTTTCAGGAGGGTGATAAGAGAAGAGCTGTCGAATCAAAGCAGTGGACTGTTGGGATAGTGTTGAATGGAATCAGGACATCTAGACCCGATAAATGTAGCTCTGTTGTGTGAAAAAAAGGGTAACGACCGGTGTTGTTGTAGGGGGATTTTATGACTCGTGCTTGGAAAATTAGCCGTCGAAGGTAAACGGGGTGGTCAATCGGTTTAGAGTCCCGGTCAGTAATTATGGTTGGGGGGGGGGCTTTATTAAACATTAATGGAGTGGACAGGCTAACACCTGTTGAAGTGAACGACAATGCAGCTCACGTCCCGCCCCAACCACACGCCGATACCCGATTCGGTATAATTGTTCGGTAAACAATCGACCCTGCTCGGGACCGCGTTTGCTCACTTCAATTTCGACTCCTCCCCGTCCCCAGTAGTCGTCTGGCGGTGTTTCGACTTCAGTTGTAATTTGAAGCAAATTTCGGTCCTCCTCCGGGAATCCGGATCACTTTTTCCTATTATTACAGACTCCATTTCCTTCTTCATCTCCTTCATCTTCATTTCCATAAATTCTTATATTCTTTTTATATGTACAATAATTAAAATTAGATTTAGATATATCGACTCGCAGGTCTTATATAGAAAATAGACTGCTATTTTCCTGAATATTTTCGAATGTTAGGTTTGAATTTTGTTAATATTTTTTGGTTAGGCCTAACCGTGTGCTTAATTCAGGCACGTCTTTTTATTATTTTATTGTTCGGGAAAGTGTTTGAACAAAAACATTGTAATTCTACATTTCTGAGTTCAGTCAGTAATTCACGGCATATCACTGACGCGCTCACTTCAATGATCACTTGCTGACACGTTATGACTTTTCCATAGCCAGTGGGGTTTCTTCGGTATCCGGAAAGTGGGAAGCTAGAGGATTCGGGTGGTCTAGGAATTTTTTCCTACATCTGTCGTTAATTTGTTCTGTGATGTAGGTTGCATTTTGGGATCTGCGCTGAGTTGTGTACGTCATCTGTTCCAATACGGAGACATTTGTTCTATTTGGCAATTTGTAATATTTTTATTGTCTCTGTTGGCCGACGGGACGCGCATAAAGTAGGTTTCTTAGTCTCTTATTTACTAAGAGAGGCAATCCTGAGAGGACCGGTCGTATACCGGCGTTAACACTAAAACAATGTTGATATAGTCTCTTAAACTAGCACATTCCCAGATTTCGCTTCACTGTAGCACTTAGTATGGGGGTCTTCTAGCCGTTACTACCATACACGCTAGGCAATACCGAGAGGAAATCTCCAAATACCAGTTCCAGGTAAGCAAATAGAAAATAATAAAACCGAGGCTTCGTCTTCACTAGTAAAAAAGGATATTATCTGACAACGAATATCCGCTTTAGCGCTCTCCTATTGACCAACGCAGTGGCTGCAGTAGCACTACTCGGGAATTTTAATTCTACCGTTTATTTTCGCCGTAATTAAACTCCTTTTTTATAAGACTTTCCCTGTTTAAATTAAGTGCGCGCTTTACAATTTGGCGTTTGAAAAAAATAAAATATTAATTTTCGCAAAAGTACTCGACTTTTTTCCCGGAAGTCGCTAACATCGCCCAACGTCCTTCCTGGAAATCGTTTTGACGCTGTTCTTCATCAGTCCAATTTAATTTCGAGAACGCCAATGGTTGGAATTAATTGAATGAAGTCTTTCTTTTTGTTACTCGAAGGCTTCAGTAGAGAGTCAGTCGAAAATTATAATAGAGGCATCACTAAGTATTATCGGCCCTTCGACATGTTTTCTCGGGTGCGAGTAGAACAAGTTGAAATGACGAGCATTTTGACCCCGCATTAACAGTTTCACATTTACGTAAATATTTCCAGCATCGTATATTTAAATATTTCTAGTACTCTACCTGTTGATTACAAACGCAATCCCCGATTTCCTCCTCGTAAAATTTGTTTTCACCATCTTACAGTGGATTTAATAATCGCGTCCCAGCATAATGAAACAGTTCCCAAATAACGCAATCGATTGGGAATTTTTTATTTCCAATATTTTTCGTTAATAAAACATTTTAATGTCCGCGTTCCATTTTAAGTTATATTCTGAAATTAATGACAACAAACTAGGACATAATCTGCGATTAATATCTAGTTTTCGGCAAAAAGTAATGTCTTTGTTTTTCTTTTGCTTCGTGTATATTTACTCGCGACAAATCTCCGTTAGATGTTTATCAGAGCATTAATTATATGGATTTAATGCAACTTAACTTTCGATAGCAGCAATGGTTTAGAATGTGGAAATATGCCATGGGGTACCAAAATGGATGGAATGAGAGTTGTTCCATACATTTATCGAATTCATTTAAACAAGAAAAAAAGTTTATAATGTGGTAGGTAGGTATTAAACTAACGTAAAACTAAAAATATCGACGGTTTGCCAACCCGACCAGAAAGGGAAGGCTCAAGATATTTTAAGGGGACCTTAAAAATTGGGTTCGACGAAATCGAAAAATTTAGTGACAACCATGTCCACGTTTTCGTTCCTCGGCAGTAGGGTGGTGTGGGGGGGGGCGTAGTTAATTTGTTTTCCAAACACTACGGTACGGGTTTAGTTTTACTGCGGTGACTTTACGTACCAAAGCAGGGGCTTTACGGTCCGATAAGCCGGCGCATCGGTCGGGAGAGAGCCTTTGTCTCGGCGACGGCATTATTTCAGGATGGAAAGGGCGGGGGGAGGGAAGAAAATTAGACCAGATCGGGAACCGATACGGGGAGGAAAATTTTCGATTAAAACCGCGGCTTTCCGTGTTTAAAACCCATTGGCGGCGCCGGGGGAGGGCCCCGAATATCCCTTCAGCCGATTCCACCGGAACGAGGAATTAACGGGTCCTCTCATGACGTTTTATGCCCCGAACCCGAAAACTTCCATTATTTGTTGTAATTACTTTTCACATTTCCTAATGTCGGGGAAGCGCCCCCGATCGGGGCCCCTGCCCTGTTCCGATAAGGCTCGCGTGTCCCCCACCACCCGCGGGGGGCATTAAAACTAGTTTTAAGAACGTCTCGAGACTCTCGTTGCGGTTTATTCCGCTTGTAATATTCCGGAGCGAGCGCGTAACAATTTTTAATAATTTATTTTAACACCGCACTTTGAATATGCCTTAATTTCGGATGCTACAGAGGTAAAATACGAGGTTATTTTAGTGTATCGTATATGTTAAGTAAAACAAATAAGGACGTAGAGATTTTGTTTTCATTTTTGAATCCTAATCCCTTTAATTAACGAGTAACAAACTCGACTGCTAGCAATTTCAATATTTTTCGTTATTATTTTGTAGGAATTAAAACAAAACACCTTTTGGAAATGAAAAAATTGTTATTCCATATAACAATAAAAAAATTAAAAAAATTATTCCACAAGTTGAATACCCCGAGCTACATGTTCATCAGTTGCTACAAAAGGATGGATTTTGTTTCGGGTACGCGGTAATTAATTAATTTTACTTCGTATATTCAACTTAGTTTTAAGACCTGTTCCGCCCGCTCTATTCGGAATGCCGTCTTCCACCCCTTCATAACCCGATTAAATTCCAATTTAATTGTTCACTCTGTTAACCCGTCGATAACAACGGATTTTATTATTCCGGCCGTAAAATTTAATGACGGTCGCACTTACAATAAACTAGTTTCTAGAACGGGCAAGACTCCATCGGTCTATTGACTCGGGCCAGTAAAATTCCACTTAAACCCGAAATCATTCAATTCGGACTCCCTCTCTGCGATTCACGCCCATTCACACGACATTTATTAATAGCCCTTTTTATCGCTCCTCCTAAACATGTCGATGTTGCGTTAACATGCCTCAGTTTAATGGCGAGGGTCCCCGAAATACCTCTTCGGGGCACCCTTTAAAATTCCATTGTTCGTCGTGTCCAAAGTTTCCAGGATTATCAGGATCGAATGGTTCCGAAATAATTCAACTTTATATCAAGTCAAATCATATTCATCGAGATAGCCTTCGATATCCATCCATTTTGGTCCCTTCTAGTCGGCGGGACGCCACCACCTACCTGAGAGGTCACCCTAGGCCATAAATCCCGGGTAGGGTCCACTCCCGTTCCTTCTTCTGATTTTTTTATTTCATTCTTTTTTATACGGTTTAACCATCGATAAACCGTAGGAGGAATCGAACCCGCAGAGCCGATGATATAGGGTATCAGTTGAGGAATGTGGGCGGCAAAAACTGATATTGAAGGATTTTAAAATAAATATTATTGGAGTACATTAAAAGCGTTATTTTCGTCGCATTTAAACTAATTTTCTGACTATACAGAAGAAATGTAATTACAAGAGCAGGTTCTCCGCCAGCGATTAGATTTTTAAAAAAATTGTCTACTAACGCAGTTGGGAAGGAGGGCGAAGGCTTCCATAAGCGTTGGCGTCCGGGCATAAAGTGTAGTGAGGGGTCCCAGAACCGAACGGGTTCGGCCGTTTCCGATAAAGGCGAAGCCCGGCCCGATATCGACGCTTCGGCGCATTCGAGGTGAACCAAGCCCGCCATTCTATTGGCGATTGGAAATTGGCGGCCCCCCACACCGCCCGGATACATTTCCTTTTTTCGCCCCTCTCTTCCCTCCCATCTATCTTTTTGTATCCCCCACCCCCACCGATCTATATACAGAGCGGCGCCCGCTAACCCCTTCCAATTGACCACCGTTCCCTCAGAGAACATTGCGCCCGATACATTCGATTAAATTATATTCGGGCGTTTTCTCCGCTTATCACTATATTCCAGCATATACCGACGCTCCATATTTTTTATTGCCAGTAATGATTTAGCAGATTTCGCACTTGAATTACACTAGTTTTAATAACCGGTTATGCTCTTCCACCTCGGCGTACATTCGTATTTTCTTATTAAACGGGCCTCTTCGGGGCCAGTCTTACAAACAGATTTAATGGTAGTTTTTATTATCAGTCTCAATTCCTGTGTTACAGATATTGTATATTTTTAATAATGGATTACAAGCAATTTTATCTTTTTCTTCTTTAGTTTTGACGAACGGCTCGTCTAATATTCCTAGTATTGGTTGCAGTTTAAGTGAATCGCGCGGATGAATATTTATTTCGTAATTTATATTATTACGTCGTTTTTTTTATTATTAGTTATTTCAAATGGTTTTTTATTAGAGTGTATAAAATTAATATGCTAGTTGGGAATTAAAAAACGGCCCGAATGTTAGAATCCAATTTTTTCTAATCTACTTATTTAGAATGAACCGCCTTTTCGACTTTTCCCAAGCCTCTGTTGGGTTCTCCTCCATTTTAAATCGGCCCTTTTTGGCTTCCCGCCACCGTCATTATTTCGCACTCTAACAATCCTCCGGTCGTTCGCCACTCTGGTGTCGGACGCGCTAAAATTAGACCGGGTCCCGATATTGGATTTGCATCATTCTAATAGCTTCGGCCATCGCCGATTGCAGAGGCGATAAATCGAGCGTCGGCAATTCCGAGCGTGGAACGGAGCCAGCCCCGATATTGGATTCCTGTTATTCGAATCCCATTCCGAACCTCACTTCAACATCACGTCCTTAATTCTTTCGTTAAGCCCCACTTTGTTAGATGTCGGGGCGAACGTCGGGTTGCAATTTTATCCGAACTAGCATAGGTTTCCGATGTATCCCGACTATGAAATCGGAGCCAGCGACGCTTCAGATGCCGATATAATCAGGCGTCGGAAATGGCGGCGGTGGAGGGGGGGCTGGGAGTACGGTGTGAAATAGGATCTTGCCAGGATATTGAATTTGCGCTATGAAATGAATTTCCCGTCTAATATCTACGCTATCCTGAGCGTCGGATCGGGCTCCATTACTCCGCACTATCGGAAAGAAAATAATAGACAATCTAGTCAGAATTCAGAATGACTATCAGGTGCTGGGAGTGATAAAATTCTGAACTGGTTGGTGTATTAGTTTGTGTAATAATGACCGATGTTACCGATATTGAAATCACATAATTCTATATACCGAGGACTGAATCGAATCACAGCCAAAATATAAAATACACCGTACGCCTCGGATAAAAAGTTTTTAATACCAAAAACTTAGCAATAAAATCGGAGCGTCAATTGTTTGAAAGCCCGGGATGCTTCGGTAGACGTCGCTTCGGATAATCCGGGGACGCCCGAATTGTCGGCCGAGAAGATTAGAACAGTGGGAAAACTGGGAATAAAAGGATCGATAATGACAGGATGCTTAATCGCGAACAAAAGGAAGTTTAAGGTCATTGCGGATAGCTTAATTGGAAACAGCGCTTAGTTTCGTTTGAGCCTTCTATGAGCATTCCGAGCCATTATTCAGTCCCGGTAATATTCCATTGGTTTCAGGTTGAGGAATTAATCGTGACATTGTGAGGGGCAGCTGTTTTCGGGTTCCGATACACGGATACTCCCGCTATGCAGGAGTACATTTCTCTACAATTTATATGTAGAGAAACTGTCTGACTTAAGCGACGCATGAATCTAGACATTGTTAATTGAAGGTATTTTTCCGTGCGTCGGTTGTTCGCCTTTGGCTTCTCGCCATCGTCCAAAACATTCAGTTTCGATATCAGGGAAGAAACCTGTCAAAATTGTCGCTCCGCCATTACCGTTACTCACCGAAAGCTCAAGATCGAATAGGGCAAACAATTTCAACAGTGACGATATAAATTTCAATTTATAGAAATACTAGTTTGTTGTCTTTACCAAATGGGTGGAAAATTACAACACCGTAATTTGAAAAGTTCACACCTTGCCACTTTAACCCGGACCCAAGCACCGGTGACTTAGCGATTCCAATTCAATTACTAATTTTCACAGAACCCAAGTCCCATTATACAGTGGTGTCTCGCGGATTGCATTTGAGATTTATAAGTGAACGACCTCGTTTAAATGGTGGAAATTTTTAAGTTTAATTTGTAACTTGTCGACGGGTGATCGATTCCCTAATGAGTGGCAGCAAAATTTCCCTTCAGTTACTAATTTGAGTTGTTCAGAATTTTTTTCCGACCGCTAGCGCGATATTCGAGTACAGTAAGTAACATAAAAACAAACATCCAACTCCGACTGTTATTTGTAATGACTGCTCATTTCTTAAATTAAAATCAATTTAAATTTACAAATAACTACGCCAGCCACTTGTCCCATTGTTCATCACGTCTACGAATATTCCCAAAAATAATAATGTGGGGTGGGGGCATACTACTTTGAGTGAAACAGTTTTTTCGTTTTTTTTTAAATTATATCTCGGGCATATTTTTTTGTCACAAATAACTTGTGGGGAATTCGCCGAAAAGAAAATCGGTTTATCGAAACGGCCGGATAAAGTATTCCCGCCCTGTCGAAAACAATCCCGCATAAAGGACAAACGAGAAAAGTGAATATAAAACAGGAATGGCCGGATAGTTGAGAGAAGTTGGTTTCACAGCCTCACCCCTCCATCGCGGACAGTTTTCAAACTTTTCTTACCCCGCCCCCTGCCGCCGGCATATTTTAACCCGCTCTATTAGCCGTTAATACAACCGTTTCCCCAAATGATGTAATCTCAAAACTCGGAAAAGAAATTATTAATGCTTAACAGTGTATAGTGATCTGTGCGGGGCAGTTCGTACAGATTGATTTCAGGTATTTGTTGGGTGCGTCTAAATTAGTCCCTACCCGAGTTGCGTTTCCTATTAGCCGAAAAAAGAGACGCGAGCGAACGTGGCTGACTGTGGCGAGAAACCGAAACCTGTCTACCTTAGTACTAAATAAGCCAGTGGAGATTTATTTTTCACTTCGTTCACTCGACTGTTTAACCAATTAACGTCCGAACTAATTTATTCCCTTTTCATCCTAGGCTCGATCTTTCCTTCGGTTCTTCCTGACGAATCTTCGTTAAGGATACTTTTCCTCTCTTCCATACGTTCCTTAAACCGCCGCGAAAGCAGATTTCAATAATTTTTATATTTCTCACTAAGTTGACATTTTTCAAAAAATTAACCGAACGCTAAAACTGATTTGTAGCAAGAGCTTCGAGTATTGTCCACACTACGTGCTCCAGAAGAATCAAAATTTTCGAGAGTGATGACAATAATAATAATTATTATTCCTTCGTGATCGCTATCTTTGGACGATTACTCCGAAAAATTGCTCCTCTTTTATAATCGTCACGTTCAAAAACCAAATAGGAGCGGATTAATGCCTTCAATTGGAATCGGTTTGCGGGGAGCCTCATTACTTCCCACAATTCTATTGTTCTTTCCTTGCCGGCCTTAATGATTGCATTTTCTGAACCGTAGAATCCCCCACCCCCCTCTCCAATTCCCATTTATGTTTCTTTTTTCTGCTGTATTTTTTTTCCAACGACGAATCCCCCGCTTCGATATCCACGCCCGCGATCAATTAAAAATTCGAACCCGGCTAACACGAAGAGATAGCCGGGCACAGATTAGTCCTTTCCGTTTCTTTTCCTTAAACACTTACCGTTTCCGGCGTGTCGCCCCGGGCCGAATTTCGGAACGAGGAACCAATAAATATCCTGACAGGAAAACCGGAAGAAGCGATACCTGGACCGGTGTATGGGCCATTAACAACAATAATACTGAACGCGACCCTACCAGGTACTGAGGCGCAAACAGTACCTCAAGGCTGCCATCTTCGAGACAGCTCTAGGCCGGAAGGTGGCAGCCTTCCCCACACCAAAGAATCGACTTAAACCGTGAATTTGGACTACTAAGGCCATCACTAAAACGGACATCAAAATTGACCTCAGATAACAAAGCCATAATGAAACCGAAATGGACGTACGGCATAGAACTGTTGGGTTCCACCGAGACATCCAACATCGCTCGCAACCAGAGACTCCAATCGAAATTCCTCCGAACCATCAGTAATACTTGCTTATGTTTCAAATCACACCCTCCACCATGACCTCAACATACTGACAGTTGATGAATTAATAAAATCCCGGTTCCTAAATTTCACTGTTCCTGTCTCACTGTTCATCCTAATCCACTCGTTGAATCCCTCTCTTCCGTTACTCATCCTTTATCCCCCCCGCCCCTCGACGGCTTAAACGCCACTGGCCTAGAGATCTTCTATAGTATAGCCCAAATTGGGTGGCTTCTTTATCATGAGATGCTTGCGACAATAACGTTTCACAATTGTACTAATTGTGTCTAAGCAGATTGCTTTTAATAATTCAATTTGAAGTGTGAAATATAAGAAAATCCAAAATTCAAATTATTACTACCATATGGGATCCCTATATCATGTTCTAAAGGTGTTATCGGCATTTTGGATTTCTATTTGTAAACTTTCTGCATCCTAGCATATTTTAAAAACAAGTAATATGCGATTGTTCCATGTGCCGGTCCATTTCCGCCGTGTTCCGCTCACGTTAAAGCAACAATCCTTAATTCTGACATTTGTTCAGTTAAAGAAATAGCGGAGGTATTTCTTTGTGATAAAACGCAATCGACGAGTATTGCGGTTAGTACGTACTAACCGAAAGGAGTTTTATGCCACTTTGGCAGTCGAATTCTATCATTTGTAGAGTCACAACCTATCAATGTAGTCGAAACCTCGCTATATATTCTTTAGAAAATTCCTCACGTATTCAGTCTGAATTTATTTCACTTCCTCAGGATCTATTTCTGAATAAGAAAAATAAAAGATCCATTGTGGGCGTTGAATTTAATCGAAATACCTGATGGTGTTAAAATAGTAGCAAGAGTTTATGAACGCTATTGTAATCCCTTCCTCGCTCATAAGGAAGAACAAAGGGGGTCACTCGAAAGCTAGAAGGAGCCAATTACGAAACTGTCTCAGCTAAAGTTTAGTTTCTCTTTTCAGATCAATTGCTTATTATTTGAACTCGGGGGAGTGATAAAATATTTCGACTTAATATTCGAAGAACGCGTAATCCTTCCTCAATAAAAGAGGACTATAAGGCCAAAAAGCGGGGAGCCGTCCTGCCGTGAATTTACACGAGATGTAACAATTAAACATCCGTTGTTCTTTTTGGATATCAACAGCTTTTTTATTCAAATTTACTATGGAACCTCGGCTTTATATAAAACAGGAACTGCAGAGCGGGCGTTGGGCTCGTAAGGACGAAAGCGGAAAGTGCGGTGAATTACAGGAAACATAAATGTAAATAACAGGAACTGATTTTATGTTGATGCGAATACTTTCACTTTTGTCGATTGTATGAAAGGAGCCGCCGCTATTCCCAATTGGTACTAGAATTACACGAAACTTAACTCGGCTATTTAGTATGGCCCGATCCGTAGTTCAAAAGAATAGTTTCACTATCGGAGCCCAGGGCCTGATAAAATACTGTGAGATTTATAAAAGGAAAATGGGGTAAATATACTTCGCCATAAAGGAGAAGTTCTGAAACGCGTTACAAAAATAATAAGCGGATAATTGAAACACTGTTGGAATTCACCGCAAATATGTTCGGGTTTGTACATTTAAAAAAGTATTACAAAAAATGTATTATTAACATTATATCCACTGTTTTATGCGGCTCTATTTCACTCATCAGATAGTTATATTTCGACATTTATTGCACTGACAACCGCGCTATTTAGTTTGTATAAACTCCACTTGCATCTAAGTTCCTCAAACTCGCTAATCCTTGCTAGACTGTAATTCGAATTTCGAATCTCTGTGGCGGTCAGAATATTCTTTAATTGCATATTTCAATCGATTAAATTCAATCTTCCTCAAGAAGCACGCACCAAAGACGGAGTTTGGCAGTTCAAAGGACTGCTTTGGAGTTTCACAATCCAAACCTAGATAATTTATTTAAGTAGTCCGATTACACAAGAGACCGGTTTCTTGTAACAATTACCGGCAACAGGAAGTAAATATAAGAGGCCCCCGGGAGGTGTGAGAGCGACGCCGTTTCGTATGGGCTTTCATGTACGAATGGATAAGGGCTTGATCAAATATGTGGAGGCGCCATAAAAGTCGTGGGGGGAAAAAGTCGTTTAGCCGTAAATTAGACGAAAACCAGATAAGATTTATTTGTTCACAGGGTATGGGCCTCCAAACAAATGGAGTCAACCCAAGATTTACATAGGTTACACTACAAGTCTCACTACAAGTTACAAATACTCTACATACAAAACTACATTCAATTAGAATGGAAATACTGAATTTAATCTATTTGTCTAGAGTTCTTCGAAGGTAGACCGATCTGTCTAAAGACTCCATGAGTCTGTCTCTGTTTTGTACAAATATTAATCGATCCAGACGTTTTCGATTACGTATATAATACATGGATATTTACACGTTATATTTTCCTTATTCCTTTATTTCCGTATAAATATATATTATATTTGTAGGAAGAAATCGCGTTTTCAAATGGGACTAACAGGCCATTCAGAGGTCGGAATATCACAGAATAATTCTTCCAAATGTCTACAGATCTTTCTAAAAAGTGGCTTAACTTTTGAGTCGACTCCGCGATTCGCTCTGAATTTCCGAATAAAATAGTTTCAACACAAACTGAATACAGACCAGTAAAATTTCTTGAGTTTAGAATACAGTAGACCCCATTCTCGGGAAATGCCAAAATGGACAAGGGCGCTTAGAAACGGGGGTAAGTCGTTCAACCGTGAAGTGCACACGAAACCTAAAGTGCAGGCCTCGGCTCTATTTAGTAGAGAGCTCAACTTTGCAGTGCAAACGAATGGCTCCTCGTCAAAACTTAATTTTCCTCTATATAATTATCCCTACTCGATTATTCTAATTGGCGATAATTCCATCAACCGATTTTACGGCGGCGACACCAAACCGTAAATCGTATTGTTTTCTTCTCTAAAGTCTATGAATAATGAATGAACCGGTGAATTAAAACGACGAGGATTAAAGTTTTAAGAGGGCACTAGTCTTTCATTGGGAATTTCTGCGGTGGGTGCTTTTCAGAACAAGTTCTCGGCGCTATCGCCTCTGTACACAGGATATGTAGAAGTTGAAAAGATATTTGGCGAGGCTTACATAAGATACAAGATTGGTCCGATTCGATCTCAAGGTGGAGAAAAGAGGCCACGCCAGATCGTACGCTTCAAAGCGTTGTTCTGCCGTAAAGTACAAGAAACTTAATATATTCACATCGGCTCAACTATTTAAGACAAGGATAGACAGACGTTAGATATTTATTAATCGGTCGTATTGTTATTTGATTAACACAAAACTCCCATAGGGCGTCGGTATTACATTTGCATAACACTAATTACACTGACTGTTTAACCGGAGGAAAACGTTATTATCCTATTAAAATAATAATGTTAATTCGAGATAACCGTTTTGGGGATACGGTTTCGGTTCCTCGCCATCGCCAGTAGTATTCCGTCAGTGAATCGTGGAGAAGATATTTTGGATATTTTTATTAAAAAAAGAAAATCCGTCCGTATTTGGTTCTAACAGATAAGTCTCGACGAAATGCTTTTAATCGCAAATTTCAACTGATTAAACGAGAGGAGCTCGTAAACTCTCGGTATACTCATTAGAATACCGGTGCTTAGGTACTTACGGTAGCTAGGTACTTACACGGCTCAAGACAACCGGCTGTTACTAGAGGAATGCTCATAAGGCGAGTTTCGTAGGTCTTAAACAATTGGGGCTTGGAAAGAATTTCCGTGAGCTCGGTCGCCTGGCCGACGCTATTCAATTATCATCCCGGCGCCTCTGCCTATCGTCGAACTCGGGGGTTTTTGCGAGCGGAATCAGGCGTAAAAACCAGAAATAAAGAAGGGGGTAATATTATAAGTGAAGGGGACCGGCGTCAATATTTGGGGGCAGCGCTTTGTGGCGCCGGCATTTCTCCTCCCTCCGCCTCTCAGGTGAATTCTCTTAAGGGGTTCCCCCTTGCCGTTTCACCCTCTCTCTCCCTCACTCTTTCTCTCTCGCTCGCTCCCTCCTCCTAATCCTCGTTTAATTCGACCCCTCGCCTTTCCGAGCCTCCCCCACCCAGAAACAAAAGTGAAAAACCACCGTATCCGATTTTGAAGAAAAGGGATATTAAAACGCTACATGTCGGCGTGACGGTCGCGGGAATTTGTAAAAAATGAGATTCTATTAAGTTGGCAACTAAGTCATCGCGGATTTTATCGATACATAGGCGTAATTTAAATTTTTACACGTTTACATCTTCTATGTGATAAGTTAGAATCTTTGAACTTTGAAACTGGAGTTCAGTAGCAAACTTGCCCCGATCGTAGTGCCTGTTCGACATCAATTGAAACATGTTGAAGAAAACGAACAATATCGCCGTATTTTGTGTTTACATTTTCGTACAGATGTACTGAAGCATCGCATGCTCACAAAACGTTATATGGTCGTATGGAAAAAATGGTATCCGAGAAGTGCACTCATTATTAGAGTTTTCTGGGTTTAAAAAGAATCGTTAACCGAATTTTCGAAGTCTGTCCTCAGTAGAATCCGCCCTTCCTCTGGTTTACACTTAGGCGCCGGTTGGGGGGGAGGGCTTGTGGGGATAACGACCCGAAATTAACATCGGAGTAAGTACCCAACACGAGGGTTTGACTCTACGTATCGATTTACCCTTACGTAGCGGACGAATTATGATGTTAATGTTATTCCCACTGTATTGACCTCAGCTCTCTGATCAAAGCTTCGAATACTGTCGCACTCTATTTCGCGGCTCTGCCGCCGCTTCGGTACACAAGTTTTGGATCGATTCATTTTTTCCGGTTGTCGGAGATGTGTTGGAACGTGAAAAATTCGTCGAATAATTACGAAGAAGAAAATCGCGAGTATTTCTCATCTCTCAACCATTCCAATTAATTATAATTGAATAGTTTATGATCTTCCAAAATTTGATGTTCCGATTTAAGGTACGCGTTCGCGACATAACGTGCGAGATTCGCGTATTCTTATAATCGTGGATACCCTTTTCATAGGTTTCCCTCTTGGCGGGACGTCCATTCAGGAGAAATCCGTCTTACGCCCTCTTAATAAATATTAATCCGAGAAACGTTTTCCTCTTTTTAACTCCTGGCTCCTCCACTCTATTTTTTCTTTCTTATGAAAACTGCGAGCCTGAATAAAGGATAAGGCATAGTTCTCTCTTCTTTTTTCTGTTCCTTTTTTTTACTAGGCGGAGGAGTAACAGGTGCCCGGGGTCAACTTCCGCTTTCCCGGAAACGATTTCCTAGTTGAAAATTCGATACCGAAATTAAAGAAAATATGGTTTTAAAAACCTCGGTATTGGAAACGGATGAACGAACACTGTAGACCAAACGAGGCAGCGAAAACCGAATATGCCGATAGAGGCTATTAAGATCATTACTCTGGACTCTCACCTGAGAATTTAAAAAAAATATAAATGCCTGAACCGGTTGAACATTTTTCCTGTGGGGTCCGATCATGAAGTCCCGGACCTACTGTTCCTACTCCCTTAAGCACACTGGGAGGCCAGGCGTCTTTCGATATAGCAATAATATTGAAGTCAACAGGCTGTTTCAGATGTGGTGAAATCCGAAACCGGACGGGGGCCCGAAAGTGTCACTTTCCGCCAGATAAAACGCAAATGAAACCTGGGATATTAAAACTTTAAATCGTGCAAAACGTATTGGCGGAGGTTACATAAGATAAAGAGCCGCCTCTTTGTCGAGGCCCCGTTTTTAGGCGGAGGATGGTCGTAAATATTATCGTTCTATAAACACGGATTTTATAGCCCTGTTTATTATTGGCGTTCGGTTATCGCGAGAACGGGGCCGATCCTTTTATGCGTTTATTTCGTTTTTAATTGCCCGCCGATTTTTCCGTCTCCTCTTGCGCCAGAGTTCTCGCAGCGTCAGTAGCGTCCGGCCGATTGGGGATAGTTAGAAAATATATGTCCGGCAAAAAGCAATATTTCTAAAAATGTTACTTTTAATTTTTTTAAAAATAATTTTTAAACTTCCGTAGATGTATCTCGTCACGACCTTTTCGAAAACTGTACGGAATTACATGGATCTCTACATGTAAGCATTTTTTAAACAAGCGATCGAATAACTTAATACGTACCAATTTTAATATTGTTTTTCTGCCAATTTTTTCCAAAAACAAGCCATTACCGCAAACTATAAAATCCGATGAAACGAAGACGTTACGAGAGTTTAAAAACTGTGGAGCCTCGTATCGTATATATTCCGAAATTAAAATTCTCCCGTCTTTCGCCTTTAATTTCCAACTTCCCAATGACGAATAGTACTCCTTTTTTTAATTTTTCTCCGCCTCTTTCTCGGCTCGGAAAAGAAAAATGAAAAAAAAATCAACTAACGACCGGAGTGGTAACAAAGATATCATTCAATCTGGCGACCAAGTTCCGATTCATTAAATCGGCCGGCATCCGGTCTAACGTCTGCTACTCCTCCCACCCACTCATCACCATCCTCGTTCTCGGCTTAGAACACGATCAGATCGTGTAGCGCTCTTGAAAATCGCAATGATCCACGGATTGTGGCCACCCAGAACATTCTGCGTATTGAACAGCCAAAAGGTCCCGGCAATGGAGCGTTTTAATTTGACAAGAGAGCTGTATAAACTTATGTGGACGTTCGGCTCTGGGTTATTATGCCTCAAAATTACACAGTAATAATAATTTGCAATAGAAGGAAGTAATATCATGATGGATAGAATATATTCCATTATATAGAAACAGTTTTTACAAAATCTTTCGTATAAAAACTGAAATAAACAGTCGTTTTCACGACTGCTAGTGATTCTTTTTTTAACAGATTATATTGAATTTGAATGCCTAATTCTGTTTATACGGTTGTTTCTCACCGTGGCCATAAGCTTTATATGAAAGTGTATAAACATTGTATCGACAGCATGTATCGCCTATGAATTTTTAAATGAAAGCGATTTCGAAATTTAATTTTTGACTTGCATTCTTGTTCTAAATTTTTAGTTTAGTTCGAATCCTTCGAATGAGTTATCTACACATTTCGAACCTGAATCAGACAACGTTCACTTTCTAGGGTTCCTCGTGTTCTCGACTACGTGTTAAGTCACCCGCGAACGGAGGCAATTAAAAAAATCTCATTTCAACAATCCGAAGATGTCTGGATGTAGACAAAAAATTGATAATTGTAACTTAGATATTGTAATGCTGCTGACGATGAACCCAGTTTAGGTTAGGACACGACAATCCAGAGGGAACAGGTGTTGACACTGATATTTGCGTATAGTTTTGTCATAGCTACTAGTGATTTTCAATAAATTGTTATTACAATTAACTTTTAAGATAGTTAAGGGAGACGAATAACTATTATTTGGGTCTTATTTCTGAATCCTAACTTTAACCTTATTTCTTCGGTGTATTACAAAATGCCCGCTGTAATATTCCCGACATTACAGGTGTCGATAATATTTAAAGTTCGGGTAATTGGACTTTCTTTAAAATTAAATTAATCGCTCCTCTCGGTGTAAAACTCATACCAACCTGGAGTTTGGATGAAATAGCACAGTTAGTTTATGGGGGGTCCGCAAGGGTTCAGTATGTCACCAGCCGTGTGCTTTCCCGACTCCCCTCGCTTGTTTAACCTTATGCAAGACCCTTCTCAGTCTTCTTATTACCGCCGCTACAAATCCGCTGGTATCAACGGCAGTTTTCACTTATCTTATTGTAAAATAACCGTAAGATTGGAACAGCCGCTCATTTTTTTTACCGATCGCTGGGGTTGAAAAACGGCCCTAATTTTCAACACTTAGAACCACAAATTAGAGTTTATAGACAATAAATGCGTCCGAAATGTTACGCTACAAATGAGGCAAAGTGAAAAATTTAATGCTCGCTAAAATTCCGGAAGGAATTTAAGATCTATTAAAAATCTTGACGACAGAATTATAAAACTTCTTTAATTTGCTTTGGTTCTATTAGTATTTCATTCTACGCTACGACAGGTTTCAGCAACACCTTAGTATCCACCGGAGGTTAGCCCGTCGAGTAATCGGACGTTAAATTCAGTACGAGACCCCGACGTTGCGTCTGCCAGTGGTACTGATGAGAAGGCAAATCTGGTCCTGAACGGGGCCAAAAATGTTTTTTTTATTCTTACAATTCCATATTTAACAATGCCATCGCGGCACGCAAGTTCTCGGCGATCCCGGTGTGTACTACCTAAGTCGGCGTTTCAAGTGTTTGTGTTGCCCGTACAGGGCAGTACAACGAAATGAGAGTGACGAGATTTTAATTCGAGCAAGGAAAGACTCTGGAAATCCGTCCGAAAACCCAGGGGCCGTTGCTCGCGTGTTGCGTCCCCTGGACGGGGGCCAATTTCGGCGAAACCTCGGCCGCCGTAGGACAAACAGTGGAGTGGAGCGGAAACGAATTTCGGGTGAGGGGTGGGGGGCAAAAAAATAAAAAGTCTCGACTGCGACAGCCCAATTGTTAGTTCCGCCCGATGACAATTACCGGTGGCGGGACGAGAGCGAACACGGGTTAATGAACGGCACTCGACCGATCCTTGGAATGTCTTATGGGTAGTAACAGTTTGATAGAGAGATCATAAAATAGATTTTAAATAACCCGATGAAAATTAAAATCACCACTAGTTGGTAGCGTTCTATAATAGTAGTGGAATTTATTGAAATGTCTATAGGCTCGTAATAATGATCGGTGTTAAGGTAAAATTCCAGAGCTCAATAGTTTATTTTAATTGCGCATTAAGCAATTTCAGAATTGCTTGACCTTGATCGAGTCATGAAACTCTGTTCAATTTAACATTTCCACTTTTCTCAGACCTCGTTAGGAACACGGGAAGGTTCACCATTGGCGGGCCAATCTAGCTGACAGAAAGACGCCAACTAATTGTATAGATGGTAATAGCTTCTTTAATAGGACCAGGAATCGGACCAGCAGCCTAAAATCGAGATAATGCGGGGTGTGTTTACTCTAGTTTCGGCTTGAATACTTACGTTTGAGACAGAAACTGAGAAAGAGGCATTAAAACATTGGCTTCGGCTTTTCGCCAGTATCAGCTGCACCGCCGTATTTATTACAAGCCGGTCGTTCATGTCTGTCCGATTAGCGCTGTATTCACTGAAGGAAGTGTGACAATTTAATTCCCGGAACTAGCAGTTTGCCGGTGTTTAAGCAGCTCGCGGCGCACACAGGAATGGGGTGCTCACGATGCTGACCTGCTGGTGTCTTAGAGTGAACAGGTGGGCACGGCTTTTATTTTTCCTCCTGGCTCGTTCCGGGAATTAATTTGCCTCACACTTTTATTTATCCCTGACCAAATTTTGTGGCAGAAATTAAAACGAGGCGGATTTCTGGCGGATCGACGAACACAAAGTCCGAGACCTGGATCTCCGTTATGGGGTCTATAACTGGGAGACTCTTAATCTGACATCGCTGCGTATTTACTCGAGAGAAACAAACAATTTTCCCCGCAAAGAGCCTTCACAAAGTTTTGCCGCCCGACTAGAAACTTTCGAATCATTCGATCATAAAAGCGGTTCGGCCGATCGTTTATTCCGTTTTTTTTCACTCAAAGGGTAGAAACCCGAGTTATATTTTATTAATTTCCTACAATAAAGAGAAACAAAATATACGGAGCTATAAAATTGATTTTTTGTACACCGATCACACTCGGGCCTAATACACGAAACCGTAAGATAATGAGGAATCGACATGTAAAATAACGATGACTATCGATCGCAAACATTGTCCAGGATAATGCGTAATTCTTTTAATCTACGGTCACGCAATGCTCACGATTTCATGGAATGACTTAAGATTATTGTTATTAGTAGTGAAGAGAATAAAATCTGATATTGGAATCGCGTTATTGGAACGCGTCATTTCGAAATTATATTTATCCCCGGTTTCGGCTATTCCCCCATCGTCGACACCGTTTGCCTAAATCGAGGAAGAAATAAGCGAACGTTAAGAGGCGGGCTCTGGATTAGAGTCCGACAACGTAACCTCCGAACATTGGATTTTTTCTGGCCGAAGATACAATCGGAGGTGAACGGACTAAAATCGGATCTCGCCACGGTATCGGATTAGCGTTATGAAATGAACGTCCTTTCGAACGTTCATTCGATCCGGAGGTTCGGCAGTCACAGGGAATAATGCAGAGATAACCTGATTACTAGTGTGTCGGACGAGAATTATTTCGTCGAAAATTTTGTTTTTAAGAAAATGTAGTTTTATACGAATATTGAGGAGATAGAAGAAATCAATTGGGTTTCCCGCCACAGCCGATAGCATCCCGTCAGTAATACACTGGGGTACTTACGAGCGTAGGCGGTCATCGATGCGTCCGTCGGCATTGTTATTACTGTCAAATAATCGGGCGTACCGAAGGAACGAGAGCGACCGGGCAATGACAGTGTTCGGCGGAACCGGTATAGGTTTCGGGCGAAGTAGAAGTGCTATGGGAGAATAATATATCGGTACGGGCGGCTCGGAGGATGCGGGGACACGTGCCCGCCGTAGGTGAGCCGTTTTGATAATAGTGCGGGCGGGCGGGGGTGTAGGGTGGAAAAACGCGGAAACGGAATGTGCGTGCGGATAATAGGGATAATTCGGCGGGCGTCCTCCGCCGGAGTATTAAACGGCGGTCGGGCGGGGTGAGGGGCGGAGAAAAAGGGCGGCGATCGAAGGGTATCGAGAAGCGGAGTAGGAGCGAGGAGGAGCGAGTGACCGCGTCGGCGGGCGGGGAGGGGTCCTGCGCGGGGCACCAGAAGAGGCGGGTGGAGAAAGAAGAGGAGAAGAAAGGGTAAAAAGCGGCGGGAAGGGTAAAGGTCGGGGCCGGGCCGGGGTGGGAGACTAGTTGGGGGAGCGACGGTAGGGCGCGGGCGGTGGCGGCGGGCGGCGGGCGGCGGGTGGTGGCGGGCGGCGGGAGGTGGCGGGTGGCGGAGGCGGCCGGCCCGCGTCCGCCAAGCCAGTCGGAACCCTGCCTCCGTGCGGTACGCGCCATGCCCCCCTCCCCCCCGATCTGACCCCCTCTCGAGAAACATGTGTTTCCCCAGGGACTGACGCCTCTGCCGGCCGCGCGTTCCCTCGTCGTCGGAGATCGCCGCCACCGCGCCACACCGCGTCCTACGCACTCCGGCCAAGAGACGGGTGCCGGGAAGTTATGGATATTCGTGCTATGCAGTCGATGGATTGGCTTTTCAAGAAAGAAAAAATCTATCTATTGGCTCAGTTTTGGCAACAGGTGAGTCGCTCGACAGTGTTTACCGGTGACCGCGGTCTAGTCACAGTTTGTACGAGAGTCGATTGAGACGCCGTGCGGAGCCCGTACAAATGTGTTCCCGCGGTGTCGTCGGGAGCGGAGTGCGAGATTACTCAGTTGGCCGTGTCCGCATCTCCGCTCCGCTACTTATTTCGGTTGCCGGCCGCCGGTCCGCCCCCCGGCCTCCCTGTGACCCCTTTGACGTTTCCCACCCCTATCTCCTACCGACTGTCATCTAACGCCCGAAACCGGCCGGCCCTCCTTATCTCGCCCGCCCGACTTAACGCTCACCAGTGCCCAGTTTCCGCGCTCCTGCCTCATCCCCGCCGGCATTTTCCCCGTACCCGACAGTTTAGAAACCCGTCGCCGTCAAACCCGCAATAAAGTGTGTCATAAAGGGGGACGGATCGAGGCCCGCCGCCGTTTTCGCAAGATACGCCGAGCCGCAAATATTTCTATTCCCATCGCGTTTTGTTCCGAACCAATCGTATAGTACGCACGAAACGTTGTGCCGCTCTGTGCGTAAAATGACCGGCGATATACGCTTTGGTCGCGTTACCGTCTCAAAAGTTTCTCGTGTTTACCCGGTTTACCGGTACTGTACCGGTACGCCGTTTCTTAAGTACGTACCCGTAGTTTATACGCGGTATGTTATCGATAGGTATAACCACGATCGAAGTATAGTTTCAGTGTTCATCGTAAGTAGTGTACAGTGTGTGCCGACCGTTCGGTGAGTTACTGTATGTGAGCCGAGGCCGCGCGTGATACGCCGGTTATCGTAGTTAACTTTTACGGATTGATTTCGCGTTACGAGGAATGGGCCGGTAAGATCGCCACTTTGTGTACCGCTTACTGTTCACCATTACCCGATAATTCGTTTGGTCAGTCGTCCCCGGCTTAAGTTACCGGTCTAATTTTTCAGAATTTAATAAGGTTATTCTTGCTCTTTTACGAGTCTCGGTCCCCTAGCGAAAGTTTGACATTCCCTGGTGTATTTTTAAAACCGGCTCGAGTAAATAGAAACATTTATATTTATATTTAGGACAATTTTCTATGTACTTTTCGTAGAGATTTTATTTTTAATACGGTGTCTCATACTGTTCTCTCTTTTATATTAATCTTGTACAAATTGTCGATCGAGTTAAAAGGTAACAGTGTTACCCTCGGATATTTCGCATTAAATTAAACCGGAGAAAAAGTTTAGCGCCGTTCGTCCGCAGCACGAGTAACGGTTTGTCAACAGATGTGATACTGACTTTCTGATCAAAATGTAAAATACGGCTTCTCATGTACAGCGTTTATATACAAAATACTCTGTGTATATTAGGTATTGTTAATATGAGTGCAACACTTAATCCGCGCCTTCGTAACCCGTCCCGTATTTTGTACGGCCTATATTTCTCTTTCGGGTGCTCGGTTCCAGAGGAGAAAGCGAAATGGTGAAGGGAATAGACAAAGAAAAAACAAAAATGCCAGTATTGTCGATCGGTAATTAAAAACATTCGGCCCCGAAGTGCGATCAATTAGCGGCACTTAAAGCGACCGAGATCAAAATTGGGGTTTCGGTCTCTCTCGTCCTTTCACAGCCGGTTATAGCCGTATTCGTTTATTTTTCCCTCGTTTAAAAATTATAAACTAAATGTTAAAAAAACAAGTTAATGAAATGGTTGAAATCATTAATTTGAGCGTGTCGACTCACCGGCTTTGGCGGTACATGTGAGTGCGTATAAAATACTCGCGAGATGATTTTACTATTGTTTGGTTGTTTATAAAAGAAAAAAGTATATGTATTAAGCCCGGCGAAACTGACAAATTAACTTACTTCGGACGTCTCGAAAAACGTCTAAGAAACTTTACAAAACGCGTTTTCTATCGAGAGCCTCTTATTTAATTATAGGAAAACAAGCGTAAACGTATAGTGCTTTAACGGAATTCGTACATTTGCAATACCAACTGCAGTTAATTTAATGTGCGTAAAATCTTGAGCCTATAGGAATCCTGGAAACATGACTCTGTTCCATATTTCTATTGTCGTTGGCTAAGTTTAAAATTAGCGAATTAGAAGCAAAATTTTAATTTTGCATTTATTTCGGATACTGTAACCAATAATAAATATACAGATTGTGACCGGCCGTCGTTAATTCGGACTTTAAAACATCTAGATCCAAAGGAATCCTGGAAACATTACTTTGTTCCATATTTCTATTGCTTTTTAAAATTAGATTTAGAAACAACATTTAAAATTCACGATTTATTTTCGATACAAGTGTAAAGTAAATCAAATATAAAATAAAATAAATAAAGCATTGCGGTCGGCTGTTTTTAATTCCGACTTATAGATACAAGACCTTGTTCTGATATCGTCGGCTCGCTTGTTAATCTGTTGAATTCGAGACAAATTGTAGTTAATATATTATATATGTTTGTAATTCGTACAAAATATAGGCGATTATTATTTAAGCAATATTTAAAAATATATGACAGCTGGATGAAGCGACAGCGAACCGTTTTTGAAGCGGCGGAATTCGGGAAACACGATTCTTAATAATTTGTGATTCTTTTTCTGTTTGTCTTGTTTTTTTGACGCCGCAAGTTTAAAATTGTCCGAAAAAGAATCCCGAATCAAACCACCCGGTTAATTTAGGTTTTAAAATGTCTAAAAAGCGAAGGAATCCTGGAAACATTATTTTGTTCCATATTTCTGATAACGATTTTCAACGTTGAGTGAGTTCATAATATTCAGATAAAATATACTTAGCCAGATACTTTAGGGAAATAACATACAAGATGTCACAGCTTTAATTTATCATTAAAATTTCAAGCGCCATAGGAATCCTGGAAACACGATTATTGTTCCATGTTTCTATTACAGGCACAAATAGCGGTTGGTAAATTCAAATCAAACAGTTATTTTTGTATTTTATTTTAGAACAATAGCATTGAGTAATCCCTCAAATTAGATTTTGAAAAAAAAATCATCGACAATCATTCGCCATTCGGCAAAACATGAATTCATTCCGGATTTCCGCTATTGACAATTAAGTGTAAATTATCAGCTCCTTTGAACCGCTCTTATATATTCGCGGCGTTAAGTCATTCTAGATATTTCCGCCGAACCAAACAGCGCTTTGACGCTATTAATTTGGGAATTATTATTAATTCTGACAAGAATATTTTTGTGTTCGATCGTTCGACTATTAGTTTCAATGGTCTGTTGTTCGAAACGCCGAGTCATCCTCATATTTAGGAGGTCGAAAATTAATATTAACGCCTTCGGAAACTCGAATTAATTCTTGGCCGGTGTTTACCGTATTGACACCGGGATTATTTAAAAACCGAGTTTCACAATTTCTTACTGCGGGTTCTTACGAAAAAGGTTTTGGAAAAATCGCGGGTAATTGGGAAACTCGTATTTCTTCTCGCGACTCCTGGTTTTCGATTTCAAAATTCCGTCACCTGACTGGAGCCGTCTTTTATTTCTACAAGCTTTTATTGCTTTTCGAATAATCGGCCACTATAAATTGTCCATGTATAATAATTAACAAAATAAAGAATTATTTTTCTTAGCGGTCGGAGTAACTCTGATTCGTTTGTCGACCCTATCTGACTTTACTATCAAATTTCTACAGTATGTTAGGTAGTTTCCTGTGTATAATGCCCCATTATTGGTTATATTTGTTTTTATAAAGTTTGCCGACTGCCGAATTATGTTAAGCATCTTTTGTTTTTCGATATCCTTTAATATAGTTTCAGAATAATATCGCGTTCACCGCGCCGAATAATTTCCATGTAATGTTGGCTGTCTTTATCAAATAGAATTACTGTTCGGTCGGAGACTTCGATGCGGATTTCTATTATGCGAACTTCTATTATCCCTGTGTTTCACACCGGCATTATGGAAAGGTGATAGCTGGCAAAAGCAAAAATACCCCCTTTTTTCTCTCTCTCTCTCTCTCTCTCTCTCTCTCTCTCTCTCTCTCTCTCTCTCTCTCTCTCTCTCTCTCTCTCTCTCTCTCTCTCTCTCTCTCTCTCTCTCTCTCTCTCTCTCTTGCTCTCTCGACTTAGCCTCTCTAGAAGACGGCAGTTCGTCGAAAGTTCACTGATCCTGCCATTTAAGTTTGCTGTCCAGACGTAAGTACAAGATTACCATTTTTCCCGTATTCACGTCGTTCCTGGATATTCCTGTACCACTTCGTAAAGTGCAGGCAATCGGTCAGCTATGACATCCTGCGGCCTATCGGGCAGATATCTTAAATCGATCCGACATATTGCATTATTAACGATGGTTTATATGACGATCCGTTATTAGCGGGTCCGTTTTTTTCCTCGGATTCGCGAGCAAAGGACGGATTTTTCCGAAAGTAGGCGGGGCCAAAGACCGCCGCCGGCCGGCGAAGTCCCAGCGGTTTCGAACCATTCTGCGGTCCACACGCGTACTTATTCTGGGGGCGCTGCCCTATGCGGACAATGTTTGGTGTCAATTAAGATACCTTTCCCCGGCTTTTAATTCGCGGGGTAGGAGTGAAAAGTATTCGAGCACTATAATTTAAATTGTAAGACCTTTAACTGTTCGAGTGTTTTTCGCACGATAACGCACAAAATTTGAAGATGATTTTTTTCCCCCCCAACAAATGATTTCTTCCCGACACCTATTCGGATCGTGACTAGTCGATTTTTTTAACAAATATTAACAAAAAATTATAATTATCCTAATTATGCAAATTATGGAGGATATTAAAGCGAAATAGTTGTCGCAAATAATAAATTAGTTATTGGCTATACAGAAATACTTTTTTGACACGGAAAGTAGACTCTAACCGGACCGAGTATAAATAGGTGCGGCATCTGTCCGCCACTCTTCGAACGAAACTCGACCGTTCCTCCGAACAAACGACGGCTGCCTCCTCCTTCCTGTCCCGTCCCCAACTTAGCTACAATTGGATTAGAATTATTAAAATTACAATTAAGAGTGAGGATTTTAATTTATTTTGGTGGAATCAAATTAAAATGGGGGAAACAACCGCGGTCGCGTTATCGCATTCGTTTCTGTCAATAGTAATAAATGATAAAAACGATATATTCTTTATAAATAAAGCCTACGAAGCAGCACGATTTTCAGAGGTAAAGTCTTTGAAGGCGGACTACACGAAGGGCGATGCTTAAGTGACTCGTCAACCCGCCCTATTGTGTTTTTGTTCTGATTCGGATAACTTTATATTCGGCCCACCGCTTTCGAACCGTCGAAACGATTCGCGGCGTCGGCTCCGACTCGGTTTTAAAATCGATGTCTCAAATGAATTCGCGGGAACGACCGACTGTCCGAGGGAAGAAAGGCCGGGTAATTATTGCGCCGCGGGACCGTAAAAGTATGAAAAAGCTCCGCGGAACGAATGGGCCAGAGAAACTAGTGATTAGCTGTCGTCCGGCCGTCCGACAATTTTCCGACGGAATAAATGCTTAATTCGTCTAATATTAGGACGTTCGAAGGTACAACAAATAATCTTCAGGGACTTGGTAACTTTACCGATTCGTATTTGTCAACTCGAAATATTTCAACGGTTCGTAGTTTGAACGCATTTCGAAACTGCAAACATTCTATAAAACATTTTATTATAAAATAGGATAGGATAATTTTTTTTTAGTTTAAACGGTAATTTATATTGATATCGTTCATAAAGACGGTATTGGAACAAACGTTACAGGTTTTGTACGTCGGCTTGCCGCAACCGCACGTATTATGTGCGACTTAACTAACCCACAGCGCGTACTATCGATCCCGAATAATTTATTGGGCGTTGTTGAAAAGACTATACGAGGGGCGCTACCGAAGGGGATGTGTGGGGGAGTCATCGTCCGAAAGATCAACGCGTTGTGCCGCTATATTGCCCTTAGTTGTTGGAGACGTTCATTTTAATTACCGTGGTTAGACGGAAATTGGAAAAAAAACATTGTTATTTAATATTTGAATACACAATCTGATAGTTTATTTGTACAATTATTGAAGGGGAGGTGAATATTTAATTTATTTGAGAATGCAAAGTGAAATGCGGGAAATTCACATCGTTCGAGAGATTGTGCGGGGAGAAAACAAGAATCTCACCTTTCGAAAGATCTTGCGTTAAAAAAAATATTTAAATATTAGATTATTTAAAGTACTATTTAAAATCCTAATATCGATTGAGAATACGCCTGTTATCACAGGATGTTAGGTTTTATCGAGCGATAGTAATTTCCGAACTTTTTTATTGCATTTTCTATGCAACGGTTATCGAACAGTTTTATATGATGAATTGTTGTTTATTTGTTCGTGTCGACACTATAAAAAGACGAGTCGGCGATTGTTAGGGCGGGGAAGCAAGAGCGCAAAGGGACGTTGAAGATCAGGGGTTGTATTGAAGTGGTAGGGGAAACCGGGATTCGGAATATGAATCGCAAACGCATACTACGCGTCCCAGATATTATACACCGAGGAAAATAAGAAAGCGGACCGGAAGGGAGATTACAGTAATATTTCTTATCTTTCCTATTAACGACGTCGCGTAATACCGATTTGACAGCAGTTTTATCGTAATTATCGGATAAATAATAATTAATCTAGTAATATCGTACATTATAAGCGTTACTCATGTATTTATGTGGCCGTTTCTGTCGGTTATATGTTTATAAAATGACCTTATTTTTAAAGGCGATATAAACATGCAAAAGGTAAGGAATATTAATAATGTTCTCAATTAATTATGGAATACGGATAATATCGATTCAAGCATCGTGGCCAAAATAAAGGACCAAATGAATTACAAAGCACTGCCGTTGTCTTTTATTATTTATATATTTCCGTCCGATGAAATCCTAACATTAAGAAAGACAAGATTTAGGAATATTAGAATAGAATTAAGAGACTCTCAAATTAATTATTTCTTTTAAAAATTGATAACGTAATAAATAAAATTATTGAAAATAAAAAACTGATAAATAATAAATGTTATTGGAAGTAACTGTTTTAATTTGCATGTCCGTATAAATTATGAGTCATCGGATAATACCAATATATTATACATAACAATATTTACGTACAATACACGAAAGTAGGGTAAGGAATATTGACCGGCTTGCTAGCCGGCTTTATTTGCGTTAATGTTGGGCTTAACAATTACTTGTACAACATTATGATTAATACTGACTTCCATCCGGTTTCGGCTTCACACCACTGCCGGTAACATTCTATCAGTAAATTAGTGAGGCAACATAAGTCTAATATTAGAGGAAATAATTGGTAAATAATAAACAGTGTTCGCTCTTAAAAGAGCTCGAAGTTTTCTCACCCGAGGGCATTATTATAGAGAATATCGATCCCCGAATTAAAGGTCCGAATAAATAATGAAGCGTCCCCGTCGCCTTTTATTATTTATGCATCCCCCCCTACCGAAATAAAAGGACGGAGTCGGCAATTATTAGGGGGCGAGGGGGTGAGTCCCAAGCGTGAAAGGGACGAGAAAGAGTCACGAGAGGATAGATGTTGAGCGGGGGGGGGTCGGAACGAAGGGCTGAAGCCGGGGGATGCAAACCAGGAGGAATCATAGCTATATATTATGTTTCTCATCTGGTGTATTGTATAGTGCGGATATTATTGATTGGCTCCTTCTCTCTCGTTCTCATTCTCATTCTCTCCCCGCCGGCTCTCTCACTTTGTAGGGTGTACGGGCGGCGGTGGCGGCGGGGGGTGGGGAGGTTTGATATTTCTCATCAGCCCTTATTTTCTAAGGCTCAATACCACCCCCCGCCCCTCAACAGTCATCCCTCAGCCCGGTTTCCCCTTCATTCAACCCGTTCCTCTCTCTCCCCCTCAGCCGTCGTCTCATCCCCTGTACAAACCCGACATACGAGTCCCCATATTTAGGGAAGGAGGGGGCGGCCGGGAGAGAGAGAGAGACGGAGAGCTTTTCGAAAATTCATCAACAGGGCTGAGGTGGGGGTTGGGGGTTGGGGGGGGAGGAGAGTGCGAGGGAGATAGGGCGGGCCGAGAGAACGGCGAGAAGAGAGACGGAGATAGAGAACACAATCTCGCTATCTGCCTGTGCTTTCTCCGTCTCTCTCGCGATCACACAACCCCCGCCCCTCCCCCGCTCTACCACCACCGCCTTCTCTTCCCCTCTCTCTCGCACCCGACAGTGTTTTCCCTTTTGAGAAATTCAGAGCCGATGTGGTACATCGTGGCCCTCCCCCTCTGTCGCCCTCGGTCCTGTCCTACGCTCCGACGACGTGACGCGTGCGTTCGATTCTTGGAGTCGATTGCTATATTCGAGTAAGTTATCTCTCGTTTCTAGAGGGAGATTTCTTTTAATTAATTGTTGTTTAAAGACCGGGTGCAACTTACAATCGAAATGGCCACCGGAGAAATTTGGCCGTATTTATATGATTACGTTAATTCGCTAATTTGAGATAAATATTTTAAATAATATATCGGTATAAATAAACGTAGTAAGGACTTCGAGAATATATGACATACTATAGACATACTATAGATTTAAAGTTTCAAATTTGTTGTAAATAGTTGATAGAAATAATAAATAGTAAATAGTTGAGAATTGTTGATAGTGAGCCTAATATGAGTGATTGGCCTAATAAGAAAGTATACTAAATAACTTAAGGTATACTGTCGCTGCATTGTTAGTGTACCCAGGCCTACTGACGATGGCGAGAATCCGACAACCCTTCCGGCGTAGGCTCACAATAATCGGTTAAATTAAATCTCGCTAATAAGCGTTTATTACCGACAATGGTGGAAACCCTAATGGCCGCTTTGATTCGACTTGTTTTCATCGCGTCGTGTCTTTTATTTTTATTTCTTTAAATTTCTAAACGACATTTGTCGGAGCATAACTGAACGCATTTGATCGTGTGTCCGTCACTCGCGCGATTATATTATTCGGTTTCACCGGTTTTGGCTTCTCGCCACCGTCAATGGCATTCCTTCGGTTTATATATTGAGGTACTTAAGCATGCCGTCAGCACTGTCACTACACTGTTAAGGTTATTCATTGGCTGTGGTAAATTTTAAAAGCCACTTAGTCGAATAAGATGAACTTTAAACTCAGTCTTTTCTGGTTAAAAACAATAACAGCTCCTGAATGCAGGCGTCTACGGATAAAATCTTTTCTATTGCCAAATTTGTAAACAAATGTACAACAAAGGACAAATTGTTACTGCCGCATTTTGGACTAGACTACCTATTAAAAACGTTAAAAAAATTAAGAATTCCCTAATTGTTAAAGCCATTCGAAATAACAAAGCATATTTTTGCTGTTTATTATTGAACATTTTTTGATATACATAAGTGACCCTATCTGCACAAATTTCCCCTTCTGTTCCATTTTCCTCAGAAGATAAATGAAATGGCATAAATTAGCTATAATTGTTTTTGTATATCCTTCATTTAATAATAATATTAATCTGCCGCTCTCCGAATTTGTTATAATTTCCAAGAAATGGAATATAACATCTCTGCCGTTTTTTGTACAATCAAAGTCACGGTCGGAAGCCGATAAAGTGGTTGAGCTGGATAATCATCCTCCGGGTAATTAGCATGTTTCTTATTTATCAACACTGGTTCAAAAGTGTATGCGATTGTTGCAGATTTTATTGCCAACCTCTTTTTTTTACACGGTCATTAGTCAGTGGATGAATTATTTTTTTGAATTCGGTGTAAGCCAAATAATGTCAACATTCATATGTAAGCCTCGATCTGTTGGTGGGAAGAGTTTTCCAGATAATAATCGCATCGTTGAATAATAAGGAATAATTATCTTGTGTAAAGACACATATATTTATATGGTTAGTATAGAAATAATAACTGCTGTAATTAATCAACAATTTTTTATCGTAGTTATATCTGCTGAGTTACTAGCTGGATTTGTGTTAAATCACTGTTTATAAAAAGCCTCTTATCGTTGTACGGGTTTTCGAGGAATACTAGTTGAAAATTTGCGAGTTCTAACCATAATAAAATGCCACCGACGGCAGTAAGAAAGGAGCTATAAAACGGCGCTATTAAACTTCTTAAGTGGATTGGGACTAACCGAATTAACTCGATCCTCTCCCCGGCAGGAGTCCATCTTTTGTGCGGTATAACCGGAACATTCCTGTCGAGGGATTGAAAATTCGACCGGTTCCAAAACTCGAGAGAGTTCGCTCTCGGTTTCGGAAAAACTATTACGAAAACAATAGGAGACAGGTGTTAAAAATATATTTTCCGACAATAATTTCCTCCGTAATGACTTACAAGAGTTATAATAAAGTGTTCGCTTCGGACATAATTGATTATAAACTGAAAACAATCCGGTGAAAGGGCAAATAAAAACTGCTTCAAGAACAAAAAGAAAATAGAACGGAAAAATGTTTTCAATTATTTCATATATTAAATTATAATACAGTCGTGTATGTATTTTTAATTGAGCAATACAAATTGTGAATTTCGTCGTATTTTGTCGTGAAAGGTCGTATATTGGGATTATGATTGTTATTTTAGTTCATATTTTGGCCTAATTTTCACTCTTCGATAGTCCCGCAAAATTTATAGCATACGGTATTACTACCGGCGACTGTGAAAGCCCTACCGGACAAACGCAGGGTCCCAAAAATGGGGGTGCGCCATCATCAATCGGTGTTGTTACGTAGATTCGTTCCTGCCCTAAAAAAAAATTCAAAACAGGGATTTGGACAAGCGGCCGGATATGTGCGTTATTTAATTGGGAAAAGTCTAAACACGGGCGCAACAATACTTTGCAAACAATCGGGGGAAGGGAGGGGCGTGCTCCTTTTGAGCCGGTGCTCGGGGATGCTCAAGTGGCCGAAGCGACCCCTTCACCACTCGAACCACCACAAAAGCAGTTTGTTGTTGTTGTTTTTTCTGAACGCACTCTTTCCCCGCTCATATATATATATATATATATATATATATATATATATATATATATATATATGTATATATATATATGTATGTATATATGTATATAGTGAATTATCCCCTTGAGGTTCGTTTAAATTATTGCGAATAACATCGATAACTAATGGGTTAATTTTTCGAGGATAAAATATACAATCATCATTCAAGAAGTAGATAAAGTTCAAAATATGAGGTAATCTATTAGCCGAACTGTTTCTTTTAAATTCACAGCACCCACGTCAAATGAATGCCTCCATTGTAATTACACAGTATCAAGCTCTATATTTCTATAAAATGCATCCTCCGTGCGATGTGTAACGCTTTAATTTAGCGTTCAGCGTTAAATTTTAGATCCGCCCTTCGTTATCTGAAAATAATTATCCGCAACTATACTGTTATCGATACGAATAAATTTTTAGTCATGATTGAATACACTTCTTTTTAATGGCACAAAGGTTTTCATGATTATCCACTAAGATACGGATTATTTATTAATTTAGCTCTTAGCATTTAGTCTTTCTGCAAATGACAGTACTTCTTATTTAGAACCCGAATTGTATCCAGGAAGTTGATAATAAATATAAAACAGTAATTTCAATCGGAAAAGAGTATATTGACCGATATAACTTCGCCTAGTGCCCCGCTTTACGGATTTACTGTGTGTTAATAACACTTTCGAATTTTTTATATATGGCCGTTTATTACACCAACCCCCTTCCACAGTAATTCCAATATTTACGCTCCAACAACTCCCGGCAACGAATTTTTAATTTGCAATCCGATCGTTCGCGGGCGTTAAAATTTCCCCGGGTACAGGTTTCCCATCCGCCGCCACGTCCCCAGACGTCGGGACGGATATACAGATCAAGTCCAAACGCTCGAAAAATTCGCCTGTAAAGTGTTTTGTACTTTGCGGACGGTGTTGAGACCGAAGCTCGAAGTTCTTCGGCTACGCCCAATCAATTTCCGAACTTCGGCCGGCGGCGTTAAAATTTCCGAGCCCAGACGGCGGACTCGGAAGTACTCGGATTCTCTCGCGGAAGATAACCCAGATTTCAATTTTCCGAACTTAGTCCTCTCCTCCCTCGTAAATTTCAATGCAGTTACCACTTTTTGACACTACTCTCGAGTTCCTTCTAAAGCTTGTTCTCTAAAATTTATATTCTTTGCAGGAATTCTGATAAAAGTATCTTGTAAACCAGGACGATATCTAGGGCCGTGAGGATACACTTTTTCTCAATTATTTATTTTGGAAATGCTTAACTCTGCGTCAAAATTAAATGCATTTTGAGAGATCCCTGCATCGTAAGGCTAATAATGTAGAAATTCCATGCAAATGAAAAGAGATTTAATATAGGGGCGTAAGGTGGAGATGCAAATTTAAGGTGAAAAAATAATAACAATATGAGATGCCCTCGATGTTAAATTTATCCCACTGTATTTTATATATATCAAAATTTTATTAACAACGCCGAAGCAACCCAAATACAACGATGTAAACTAATTTCTGTAGGTATTTATATATTCTTATTTCCAATTACACCAAATGCTGTTAGAAAAGAACAAGAACCGTTACTTTGCAACGTTTAATAATTTTAAAACGGTGCGTATGTAACGGTGTTTTATTGCTGTAATAATCAGCTGTTAAGGCAATGTCTTGGGGGGAGGGGGGGGGGAATCATCGGAATGTATAATAGAGTTGTTGCAAGTCAACAGCACTCAGATATCCTGTGCCAAAGAATTTATTTCCTTGCGAAATACAATCGATTTAATAGTCCAAAGAAAAAAAGTCCAGTTTAAATTCTGCGCCCAATCTGAATGACCAAGAAATGAGCTCCCGCCCCTCCCTTAATTTAGTCAGCAGGTTTACTCTATCCATTCTTCGGATTCCCTCCACCGCCAGTAGCGATCCTTGGCTCGGTATCTTATGCCCAGTCAACTTTATTCTTACCGATACCACGTTTAATCCAACTCGGGGAGAAATAAACCGGACTCCCTTTGCGAAGGTAAATTTTGAAAGGATACAGCGGTTGTATCGAAAGGGTTTCAATCCGGGGGCTGTGGGAGGGGCGGTAAGTTAAATTAGAGATCTAACAATGGAAATGATATTCGACGATAATAAAAAAAAGAAAGGAAGGATAAAACGAAAGAGGTAAGACGTAAACCCGAGTAAAAAAATATAGATGCTTTACAGTTGGCGTTGCGGAGCAATGGTACTTTAACAAGGGGAATAAAGAGGTCCCCCTTACCCTTTCGATAAAGTAGCATGCCAACCTCACATCAAGTCTACACCACACTCATTTCTCTCTCTCTCTCTCTCTCTCTCTCTCTCTCTCTCTCTCTCTCTCTCTCTCTCTCTCTCTCTCTCTCTCTCTCTCTCTCTCTCTCTCTCTCTCTCTCTCTCTCTCTCTCTCTCTCTCTCTCTCTCTCTCTCTCTCTCTCTCTCTCTCTCTCTCTCCCTCCCTCCCTCTCTCTCTCTTCCTCTATCTCTCTCTTTCTCGCTTCCACCGGCCGTAAATGCAATTTTACAGCAGCCAATTTTCATGATTCCTAGACCAATATGCTGCCCCGTTTTCGCGTCCGTCGTCCACCGTCTATGATTTCATCCGGCTCCTTTTGGTCGTCGGAAATGCTTTTCTACTCTCCTTTCGGTCTACTTTCGGTATCCGTAAGATTAGGGCTAAGTTCATCTCTTAATTCTGTACGTGGATACAATTTTTATTTTTATTCTTATCTACACCATGATGCCCGACAGACTCCTATCACTAGACTGTAAAAATTATTGCGGATAAATAAACATTAAATAATTTTTTCTTATTTAAATAGTACTCGGTTTGTTATATTTATATATTATTAGTAATATCGTTTATTACAAAACAGAAACACACGCATATATCAATGATTACCGACGATGTGCCACTGACGATAGCGTGGAGTCAACGCCGAGGTCGGAAGCGCAAAATTGTGTCATCCGACAGCTCGGAATCGAAGATCGTCCGGGAAATTTAATTACATTACACGTGGCCAATTTTGTCGATACTTGTTAATCGAAGCCGGTTTTCAGGGACGTCCGTATTCCACGGGATGTCATGCGCTAATTATGCGCACTGTGAAAAAAAAGTCGGTTTATTACTACCGCAAAAAATGGCTGCACGATTGGTCGATTCTTTTATAAGTAACTTATAGGCTTTTGCGGACACTGGCGATTTCAGTTGTCAATAACGAGCATTGTTACTGGGGAATAGGGCCGTACTTTACTGACGTGAGGATGAATAGACATTGTACATTTTCACTATTTTTTCCCGTAACTGTGAGCATTGATGGGCCGCTACTACGTTCGAACGTTTTATTCGCTATTATTTTGCTTGGCATACAAGAGTAACGAATATCTAATACTGCGACAACCCAAACCACAATGCTCACATCGAAAACAGACAGCAATAAAACACGTACTAACAACATGCAAAAATTCAAACAACAATGGCAATCATTGCTTGAAGGTACACTCTTATGGAGGACGGACCTATTAACAAAAATGTAGACCGTATACACGGTTTAATTAACATCATTGGACGCTAAAATGCAAATAAAGAAAAAGAAGCTATTATTTTGTTATGTATCTTCCGAAGAGGTAGAGTCGTCCCGTTAAACGAGATCAGTAGTGCCTTATAGAGTGACCGGAAATATATAAAACGTCTGGCTACGGGCCGGAAATGGGATTTCGACTGAGTCCCTCGCCCGCCCCCTCACCCCATGGACGGTAGCGGCCCATAAAGGGAAGCCGAAGTGTCCTTTCTCGGGGCGGTTAATTTGGAAACGGGTGGTGGGAGGGGGAAGGGGGTTGAAACCCGGCAACACGTGCTCACGTCCCGGCCCGCCTTTCCGAACTTCCCTCCGTCGTCGGAAATCCCAGTTTTATGACGCCCATGAAATAACCGCTCGAACATGCGAGGAGAAACCGACCGGCATGTGTACATCCACCCGAGGAGGAGTCTATTAATATAGAAATCGCGACCTGTAGTGATGTTACTAACGATGGGGGAAACCGGGAGCATACGAGACAGAAGATGCCAAAAATAATAATTTCCTTTTTGCGTCTTCTTATGTCTCTAGAGCATGACCAAATTGACTGAAAATATAAAAACAAATCTGGGGTCCACGAATGTTTGTAATATCGCTTTTGCAGTCATTATATACAAGCCACTCGATAGTTCATTTTATTCTTTCGGGCTTCTCCCAGTCGCCAGTACTCTCCGCCCGCATCGCAGAGTCTGGCAGGTCTATTCTCGATTAAATATAGATTGAGGTAAACGAAAATTGCGCATATGAAATGAAACGAACGGTCTCACTCTTGAACAAAGAACGGTACATCTGACTTTCGATGGAATTAACAAACCTTATATAACGCTGTCGAATTACCTTCTTTAATTGAGGCGAGAGCTGTTTGCGATGATTGAAGGGAGGGGGGGGCGGTGGGGCCCACTCTAATGATTAACAGCTTACAAGAATATTTATACAGTTAGTATTTCATACAATGCCTGCCATAATGCACACATTGCGGGCCTTACTGGGTTTGTACGTGTCATTAATAAATCATACACGCGGCATATAATAAACCGTTATTAGTTTAACGAGGGCATCGTTAATTTTTTTTAAATTGCCCTATTTTTCAACATTACTTTATCCGTAAATAAGAAATGCGAGGTTTGTTTTGAAATGAGAAATGCGCAAAACTCGAAAAGACGCCGTGACCGCTTGAGTATACACAATTGTTGTACACTTCAAAATATTGATTGTTTCGTATGTCATTTATTTCACTGACCAACCCAGCCAAACTTGGATTTTGTTATAGTCGGTAATAAACTGGGTACGTGATTAATGTTGTAGAGTACTAAAATTGTAAAACAAATTCTATAAATAAAATATAAAAATTACCTGTCTAGGAACGTCTGTGCTACCGCTGGTTAGTCGTAATGCAGAGAAATTAAGTAATATTAAGTAACATAATTGGCTTTTAAAAATTAGTGCCAAACGAAGGGAATAAGCGCCAGCGCTGCGGTGGGAACACAACTACTCCGTTTGGCTACAAAACGCAGACACCCTTTAAATAGATATAGGATTTCTTTTTTTTTTTAATGATGCAAATCGAAACCCGAGAAACACCGAGCGGCGGGTAAAATTCTAGCGGTTAACGATGGGATAATTTGAAGGTTTAGGTGGCGGTGAGCCCGGCGAGAAAATAGATGGCCGCTATTTCGGGAAAAACCCCGGGTTGACACCGAGAGGGGAAAATTAACGCTCTCTCTCCCTCTCGCTCGCTCCCGTCCGACAATGTATTTTCGATCTCGCTCGCCGCCTATCAACGGCCACCCACACCCAGGGTTCCCACTATTTATATAGAACGCACCGACGCCTCCTTAGCTCGGCTCGAGAACCCGCCGTTTTTAAAGCCAATTTAAAAGTCCCGCGAAGTCCGGTGGCCGAACGATACGTGGAGGAGGGAATCATTTCGACCCCAAAACCCCGAAGAAGCCCGAAATTGTGGATATTTACTTCAAAAAGTAGAGCCTTATGGGGAAGGTTACTTAAGGAAAGGAACGCTGCGCATTTATTATATTACTTACAAGACAACAGAAAAAAAACGTAACTTTAGACTAATTCAAATAATGGGACTGTCCTATCCCGCTTCTGAGAAAAGGTATGTTCCACTGATATTCGATTCCTTCGTAATAAATTCAAATTAAAGGCGGGTTTTTCGTGCGATCGCCAATCGGAATAAATTAATGCGTTAAAGCCGAAACAAATCGGAGTCGAAGATTCTTGAAACGCCGATATTGTCAGTCTGGCTAGAATAGATCGGAATCGTTTCGACGGAGGAATGAGATCGGTGATAACCAATATTGGGCGATAAGCGTTCGGCCCGAAGGCCCCCGCGATGAGTGTTTGTACACAGTTAATAAAGGGACGCCCGGACGCGACTAAATTAAATTCCGCGATGAATATATTCCAACAAAACCTTTGGTTCGGTGGGTGGGGGACTTGAATGACGAAAAAAAAAACGAGGGGATATTTTTTGAGTCGACGCCAATACGCAAATAAAAATAGGAAATAAAAGAATAAAGCGATCCTAAACCCACCTCCCCCTCGTCCCCGGAAGCGGCGGTTTCACCTGCCGCGGTCTCCAGCCTATTTCACCTGACCGTAACCGATATTTTAATTCTCTACACGGCCCTTCGCTATCCTCTCCGGCATTCCCGGTTTCGATCGCTGCTCGCCTGAACACGCGACATTCTGTTGGGCGTCCTCTTCGCGACATAGATTTACATTGTGGAAATTTAAAGGGGAAATTTGCGCCGTGACGGCGAGAAGCCGAAACTAATCCGAAAACGTTTACTGCTCGTTCAAAGGCTTGTGGACTGTTTTTCACACCAGTAAAATAATTTCAATTTTACATTTTTTCATTCATTTATTATCATAATAATTTCATTTTGATTCTAATCCCCTTTGTATTCAAATTAAATTAATTGACTTTTTTATTTTATTTTGAAATTACTCCTATGTTACGTAGTAACACTATTCGATTCGTCCTTGCCCCGGGAATATTTCTCCTTACAGAAGGGAGTCCTCGATTTTGAAAAGCTTGGAAATAATTGTTCTAGAGAGAAAGGAGGAGAGGGAGATGAAGAAAGTGTTGAGGCGAGAGGGTAGAATATTCCGCGGTCCGGGGCATATATTAAAATTGTATTATTAGAATCGGGAGGTATAGGTGTCTAGGAGACGGGAGTCTATTTTCGAACGAACTCCTATTAATAGACGGCAAAGTAAAAATAATTTGGATCTTAACAATAAAAACAAATGGGCTGCCGAATACAAAATGAAAATGAAAATATTCGAACGGTCATTAAACATAAACGATTTGGCTAATGAATTACAAAATTGTTTCCTCTATGTACTGAGACCTTTGTTAACAACATTTCTTGACCCCTAGTCTTAACACGCCCGAAGAATACTGTAAGGCTAAGAGCATTAGCGTCACAGAATGCTTTTGTTAGGCGTTTTACAAGTGAAGGTATAAAACGTCCCTTTGAAACATTGCGGATGCAGTTGAACAACAAAATGTACAAGTTCAGTTAATAAAATATAATTATTAATAATATTCGTTACATTATAAAAGGAAATTACGTTCAGAGACATAAAGAATCTCACGAACAGGTGTTTATTCTGTGCCTTTTCGAATATAACTCCTGCGCTCGAAAATTTGAGCTACCTCCATTTCCTCGAATGTAGTGAAACAGCCTATTTAGATTTTTCTGAATACTGTTTGTCTAAATAATTTCAAAAATGTACAAATGAAATGGTTCTTATACAAAATAACACGAATTGACTAATCTGGGTAATTGCGGAATGTTTTTGCGACCCACATAATTTAGGATAGGACACTGAGTTGCCAAGGCGACCGACCTTCCAATTAAACAGTTTCCGGGTGTGATGTACGGAAATAAATATTTCCGGATGGAAATAAAATAACCCCTAGTGGAACGTCCCATTGACAATGCGTCGAAAGGAGGGAAATCGGTTAGATAGGTAGACCCGGTTTTTGCTCCGGTCGTTCCCCCTTAATGTCTTCTAGTCTAATGACAAGCATATGTCCCTACTATATCCCGTACACAGCTGTTCCGAATCATCTTCAAGCTCCGACAAAAAGTCGGTCTCTCTCTCTCTCTCTCTCTCTCTCTCTCTCTCTCTCTCTCTCTCTCTCTCTCTCTCTCTCTCTCTCTCTCTCTCTCTCTCTCTCTCTCTCTCTCTCTCTCTCTCTCTCTCTCTCTCTCTCTCTCTCTCTCTCTCTCTCTCTCTCTCTCTCTCTCTCTCTCTCTCTCTCTCTCTCTCTCTCTCTCTCTCTCTCTCTCTCTCTCTCTCTCTCTCCCTCTCTCTCTCTCTCTCTCTCTCTCTCTCTCTCTCTCTCTCTCTCTCTCTCTCTCTCTCTCTCTCTCTCTCTCTCTCTCCCTCTCTCTTCCGCTCTCTCCTTCCGCGGGAATAGGCCGAATTTCCGAAAACAGGGTCCATGAAATTAGAGTGGGAATCTTATGTTTATTCTTCACGTTTGGGTATACTCCTCCGAACGGGTCTTACGGGACAATTACGGCCGTCATTATTCCACGGTGCCAGTTAACAGCGTTAACACGTAGCCCAGTGTATTTTTGCCCGTTGTCATTATTGCCGGGACAACGCTTGAGCGGAAGAGGACAGTCGAATTGGCAATGAAACGTCCGGGTTCTGTCACATTCCAATTTCTGAGGCCTTCCGATGGACGAAATCCGGTTTGGCGGGATTAAAAAAACGGTCAAAAAACATCTTCGGCAAATCTTACCCATAACAAAGCGCAGTAAAAACGAAACTACTTTTATCATTCCGGATTTTTTCTTTCCAGTCAGCTTTCCAACACAAATGATGTCTAAGAAATTAAGTTCGAGTCATTTGTTATATCCTTCTTTGTCCGCTATATTAAGACTCTTTCAGTATGAAACTGTATTGTCCAGTCAATATTAACTCCAAATCAATTGCTCTAACGCTGAACTATGCAAATTTAAATTTAGATATACCTGTATTTGTTTTATGGATGAGAAAATCTGTGTCGAACCCGACCCCTCCCTTTTTTCAAATGCACGTTTGTATCCGATTGCCATAGCAGCATTGATTTTTATTTTAAAATCGAATCCAGTGCCGATGGCTGATGGCTGCGAGAAAAATCGCACTGAGTGAGACTATGGAATTAAAAGTGAATGTTCTTGAGCCCGGTGAAAGTTGTTCTTTTACGATTGCGCGCCCAAAAACCAAGTCATTATTCCGATTTATTCGTGTTTCATTCCTACATTTTTTATTTCGCGGGTTTTACGACGGTGGATATTAACGGCGGGGTGGCGGCGTGGATTCCTTGAACGGGTTTCGATCAGTTTTTTAGGCGAAGAAAACTCAATTTCGGTCCCGAAAATGTGGAATGAATAAGTTCGCAGAGTCTTATTTGGTCACGCTTATTTTTTATATTTTAAATATCCCAATTATTAATTTATACACGACAACCAGTCGGGCGGGCCGATAAAGGCGGCTCTGGTAAGACCAATGACGAACGTTGATAAAGACTAAAGGCTCTCGTTTTAAAGGCTATTCCATATCTGAGTTTTGCGAAACAGGTTTGGGATAGAAGCCTATGTCTGCGCTTTTGAAGATTATGAAAATACATGTTTACCAGATCCTAGTTCAGGCCTAAAATTTAAACATTTCACCTGGCATAAAATCTCAAGTCAGATCTTGCGATTTCCAACTTGAATTTTCTGTTCGGAGAAAGATAATTGAGTTTTCCCGCCAAAACCGAACTTCGGGGAAATTTTAATTTTCTTGGAATACGCCTTTGTATTGGGATTAGTTCTTTCATTGTTGAAAAGACCCCGGTGCCAAAACCCCAGCCGCTCTTACTTTTGGCGATACGGGTCTGGTTTCTGATCGGGAGCATCGGGATCGGCAATTGACGTACCCTCAGTTTTAAACTGGGGAGGGATGGAAAGAGAAAGATAAATAGATAGATAGAGAGAGAGAGAGAGAGAGAGAGAGAGAGAGAGAGAGAGAGAGACAGAGAGAGAGAGAGAGAACCGGGACACCGGGGAAACGGGTCTTTATTGGAGGGGAGCGCTATTGGTAATCGGCCAATGCCGGCAAAATATTCGCGATGATCTTAAAATACTCTTTTAATTTGAGTCGCCGAGCTCGAGAGTCCCCGTCAAGAAACAACGCAGAGGAGAGTGAGCCCGAGTTCGACTTCCGGTTGGTTTAGGTCGTCATGGCAACGGAAAAAACCGGTCTCTTGGGCCGGGTCGTGATACAAAGTATTCTTTGGTATTAATTATCACTCGAGGAGGTGGAATATAGAGTATTTATGATAATATACAGCCGTTAATTCAAATGTACATAAGCACATTACCATCCTGTAACCATAATCAAAAATATTTATAATAATCAAATGTTCCTAGGAATTATTCGATTATAACTTTCTTTTACAACATTTTTCATACAAAATCAATTGTACGCAATTAAATGTCAGCTTTCAACCGTTGAAATCTCTGTTTAATGGGAAAGTTTTGCGTAGGTACAATTATGCCCGATATTACCGGAGAACCGTAATAACAAAAATATTAGTTTGTTTTCTCGTTAATTATTAAATCCGAAACAAGAGCGAAACGACCGTTCTGAAGAGGAGTCGAGTAGAAGTTGACGCATCCAAAATTGACGCCCACTCGGGAATATCACCGAGTGGGGGGAAAAAAAGAGAATGAGAAAAAAACAAACCAGTTGGCATCCCTGAATCACCCACGTCGTTCTACGGTTTTCAGTTTCAATATTTTATTTGTTGCCGCAACACAGTACACGTAACCTCGTTCGGGGTCGGTAAAAGAATATTTTCTTTCGTAATTTTTTTCCTGTTTTTTGCTTTTTTCTTTCTTTAAAATAAAAAGGGAAAAATTTATTTCCACCGAAACCGGTTCCGCTAATCTATCGAAACGCGTGTAACGAAAGTTGTCTAATATTGTCTAAAACGTATTGGACGATTTAACGTCTGCCCCCTCCCTTTCCTGGATTCTTCTTCCTTGGAGGAGTCCGCCTTATTTGGACCGCCTTCGGGTTGCGGCGTGCTTGACATACTGTTCCCGCCGTCTAGTTTCGAACGAAACTCGGTTCCGAACAATATTTTAGTTTTTTATTTGTTAACGCCCGACAACGAGTAACAAAATGAAACCAAAACCGCGTATAAATAAGTCCCCGGTTAGAACCAATTACCTATTGGATTCCCTGCACTAAATTTAGTCCTTCCCCCTATTGCCGGCTTCGTCTATTTCAGAATAATCGCACTCTCTCCCTCACAAAACTATTCAATTCCCCTTCAAAGAAGAAAAAAAATGTTTCGGTTTGTCTAACGTCTGCGCGAATGAGATCATAATGAGATCGAGACAAATCTAATTCGTCGACACTAGCAACGGCCACTGACAGTGGCTTGTAGCCGAAGCTGTCCTAATTTCGGCAACCTTCAAAAAAACTAATTTCGGATATTATCAATGATAGGATGGCCTGGCACCGCTCACGTTTTTCGTCCATAGGTAGACCGGTTTTGGCACAACGCCATCGTCAGTGTAGTACAGGGGTTAATTGGAAAAAATAAAAGTTTATGTTTACCGGGTACGCTGTTTCAATGGAGTCGTAGAATGTATATATTATTTTCTCGGTAGCTATCCCCTCTATATAGGTACTCTAGACGGCATTATGCCGAAACCGGTCTACCAATGGACCAAGAATGCAATTGGTAACTGACCATCGTTTCTTTTACAATACCACTACCCTCAGAGACCACCATATAACTTCCTATAAAACCTGTTTGGTGGTCTGCCACGGCTTGAAATACAGCGATCCATCTTGAATAGCTTTCCAGACATGTTTCGGTTCTTCGCCGTCGTTCAGTAGCTGTTGAGCTCGTTTCTCTGACTTGTCCGAATCATATCACTTCATAATTATTGGTTCGTCCGGACCTCGGGAATCCGTAAAATGGGTTCCAGTCGTACCGTAATAAAGGCCCTGGTGAAGGTCTGGAAATGGATAACGCAGAATTTCTCATTAATATTACGCCCAACTCTTGTTACCGTTAAGAGAAAAAGGCTCGAGACCGGTTTTTACCCAGTCCCAGATTCCTCTTCGGTCGGTGACAATTATCGGGAGCCTTGAAAATCGCGTACCGTTTATACGGGAGAACCCCAGTTCGAACGGAAAGGAAAAACGGCACTAAAACCTGGATTAGTCCGGTGGAAGAATAATTCATTCCAAATAACCGTTCGGTGGCCTGCGACTGTTTCGATTCTTTTTCTAGACCGGTTTCGGCTCATCGCCCTCTCCAGTAGCTTTCCGTCAGAACGTTGGTGACTCACTTATGCATGCTTGTTGAGCACGGTAACAACCGGACAGGATGGCCCGTAGGTAACGAACAGTGTTTGCGTTAAGAGACTTAAGGCCCCCCGGCTCAATCGAGACAAAGAGTACCGAGTAAAGAGTACAAAGAGGGGTGGATAGTCAGAAATCGGTTAGTTAGTGTTCGCAGACGGACTTTTAATATGAGCCTAATCTTCCTGGCTTTTGAACCGGTTCCAAAAACGTTTCATCGCGTTTCTCTGAGGCTGCCTCGTGCCTTATTCCGATGATCCTCGAGCGTTCGACCCACACTTGTATGACGGAGGGCCGTCCGTAAAAACCTATCCCCCGGGCGATAAGGGAAGTCGTAACGCCCAGATATAGAGATATGCCGACTTCTGAGTTCCCCAGCAGGAAGCTTGTCCCAAGGTAACGGAAATAGGGTCGGTGTTCCCTCCCCCAACCTAATATAAATAACCGGGGCCGACTTTGCGAATGCCTACCACAGTCAACAAGTTATGCGCGTCAACCTCTTCTAATTGAGTAATAACCATCGGGTCAGGAATGAAAAGCAATACCGCTAATCCTAAAAGAGGCCGACGTATATATAATATGGAGTAAGAGAGTTTGTAAAAGGATAAGAAGAACAACACATAGTGCAGTTAAAATCAGAAGACGGTTGCATGAAGCCCGGAAGAATTTAACCGGCGTTAAGTAGCTTAGAGGAAGCTAAGGAAGGAATAAATAATACAACAAAAACGTATCAATAAAAAAAATTCAATTACTTAAACATTTAAAATTTAATTACTTTATTTAACGTTTTTATACAATATCCTATTGTACAATGCTACAATTTAGGGGGCGATTATTTTGATGGTAGTTTTATGTCTTCAGAATCGTAAGTTAAATTAAACCGAGAGGAGTTTATTCCCATCTGGCTTATTTCAAAAAATTCCCAGTCCTAATTCACCTACTTCCCGAATTCCCGGAATCCGGTTTAAATACTCGACGTAACTCCTCTTTCCCCCTTTGCCGGGAAAATAGAAAGAGGAATTACGTTCAAAATTGGTAATGTTTGCCGATTCAACGAAAATAATGGCGTCGGCAGGGATTATTATCTTCGGACGCAAAAGGATGTGCGTACGCGTGTACGCGTGTGCGCGCAATAACCGAAGAGATAAGACCCGCCGTCATTATCTGAGAGCGACTAACGCCTAGGGCCCGAGAAAACCATTATAGATGAGTTATACTATTGCTCTGATACGGGAGTTTTAAAAACAGAAAATTGACGATGAGCCCTCCCCCCCCTCCTATTCATCAACGGCCATATCTTGTATTTGAGGAAGGAGAAGTCTCCGGAGCTAATGCCGGCAATTCCATTCTTCTCGAGAATCGGCTGGGGATTCTCCATATCGTATTCATTTCGAAGACGAATAATTTAATATTCCCCGCCAGATTGGAGGGGAGGGGAATATGGGTCCCTCCACTGAGATATAGAAACGGAAAGAAATAATGCAACATTTCATTTTATTCGTTCGTAATAACGTATTAATTAATTATTAAATTGATTTAATTTATTAGTTTTTTTTATTTACTTAGGCTCAGGCTAGAATTCCGGTATAGAAATCTCATTCTTGAATTTGTTAATTTCCTAGTTTCAATTCCGGACCTCTAAACCCGAATTTATCTCCAATCGGAATTCCTTAGTGATGCGTACGGAACGGTTTTGATAAACGGACATTTTTTACAGGATTTCTCCGTGCGACCGGTCAATGTCTTCTGTCAAGGTTCCGTCGAGCCGGTTCCGACTTAAAAGTATCCTCTCGGGTACGAGTTCGAGAGTAGTTTTCTCGGGAAAAAAAAGAACGCCGATCGGTTACTTCGCAGGTCCGAGAAAGTGTAAGCGCCGGTTCGGTAGCGTTCGGCTTTTAATTTTCAGACTAGCGAAACCCCGAGCGGAAGTGGCGGAATGAATTCTTTCTGGTATTTTTTTTCCGGTCTAGTCCCACGTTTGACCTTGACCCCCTTAACAGGTTGAACTTAAACGTCGCCGTTCGGATAGTCGGGGAATAATTAACCAATTAATCCAATTAGATCGGTATTCCTGGGAATACTCGACGGGCCCCGAATTAGCTTTCGCGGGAATATCGAGGCAAAAGTAAAAGTTTACATATTTTAATTTTCCCGCTACCGCCGGAGAGCCGTTTAAAAAACGAGCCGAACTCAGTCCCCGTAACGGATTTTTATAGATATTTCCCTGAGGGTGGCCCCGAGGCGGAGCAGAAAATCTTTCGGATCCGGAAAGAAAAGTTTGACCGGGTTGGGAGGCGCCAAAGTCGCTGTAAAAAAAATATTCTAGCGCCATGTCCCGTGGGCAAGAAATGTAGATTAGGGGGGAAAAAAACCTGCTTCTTGCCGTCAAAACATTCGGCGCGGGGGAAAGCACAACAGCGGACAACGGGGAGCCGGTTCCCGGCCGAGAAACAGATTAGATACTTTACACGCCCCCTTTCCACCACCTAACAGCTTACCCCTACCCCAACCAATACCTCAAACTCGTTAACGCCAACCCTATCGATAATCAATAGGAGGGAATCAATTTATTTACAAAGACGGTCGTTTTACGTAGAATGAACAATCGGTAAAGATCCTATCGAATAGTTATCACTCATAGAATGTTGTCTATCTAAAGCAGCGAGTTACAGGCCCAAATATACAACACGATTTTCTGCCCACACTCTTCTAATTAGTCCTATATAGCTTATTTTCTATAAGATCTATCACTACTCCTTTTTAAACAGTGATACTACCGCGTTCAACTAGGTTATTGCTAAGTTTGTGCGTGATGACCTACCGTTTCCATTTAAAGGGGAAGTCATTAGTTCGCCGCTCCCAAATAAATTACGGGAGTAGGTCCCGAGAACAGCGATAATTGAAATGGGAATTCTGAAATCACCGGGGATCGGGGTTCGAGTCCCGCTGACCGACCGAAATCGGAACTAGCTATAGTGTTGCGTTATAGCATGTTAATTCTAATACAGGCAAAAAAAATTGGCCAACCCGAGAGAACTGGTTGCCGGCGACAGAAGACGAAACAATACCCCCTCACGAAGCGGTCGGGATACTAGCAAAACCCGTTCTATCCGACCGGTCGTGCCGTTGACCAAATAAGTGTTCTCTCTCTCTACCTCCTTCTCTGTTCTCCTCGAGGGCGCTCTCTATCGGTCCCTCTCTCTCTAGCTCCACGCTCCGACACGCCTCCCCCCACTCTGCCCCTTTTTTATCCGGAGGATATACTTCTCCCCCTCCCATTGGGTCCTGGCTCTCCGTGAGAAAAGCTCCGCAACACGGGGGAGAGAAAACCTGGAAAAAGCCGGACGGTGGAGAGAGACGGGGTGATAGAGGAGAGCGAGCGAGAGTGAGAGGGAAAAAAGTGGCTAGCTTGGGCGGCCTTCCTGCGGTGGGTGGGAGGGCGTGGCTAGTGGGAGTCCCTCCGGCCAGCCAATAATCTGCCACTCCGCCGCTTTTTTATACATCCGATAAAATCCACTCCCATTTTTATAGATATCTCTTCTCGCCCTCTTCTGCTTTCCCCCCTCGCTCTATCTCTCTCGTCTTCTCTTTTGTCGCCTGTATCCGCCCCCCGAGAGCGCGCTTCGGTTTTATCTATCGTCCCCCCACGGTAAAATATCGATCTCAACCCGCTCTTTGGTCCGTTTCCAAATTTGTTTTTCATTTTTTCCCGATTTTGATTTTACTCCCGTTCACACTCGTAATAATTTAATAACATTTAAAATTCAGTTTTCATCGTGCTCAAATAACTCCAGAACCGACTATATATAAATATAGCTGTTTTAACCGCGGTATTAATGGTATCTTTTATTATATAAGCTAGTAATTACAAATATCTTATTACTGCTCCCGATTCTCTCAGCACGGGATTGCACCGTCAGGATATTATATGACCGGTAAACATAATTTATTGCTGAAAGTAATGAAAGTATGAAACAATTTATTCCTTGACTGCACAATTTTAGGCTTGTAGCCATCGTCAGTAGTCAAGTGGAATGCTATCGTAAATTTGTACCGAAAACGATATATCGATTCGGACAATCTAATGATTTCGACAGTACGGCCGAGAGGCTGAAAGCTACTGAGTGATAATAATTTCCGACGAGAGTTATCTGCACTTTTTTTTGTTTAACATCGGATCTCGCATTTGTCTACTGTCGCGGGTTCAGGCGGTAACCGATGCGTATTGGACGAAAACTGACAACATCGCACGAGTGCAGTGACACCCGAGCCGGGTGAAACTTCGACTTTCTAGTCGCATTGTACATTATTCGCTCGCCGGTAGTTTGACATAAGGCAGTATTCATTCGGCAGATTCATTTTTTACTTAAATTAAAAAAAGTCCCTCCTCACCACCCATCGCTTGAGAAGGATGGAACGGCCCCGACGCTCATCATTTATTGTCGGCTACAATTTTAGAATATTAGCCCAACGGACCCGATATTGTCTAAAAATACCGCTTTAACCCGCCTTAAAAATAGTTAGATGTGGGTGACGGTCGTTCGACTTTTGTCCGCGTTATAAACCCCGAGCTCGGACTTCCCAAAGTACTCGCGGGAATCCGACGTAAGGGGGTCGTACAGATTAAAGGTTACAAAATCAGAAAAATATAATTTGGAATACTGCGGTTCTTGTGGTCTTCTGCTAGAGCTGAGTCTTTTGCTTGCCATTTTCAGTAGGGTTCCGTCGGTAGTTGAGGCTGTCAGTCGGTGTCGGTGGATGGGTTCTGTTTACGCTGTCCGTATCGAACAGACATCTAGATTAAACTCCTAGCATTTCCTCAACAGGAACATTTTTTGTCCTAATATTTTCCCACTGGCCTACTAACGAGACCTAATCAGTGAGTGTTGACAGATCACACGAGCCCCAGAATAATACATACACTGACATTTATAACAAATTATTAAAAAGGTTATACGAAGGTCAGATGTAAAGGTGATAATCGAGCAGCGATGTCATAATATGCGATATTTTACTGAGTCTAATTCCTCAATCTATCTCTCTAATTGAGTTATTAGTCGCTGCTATAATTTATAGCCCGAAGCCATAGTTGTATTGTAAACCGGGTGTAATTCAAGTTTTCCTCAATTATAATTGGCAAAATTACTACCGTTATTCATATTAACTGTCAGTCACGTCGGTTCTACATGTAAATTCCCAAGATCCTTTTGCACGTTCGCATAAACCGGAGCAAAGTTTGTTCTCTTTGGTCACAAAAAAATCCAGTTACGTATTAGAATATGTACTCTGAAGGAGGTTACTTATACAGCGGGGGGGGGAGGCAGAGAATGTGGGGATAGAAGACACCCTTTTACGAACAAAAACGTACATATTGGAGGAATATTTCCCCCGAGTGGATACCCGAATTAATACCGACGTTTTTTTACTAATGAAAACGAAACGGGCAATTATTTAATACACACGTCCCGGAGTTGTCTTTAGTATGAATTACTTGAAAAAAAAAGTTAAATTGCCATATAAAACTGGTGGACTTCAATGCCGGGCCTAACCCCACCGAGTACTAAAGCTTTGAAAAAAAAGAAAAAATGAACTTCCCGACCCGATATACAACATAATATTATGTATTACACATTATTAATACAAGGGTTGTTGAGAGTGGACTGACCTTTCATTAATTGGAAAGGTCCCATTTCACGGGGATATGGCCCTGGGATATACGGCTTCTCGGGCATCGGGTTGCTATTTACGGCCGGCGGGGTCGTCTCGCTTTAACCGAGGGGAGAACAAGCCGCGATGTATATAACGCCGCGAAAATCTTTATTTCCCATAATGTTTCGGGCGTGCATCAAAGTATTAGGCCTTGTTTACAAGGGCCCATTATGGGAAAATATAAAAAACAAAAAAATTCTCCCCTCCCCGAAATAAGGGTTCGCCCCCATAATTCGTTGCCTCAAAAGCCCCCTGTTCCTTTCAAATACTATTTCCCGGGTAATTAAACATTTATGTTGTTTATAGACATTAGTCTATGATTAACGGACCGGTAAACCTATAACATTTTTTTTGTGCAGAAACGTAATGTTCCCGATTGATAAATAAAAATTGTATTAGTTAACTGCCGTATTGACAGAAAATGAGGCAATAAAAACTTATTCAACGAGCAGCTCAGCACAAAATCATATTTAATGGTTTGTCAATCTGACGGTCGACACGTAATCGAATTATCTATTGTGCGATGGTTCGGAATCTTTTCGGGAGTACCGAAGACGGCGGCAAGCCGGAACGGGGGACGCGTTTCAGAGTACGCCGGCGTTTAATTGGCGGTTTCGAAATACCCCCCACCCCACCTTTATCCCTTCCTCAACACGGATGAAATCGCGATTCCTTTCGCGGAATCCGCTTCCTAAACGGATTTCGCAACGTCTTTATTATTGGCCTGAAATCGAGGATGAATCCTGCACACGTTTCTGTCGAACGTTCATGTCTTCGTCCGAAAGTTTCAGCGACGCCGTGTATAACGAAAGAATACAATTATCAACGCCCGTGTGATTTTACAAAGCGGTGTTTAGACTTACACAATTAAATACCTCGCGTATCTTCTCGTACGTACACGTTTCTGTTACCGTAACTCATACCCATTAATCTTTATGTGCATGTTAAATACACTTTAGTTTCAAAACGTTCAACAGTTTTTTTGGGCCTGGACGGGTTTCGGCTTCTCGCCGCCGCCAGTTGTTTGCACTGTTCTTTTAATGTTTCAGCAGTTTCGGTAAAACCTCCGTATTCCAACTTCTTTAAACATATCGTGCCGGCACTCAGTGCTCTCGATAAACATTGAAATTGGAAATTTCGAGACATTTCAACGATTTCACTGTCGTAAACCGGACACGGCACAAATACAGGGAGATATTTTACGCCCCACAGCGGAATTCGAACCTATTTGAATATTTCGGTTAGAAAACGCGTGGATTTTACTATTTGAACGGAGACTATTGTCCAAACATAGGTTTTATAACTCCGGGATAGAGTCGAATTGAACTCTGGGAGTGTTGGAGGGGGGGGCTACTGCGAACGTGCCCATCGAAGCGTCTCTTACCTGTGGCTTAGCGAGCTAATTCGTGCAATGAAGAACAAGATGTTCCTTTCCTTACTTTATTTTGTTTTTTTAATTTTTTCGATACCATTCACGGATTATCACGTTCGCGGACGGCCCACCGTCGAAGGCGTTGAAGTCGGATTTATCATTGCAAATTTATTGACACAATAAAAAGTTCTCTGTCGATGAAAAATGTTCTGAAATAAAAATTCGTTTCAGAGGATGGTCAAAGCTAAACAGGTAATGCTTAACGGACACAAAAGCCGTCGTACACTGAACAGTATGCAGGTAAACTCAATACTGATACTAATTCTGTAACTAATAACTACCATTTCTGTAACTAACAACCACTCGTTACATCGCTTTTAACACCTTTGTACCCGCCGAGCCGTATCCTTTGGTGAGCAATGTTTTCCTTCGAAAGATCGGAGTTCTGAATTACCAAAACTCGGTCTGGAAACATTTTTCTTTCATTTTATTTTCAACGGTTTTTTACGATTGTAACACTGTCATTACAATAACACTCTTCACTCGCTAATGATATATTAAATAAGATCATAAAAATACTTCGGTAAGAGGATTTGAATGGTGGGAGCTGCGAAGAAATGATAAAAAAGGAAATGTAAGAACTGGATTAGGCTTATAACTCCAACTTAATATAATTGCTGGGTAGTAAAAACGAGCATTATGGAACATTGTGTGTGATAAAGAAATTTATTTTTTATCGAAAATTTAAATTCCGACATTGGATATTATCTTTATAGCTACGTATGTCTACGTATTCTCAATAAAAAATGTCAACCGCTTAAACGAGAGAAACCAACTCCAGTACACTCTTTGGATTTAGTGACATCTTACACAAACGATTAATGATTAATATGTTTCAATTGAGACCTTATTTTATAACATTTTTTAACCTCTGCGGTACATTTAATACGAGCGAATGCAATCAGTAAATTTGCATTTATTTTTTATTTTTCCTATCTTTTCGGCAGCGGTGGAAAATTTGGCTTTTGAGGGTGCCCTAATCCATTTCGGAAGTCACGAAGAAGGAATACCCCCCCGCGACCTCGACTCCCGTTATTTATTCTGCGAAATTTAAAATCTAAATTCAGAGTTGAAGAATCGATTTCGCGTGCATCGGGTCGGATACCGTGACCGGTGTATTGGGGTATTGGAGCGAGGTACGGAATAAACTACCGGTTCCGGTCACGCGGTGGACTCTTCGGGTGACGAAAAAAACCCTCCAGTCCATCCCCCGCCCCAAGTAAAATATCGACGCTGGACACGAGACCCGCGATAATATCTCGGGCTCGGACGGCAGATAATACGGGGCGCCCTCTACCAGTAGCGCGCGACAAAACGGTTTCGGTACTCTACTTTTTTCTTTTTTTTTATCCCAAAGTACGGCCCGAGTGCGGCCTCTTATCTCGTGTGTCGATTGACCGACAATTATCACTCTTAATAATGTGACGACGCGTGGCCCATTCCCAGTTTATCGGCGACGAACGCTTGTTACCGTTACGTTGACGAGTGTGCAGTTTAAAATACCCGGAGAGCCTTTCACCTCCTTCCTATTTATTTAACGTCGATACAAGATGTATTATCATAAACGAGGCAGATATAAATAAAGTTTTAGTAGTTGCAAATCAGGGACACGAATATTCAATTTTTAATGGGAATTCTTAATAAATGGGGTGTCCGGAACGGCTCTAGGGCACTGTTGACGTTAATTGGCCGAATCATGGATAAATTACAAAATTGAGTTTTAAGGTTCATTCATTGATCACCGGGATTGTTGAATATTTCCTAATACATAATATAATTATAAATTACGCTGTAGACTACTAGTGAAGTACAGACAGTACATTATGTGAGGCTCTGTAAAAATTAAATTTTCTACCCCGTTAATTTGCAAGATTTTGAACTTTAAATACTACAGTACTCGGATGGATAATCCCGGATTTCGTCTCAGGCCCGAAACCTACCGATTATTGGGAAAAACTCCGATGTTTAATGGCGGCCTTTTTTCGAATAATTCGTGAGGAATAGACGAGCCGGGACGGTTTTATTTTTACCGCTGTGAGGAATCAGGAGGGAACCCACTCCTAAGTTAGCGCCTGCCGGGGCGGCGGCAATAACCGAAGCCAGTTTTGCGGCGATCGGATCCCACCGCAGTCTATGAATAGACCATACACCTTAGAATATCCCCCCTCTCCCGTTTATTAATATCAAATCATATTCCGATACATCACCGTCCGAATTTAATATTTACGGCCCCATTTTAATGCGCGCCTGTGCAAGAGCGCTCACCTCATTTCGTCGAATCGTCAGGTCGTAAATATTGGCGCAATATTAACCACCGTTTTCTAACAATAGTTTGCATACAAAGTATTCTCACAATTTCAAATGCAAGCAAAAAAAAACTGAATTTGAGTTTAAGAAGAGCCTTGTCCCCCGGCTTAGCTCCAAGTCCTGAAATATGGATAGGATCGGGAGGGTGCCCAACTTGGGCGGGTCTATTGAGGGCAAAAACAAAGATGATGTTTGTTAAAATTAAATCTCGCATTGTTACTTTCGTCGTTTTTTGTCAATTTCGCGCATACGGGGATGGCAAAACATTGAATTAAGCGGTTTTAAAGTCACCTAACAAATGGCTTCACTGAAGGAATTTTCGCGAACATTACCGTTACGTTATTTCATTCGATGGCCCAATCGGATCGGTCTGGGTATATTATTGTGTCAGAGCTTTCGACGCTCGTTTCTACCAATCGGTAGGATACCGAAACGCAGTTCAATAAGCTCTCACCCTGGCTGGCTGTGTGTCGGCGCGTAAGCGTGATGTCGGCGGACTCATAAAATCCTCGCGCGATGCCGAGTTAGCAATCGGGAAAGACTAACAAAACTAAAAACTCCTTGCGGCTTAATTGAACTTAAGGAATGTTCGGGCCCCATTAAATTGTTGGCATAATGAACGGAAGTGCGCGTTAAGAAAGCGCTATCTGACGGTCGCCACGTCCAATGCCCATTCAACCATCATCCAAAAGTTCGTCGCCCATATTCGTACGGGCGTTTTTCCATTATTACTCGATTTAATTTATGCACTTGTTAAATATCCTTTGTCCACACCGGCCCCTATTAAATTGTTTCCCTCGATTGCAGTTGCTTTTTTGTTATAGTTTCCTTTTGCCGTTACCGAGCGACTATTGTTAAAAAAATATTGCGTGGTTTATATTTTGTGAAGATTAAAACTGTTACACTAAGGATTTTTTTTACTTTCCATCGTGTATTATATAATTTCTTATTTGTCGACGTTACGCACAGTCAGGCGCAAGCGTGAGTCGCAGTTTAGACCGGAATTAAAGAACGCGGCGAGATATCGCGAAAGCCACGATTAGCTTCGTGATTCATTTTTAGGGGTTCGAAACGTCCCGTCGGGTCGGTACTGGGAAGCTCGTAGGCGCTAAATATCAGCCGGGATCCTCGCGTTTGTTTCTACTTTAGTGGCCTCTAATTACGCTCTTGTCGTATTTCACGGTGCTCCAGTTTTATGTTCGTTCCTTCCTTTTTTTCTTCTTCTTCTTCTTCCCCTCTCCTTTCCTCCTTTTCCTCCCTACCGGCCGGGGAGTTCGGATAATAATTTTTTATTGCTCGTATTTATTAGCGGAGAAGACGGTAAGGAGCGGTAAAAATGTATGTCCCCCTCCGGTAACGGTACACCGGTATCCTCGATTTTCCGTAAATCAAATGTGGGTTTCGGCCTGGCGTTCGGACTTCTATTTAATTTGGGATCCAGAGTGTGCAATATGAGGAATGTTCGAAAATATATTACACGGATATATAGTGGTACGTCCCCGATTTAACGGAGATACGCATGTGAGTAATACGCCTTTTGTCGTTTTGGGAGAATGTATTGACATTGATGTTTTAAATTAAATTAAATTATCGTTTACAACGATATATTCGCGTGGCCCGGAGCAACAACGGCACTTAAGGATCGGCCAGGTTCAATGTTCAACGCGCTGGACCTTCAAATTATAAGAAAAAAGCGCGCGATAAACGCGAGCGTCGTCGGATGGTGAACAATGGGCGATTAAACTCGCGTCCGTCTCACGATCGGACTAATCGGTCTCGTACCGGGTCATCGGGAAAGCAATAAAAACAGAACTAAGCGAATAAAGTCGCGAATCGGCCATTAGAGGAACGAGAACGCCGCAATTTGTCCTTCCCATGAAAGAATAAAAAGCGACGGTTACCTATTCCCGAAATTCGATTGTAGAGGGTCCGGCCGGCACTGTTAAGGGACCCCGGCTCCGTAACGCTTGAATTATGAATGGTCCTGCATGCGTCATCTTCTTATGTCCCCCGGTCCCGTCGACAAAGGTATCCTGCCATTAGCCTTTATTATTCATATTTACGGCACCTCTAGGCCGTCTTAGCCCGGTCCTTTTTTCCACCGTATCGGCAGGGCGTTCCCGAAGTTACTTACCAGCTATGCTGTCGGTAATAAGACGTTTCGGAGACTTCGGACTGTCTATATATGTGTGTGTGTGTGTGTGTGTGTGTGTGTGTGTGTGTGTGTGAGATGACGGAGGACGGGGTTTAAGTTATATATATATATATATATATATATATATATATATTTGTCAAAGATACGATTTCCTTTTTTTAAATAGTAACTCCTGCATATCTTCCCTCGCCCTCTATGGGATTGAATTTGCATCGAGCGTTTTTCATCCACGAGTGAACAATTTAATAAAAGAAGATCGTGTATGTATTAACATATAAACGTGCAGATTGCATCTTGACATTATTGAAATACATTTATGAAATCGTAATAATTCGTTACGTGTAAAATACAAGGTGTTGAGACCACGATCCGTTTCTAAACTAACGTCTGTATTCAGGTTCCCCAATGGCCTAAACCCTTTAAGATTTTAATGTTCGGTTGACCAAACTATAATTGCGTTTTTTCTGTGTAAATGAAAATAGAATTTTTTCATGCGACGCAGAAAATATGAAAAAATGATTGTCCACTTCGTTCAATTACATTTTGCCCTCCTTCAGTTGACCTCTTGGACGAGAATATTCGAGCCACGAAATCATCACACCCGGAATTTCGAGATCTTGTGACTCGGAAAACATTCTGGTTTGTCAAAACTAAATTCCGGTAGTGCATTCGTCGTCGTCAGCATTATTCGAAATTGGTATTTAGAAGGGAGAGCAATCGCGTGTAGGAATTGTAGAAAAACTATTCTGAGTTTTGATATCGTCCTTGAACGCTAATAATCGTTCAGATTGAAATAATATTTTCTGTAATTATATTCCGCGTCTCTAGGACCAATTTATATTCACAGTCGACCGGACAATCTGTTGGTTTGGAGGAACGCGTCGCGGCTTCCGGGATTTTCACCCCATTTCCGGCCCGGGATCGCGTTCATTTTTATCTCCCTATTATTTTTATTTTGTTTTCTTTTGTTTTTTTTTGGTACTGCTCCAATCGATCTTGCAGGGGGTTCGGGACAGGAGGGACCGTTAATACAAAAGAGAGTTTGATATCGACGCCAGGTAGTAAGAACAGATGTTCCATTTAACTCCCATTTGCATTTTATTTCTCACTTGTCGTCGGGCTAACAAAAGGCGGGATTGCCGGAAGACGATTATGCCCCGGGGCCCATTATGCGCCCCCTCTTTATGCCATCCGATCGCTCGAGGGAGAAGAAAAAAATTTTTTAAATAAAAAGGAATATCGGGATACCATTATTGGGGGGCGCGGATTGCGCCGGTGGAGAAACCAACCTCAGAAACCTCCATCTCCAAAAACAGAAAAAAGAATTGGTTTTATTTTACAAACATTTAGAGTACAGAGCATAAAACAATGCTTCCGAAGAAATTATGCTAGGTAAACGTAAAACTAAGGTTCGGAAATATCTATTTTTTTATGTTGTCCACGATTACTAAAAATTAATATAATAGTTAGTTGATAATGATCAGTTCTCAGGTAGTAAATTGCTCTCATACCTGTAATATTATAGGTTAGAATAATAAATTATGGAATGGATATACAAGTTTTCAGTACATTGTTGTATTGTTCTATCATAGAAAAATACTTCCAATCGAGGAAATCCAGATATAATCTAAGTAATACCAATGAATAAAAAGGAGAAGAAAGGTTCGTTAGTAATTTATGAATAAAGATTGCGGTTTTTGCATAGTGATTCTAAAAATTAACCCAGGCTATTTTCTACCGCAGATCAAAGTTCATAAATTAAACACGACTTTTATTCATTACGTAAACAAAAGTTGAAAAGGAAGGCTACTTACCGATTGGAAAACGATTCTACTCATCCCCGAGAGTAACGAGGCATTCTCAAACGCATAAAACCACGAACAACCTGAGCGAATCTCATAAAACACAACTCTTAATGTTTGTGTCGGCGTATTTTACGATATCATTATTATCCAGGTAACGTCGATGCGAAAACTTTTCCACAGCCGAACTGCTACCACAGGGCTTAAAACAATAAAGCAACTTCCCCCCGGACCACAGCGCTGCTCTAGGTTAGTATGTAAATTACTAACGCCTAGCTGTCAACCGCCGAACGTTGATGTTGAGGGGGCAGATGTTGCCCCAGAATTTATTGCACTTATCGGCCTCAATTTTTACGTACTTCGTTGGACGAAATTCCCCGTTTGTAATTCCACCTCCCCCTCCTCCTTCGGCCCTAATGTTCCTATCAGACGAGCGGAAACCCCCTTCCCGAAGGAATCGGTCGGACATATGTTCCCTATATATTTTTTTTCGGGTTTACCGTTAATTCACTTCGATGAATATTCATCGCGGCGTTCCGCGCGGTCGGTTTTTTTTTCTTTTTGGCCGGCGGCAAGTGAACGGGGAAATGGGGCATCGGACTAGGGAGGGATACAACGAGAACGACTTTAAAATATTATTAGGACGATTTTATAAATTGAGTTCTTGAATAAGCTTGAGAACATTTAAACAGGAATAAGTCGCATTAAATATTCTCCCCGAAATATGACAATTAGAATGTCTAGATTTTACCATAGTGATTATATAAATAGTTTGGAATACCTGTTGTGTGGTCTTGCGAGGGTTTGGAATACGGTAGTTTTGTCGATGGTCTAGCACCGGTATAGCAAATAGACCCAAGTTAATACACACGGAATAACTTCGAAATTACGAACCCTTAATATTCGTCGTTTGATTCTGACTGCTCGAATTTATTAAGAGTAGAATAATTTTATTGCGTATGTACTGTAGGGTACGAAGTTATTACATTCCAAACCCGCTACTGGAGCCCAGCGCAAACGTATAGGGCAGATGGCATGGTCGGAATTTAAATGAACGCAAGAAATATTGTTTTTATCTTCGTTTAGGAGGTCGGAAAAGGTGCACGCGTGGGAATCGAGACCAGTTCCTTCTCGAGTCCGAAAATTTGAATTTCGAAACTGTTTTGTTTCGGGAGGGTGGCCACCCCAATCGAAGATTACCAAGTAAAATGGGGCTATCGGGGGCTGTAGAAAGAATCGATGGGATCGATGGGAAAGGAAGCCGGTCGTGGGGTACCTCCTTATTGGGGGGATACTAACGCAACCGGTCCTTTTATTATGTTAAGCGTCCGGGGGCCCCTGTTCCAAAGGGCAAAACGGAAGACGTCCCTCTCCGTCTCTCTCTCTCTCTCTCTTTCATTCAGCCGCCTTCGGGTTTCGGTTTTCACGCGGCCCGAGCCCAGACCGGTTTTCACTCTCGGCACAAACTATTATCTACAGACCGCACTTGTAGGAAGGCGCTAGCATATCAAAATTGTGGGTCTATCGAACAATATAATAATTGTGTTCGCACTCGAATATTTCTTTCAATATGCATATTCTTCTGCATATTTTTTGCGTGTGGTATATGCGAAAGTTAATCTCTAGACTGCCTGGCTCCTGTTTCTTTAACCTTGACATTAACTAATTTGATCTTCATTCTGGGCTCATTCTTGCCCCGACGAGTGATATCTTCATTGTTTTACAGGAATTCATAACCGCAGGAACGATCGGAGTAGGACGTCGTTTCATTAGATGTACAGCGATATAGATTACTCGATATAGTAATTCGGATGTCATAAAGTAGTGCGAGCGCTTTCTAAGGTCGGCGCCAGCAATAAAAATCCCGATATTCTAAGGCCGAGTGACTACTTTTCAAAAACTTTCGAAACTTCAAATTCGTACCCTGGTATTCGATGAAAGTATGCTCGAGAGAAGGGGAGGTCTAAAAAGACGAGATTATTACCCTTCGAAAAATGGATGTCGTCAATATTGTTCTAGAACTAGACCGGTTTCGGTGGGTAGGAAAAGAAAAAACGCGAGGGAGAGCACAATTTAGAATAATTTCGGACTGTCGAACGGGCCCCAGGAATCGATACGGTCCGCGAGTTCGTGCCGGAATCGAGTATCGAAATTTGTATTCGGATGATGGAGTAAGGGACGGGGAAAAGAAAAAATGGAGCGACTTAACTGGAAATCAAGAGCGATCGGGAGTGGCGGTAGCGTACGCTGTATAAAACCGAGCGGAAAAAATACCCATCGAATTTGCATAATGTACCGGTCGGGGCCACCGAGGTAACTTAGCCGTCGATACTTAAGCGAGATTTTAAAACTAATTTTTATCGACCCGGCCCCCCGCGATGGGAGGGGGGTCCGTTACTCCAGATATTTGTACCGATAGGCGCTAGCCGCCGCTTTCCTTTTTGGCTTTCGGTCCCCGACGCTAATTGAATTTTGTTTTATTAATTAATCCCCCGCGTCCGAGCCCCCGGATCCGGCATAGATCATGCTAACGTATGATCGGGCGCCGACAGGCCGTTATGTGTGTAATATACACGCGTGTACTCGGGATGTGTGATTTATCTGTCCTGACACACGTGGGGCGGAAGTTTATGGGTTGGGAGGCTTTCGCTATTCCCAAAGACGGTTCGATCCGCACGGCGTCTCTAGCATATTTTCTAAATATTCGTCGACAGTCCGCCAGCCCTCTGCCAGACCCCGGTTACGGTCTCTCGCAAATAAAAATTGACATTATAAAAGTGTTCTTAAAAAACGCGGCGACTCAGAATTAAACAACGTATTCATTATGAACGGTTTGTAGTCATAGCGATAAAAAGCGTTAGCTCAAATAATTTGCTCTCATAATGTACACGTACACACACACTCGCCCGCGTAACACTTTTATCCGGTATTTCTCGAAACAAAAACCATCAACGTATAAATCACATTTTACTGGCCCTATTTTCATTCGCTCGGTGATTTTAAGTAATAAATAACAAATTTTAAACCCAATCCGCTGTAATTTTATTAAATCTGAGGTGACTGAAGTAAGTTGTAAAATGGCGTGTGATTTGCGGGCTATTACTGGTGGATATAGAACAGAGGTTATCTCCCAACCCCCGAAAACACTCACAGAAAGGCGAGCGGTGTCCGTTCTCCGCCGAACCGTCAAAAGTTTATTAACGGAAACTAAGTCCGATTCGGTCTTCTCCGGGCCGTGGACCGCTTAACAAACGGGCAAACCGGTTTCGGTCCATCGACTATATTTAGAGGAATTACCCGAATTATTACTGGCAACAGTGGGCAACTCGTTTAGAAACCCCGAACTCCCCGGGAACTCCCCCCTTCCTCCTCGTCCCTCCCGTTTTATTTTATTCATTTCTCTCTTTCTTTTATTTTTCTCGTTCCTCTCTTCCCCCTACCCGACACCGTCATTCCTCTTTATTTTTATCGGAACGCGTCAAGACTTTATTGGAACTGCGGTGTTGCACATTCTGCGGGATTCGAAAGTGGGGGGCCGACGGTGGATTTTTCAAAGCCCGATCGGTGCGACTCGGGCCTTGGGTTTTCCGTCTTGAGTATTGAATAATGACTTCCCTATTGGGACCGGGAGTGCATCCTCCGTTTGAGCAATTATTAAACAGGAATTGGCTAAACGACTGCCGGCCCTGCAGCCGGCACTGAGTCTCGAACATTCGGTGGAAGTGTTACTGTATGCGGTAACGATAAATAATTATTAAATAAAGACAAACGCATTAAAGTATACAAATGATTTCATATAATTACATACAATATGTACATATACAATAAGCGACATTGATCTTCGAATAGCACTATTAACGAGTTGGTAATAACGGAGGAGAAACCCACCGGCTTTCCCACTTTTTCTAAAATGTTATTAATTTACTTATATTTTTCGGGTACGATTAGATCACGTGGCTACTTCTTTTCGGCGTCTATCCTAAATTTATTCCGAATATACGCGGAAAGTCTTATCCGACGATTCATTTCATCCAGCCGGCTGGAAGTATTTATCGATGGGGCGTTCCGTCCCGACTACTGAAGATGGCGAAGTGCCGAAACCGTTTGAAAAACGTGCGGCAGCCCGGAGCCTGCGGTCGAACTCCCCCCCCTCGAATACTGCGGTTACCCGCCTCTAATGGAACGCCGTTTACTCCCACCGAAATTCGCCGAATACCCCTCGTACGACCGCCATATATGTTACTGTCGATCGTTTCTTTCCACCTCTCGAGTTAGATGTTAGGCCCGTTTAGCCTCCGTGTCATCACGGCTTTCCTAGGCGTGCAGTTGACACAAAGCCCCTTTGACTTTATCAATGGCGGGCTTAAATATCGTCACTCTTGAGGTTTCAGTCTCCGGCCGCAGTCGGTAATGTCTTCATTGAGAGTTCGCCTTTAGTACTACCGATGCTAGATTTGGCGGGTGAGTATTGATATAGGTACAGCAGAGTGGCCGAAAGCCTCGAGAGCTAGCGTTAATGTTCCCCGCATCTATAAATTCCATCAATTAAGCCCAAAGTCCCCCTCCCCCTTATTTTTATTAGCATTTCAATGTTTCTTTCCCGAAATCGGAGCGTAAAAGGTTTTCGGAAACGCAAACGACACACTAGAAACAAACTTTTGGCCAACGGAAACCGAAATCGAAAAGAAGGAAAAACCGCCCGTGCTTTTTAATCGCGTCGTCATAACGTCAAAGGTCAATAACTCTGCTAGCCTCCCAAGGCGTAAAGCCGAGTGTTACACATCACTTTTTATTCGGCTATCCCTTTTCTCGTCCATTTAAATATTCTCCTCCTTTTTTCTCATCGCCGCGCGCGTTCTTTTCCAATAACGATAAATCCGGAGCCGTTCCGGTTGTTGTTTTAATGAGATGAACCGATAATTAAATGGCATTAGAGAGGCCGGAGGAGGAGGTTGAACCGCGGGGTCACCAGATTAATGCCGGGCACGGGGCATTAGGGAGGCTAATACCGTCGCATTCCCAGCCTTCTCTAGGCGTGTTTTCTTGCCGCCACTTCGAAACGTGTTTCCACCGCTTCTCAATCTTCTCACCGCTTCGATTTTTATACCAGTTGTCGTTCCGACATATACGGATCCTTTTCATAACCTGTCGTCCGTTTAAATAAACCGCAGACAAAAAAACCCTCGCATGAAATCTTAATAGAGGACGGAAGTGACGTGACCGAGAATCGAGCCGGCGACGCTAACGGTTCGAACCTTACGCCGTACGAACAATAGTACACCGACTTCTTTCGACTACGGCCGACAACGGACCATTATTTATAGGACTGTAAACTTAACGTCCCCATAAAATAATGTGAAAGTCTTGATTTCACCAATAAAGTCCCCCCGAGAGAAACCGACACTATCAGGTCCTAATTCTAAGATATTAAATAATTCATTACATCACCTTTTGATACTCTCGAACTGATGTAAGGGAACTTTTTATCTCCTGGTAAACAGAGAAATAAAGACGATTCGCGTTGCGTTCTTTAAACGCGGATTTTTTATTCTTCTATAAAACTATATTATACTAATCGAGTCCGTCTTCTCGAGAATAATTAAAAGTAGTTAAGCCGAAACGCGTATTTGAGAAGACCGGTACAGAAGCATCGTTCCGTTTCGATTCGGAATTCAAATAATGACGACAATGCTAAACACTCAAACAGTCCAAAAATTGTAGTTTTTCAAGTTATATCGGAGCTACGGGACTGTTTTCGTTCCACGGCTTTACGTCCGAGAGAAACGGCGGACTCATCGCGTTAATTTCGGAAGCCAGAAACGTCTCAATGCCGCCACCGGGTCAAAAAAATACCCCAACACCGCAAAATCTATGCGACGGCGCGCTGGACGATACACATTACTTGACGTTGGTTCCTCCCCGCGAAAATAAGGAAAGGTCGAATCCACATTATAACATTATTTTTCTTGTTAATTATCAATCCGAGGTGATAAATTAGTTTCTATATATTTTTTTGTTGCTAATCTCTCTCTCTCTCTCTCTCTCTCTCTTCCGGCGGCGGAAGCTGACCAAACCGGAATTGGGCAACGAAAAGGAAAAACTGATCATCTTCAGTCATCCCATTTTTGCTAGGGCTTGGGAAATACGAGAAATTTCCCCGGACGTCGATCGGTCCCGATCCGCGATATCTCACCGGGGACTTTCCGCAATCGCCGTTGCGACTTCTTTTTTTTGTCCCGGACGATAACCAATGCTCCGATCGTTCGGAAACGCTTTCCCGGGAAGAATAGGTTCCATGATTCTTATCTGCCGCCTCCGTCTAATCCTCGGAGATGACATTCAACAAAAGCGACAGTTGCGTGTGGGGGGGGGTGTGTGGCGAGAGAGTTACATTTCTGATTACCGCCATTACGGGTTGTATAACAGGCAGTGATGGATTATAGACGCCTTTAGAAATGCGCTGTATGTTAAGCTCGTTGAGTCGGTTCGCTTACGAGCAGGAATCGGAATTGCCGTCTCAGGTAAGGCCCCCTAATATTACACCATTTTAGCAAAATAAACGCAAATCGTGAAACATTGAGCTTTGTGTAGTTTCCGGTATCTACGCTCTATTTGCTTTTGATGTCAAAAGAATAAAATCGGGACTGTATTTACCATCGCGCGTTTGATTCTCCGCCACCTCAGTCGCACTCGTGCATTATTTTGACGAAATTTATTTATGAAAAGATTATTTCAGGATTTTATAAATCTGTCTTAGTCTATGAAGTTGCAGGTTTTATTTCTTGTATCGTATTATACCTGCCATTACGGTATATGAAGTGTTTAGTCAGTTTGACTATTTTTTGGTTTTATGATTACGACTATAGTCGTCCGAATCTAGACCGGTTTCTGGTTCTAATTTAATCTTTCTTTTTTCAAAACGAACGCCGCAATTCATTTACCGCCCGCCTATACCCGCTTTAATAAAGCGGATACCTGCCGTTAATGTTTTTCATTCTTAATAATAATGAGGAGGGGCAAATTTCCAATTTTATTTTTTTCTCACCCTTCGTACCTCCGTTTTCACCTGATTTATGGAGCCTCATTTAGAGTTGATTTATACTAATTTATATTCGGGTATCGGTTAATTTGCAGGCGGTTTGAAACCGTTTATTTACCTTTTGTTTCTCCGCCCCGTCAGTGTTTGTGTTTATTAGAGCGCCGATTGCCGATTGAAGAAAACCTTATTCGATCCACACGGGCCGGAGGGGAAAAACTCGGGTTGAAAATATAAAAGAAGAATAATAACGGTTAATTAGAGGCGAAAAAATATGTATTTTTTATAGACTTAAAGCGGGTTTTTACACTAGAAGATTTACTTATCATAAATGAGGTTTTATTTTTTTAGAATCAAAACAAATTACTTATCATTTGTCCTGAGTTCATTTAAGTCCTCCGTGAGATACAACGAATCACATCCGCTCGGGTAGGGAAATTCGAGCAAAATAGATATTTCAATAAACACGCTTATTTTAGAGATTCTTATTTCTTTTGAATTTTTAATGCGAGATAATGTTCACGTCGAGGCACAGTCGGTCGACACCGAAAACGGGCACAAAAACGGACGCGAGGAAGGGAATAAATTATGCATTATCCGAAAGCTAGTACTGTACCGGTCACATTGCACGATTCGTCAAGGCTTTAAACGCCGGTCTATTCCAAGACTAGGAAGAAGAAACGCGTACGCGGAAACCGTCTTTTATCTTCTTTCGCCGCTCTAAAACTCCGTTAGAATATGTTCACCACGTAATAACGCTGGCGATTTATCTCTTCGCCAAGTTATTAATATTAAGACGTTAAAGTGGAGTCGGGCGGCGTAAAATTCTGAAAACAAGCCCGGTATATAGGCCAAGAGCTAGAACTAGAATCACGGAAACTGAGAAATCAAGTGAATATCTTTAACAGCTTTAGCATTGCTTTGTCAACAGAATGATTAGTTTTCCTTTGTTTTTGTTTTTTAAATAGGTACAGATGGATCCGCGAGGTTTCGGAATATTATCGCCAGTCTGGTTTTCAGTCTCGTCTCGCTCGTTTCGGCCTGGGTCTAGACCGTTTTCGGCTTCTCGCCACCGTCAGTAGTGCTGGGTGAGTACCACACTTAACGCGTGTCGGTTGGGATATTAAACGGAGTCTCTGAGACAATTACAAATTTAATTTAAGGAAAACTTATACTTTTTAACAATATGTGTGGATGAATTCGTCTACATGAAACATAATTTATGAAAAGCTTGGGTTAGACCGGTTTCGGTTTCTCGTTTTCGTCAGTAGCAGTAAATATCTATAAAGTAGTGTCTATAAACATACACGAACTGAAATTTTCATTAGCTATCGTTTATAAAAAAATATTGTAGATTGTTTTTCGCTTTACTGATCCGAGTAAAGTTTCACGAAATATGGTGTTATATTGTAATGAAGACCAGTGAAGAATTATTGGGGGTTCAGTACGCAATAGGAAGGATTTTTTTTTTGTTTAGCCGTTCGGGATATTAACAATGTATATAACATATGTCTAGAAAATATAATTTCCTAACTTAGACTTATTTCGCATTGTTGTCACTATCAGTAGTATTATGTGATAATACCATAGTGAAGTAGGCCGATGAAGCGGCTATTGACTCTCTGCGAGTTATTCACGGGTAGCGTTCCGTTCTTTTTAAAGCCTTTCCTTCTGCCAAAGACTCGGTATAGAAATTTCTCTCGATGATATAAAGAAGGGAAATAATCTCGGAACAAATCCGCGCGACGTTAACGCGAGTCCCCTACCGAAAAACAATCGATGCGCCGCAGTTAGAATAGGGAGCGTAGGGGGGACAAACGTAATTTTACCTCCGCGTGCGGGGAAAGAAATATGCGAGGCTTTCGCATACTTGAGTAACACAGAACAATACGACATATTAGCGGAAGGGGCTCCAGATTCCGAGCGTTGTTTCCACCGCTTCCGATATTTCCGGACGGCAATCGACCCCTCTTTATGTACTCCCCTGTGGAGGGGGGGAGGGATACGACGCCTCATACTCAGCAATGAATAGCCGATGAAGAAGTGCTATACTCGTCAATTTTCTTAATTCTTTCACTTTCCGATATTCCGGCCTTTGGCTAGGCCGCTTATGGTTGGTTAGAAGAACAGTCGCGAACACACGAACACAATCCCCTGTTCAACACTCCAAATGGATTGACGTATGTCGATCCTTTAATCTTACAATTATCGTTCGGTTTGTTGAAATTTTTAATTTATGGACGATTCGGTCCTCCACCGTGATTCGGACCCCTCCTTTAGCACGGTGACGCTCTGTTTGTGAATTGAGTTCCACAACAACTGGTCCCAGTCAAATACTACGCAATAATTAGAAGGGGGTTCCAAAATCGCCGGTGATCGCTTAGTGGTCACAGCGGCCAAATTCAATAAATATATAACAGTCATTTTTATTTTTAAAGCCCGGGAAGTGTCTTTACTTTATTTGAATCGCATTCAAATTTAAATTTTTCATATAAAGAATTTCCCCGTAACCAACTACAGTAACAGCGCGGACGCGAATTGAGGACTTTATTTAATTTTGTTTACGTGTTTACGAGACATGTTTCGACAGAATGATATAAGCCGATCGTCTCCTTAATTGACAAAATAAAGATCCGAGTTGGCGGAAGCCAAGAAATTCCTGTTTCGTTACTTACGCATCTATTTGTAGACACCCCAGGGGGGCTCTTCTCCATCAGCGATTCAAATGAAACACAATTCTGCGATTCGAGAGTAATTATGTTCGACTCGCAAAACATTTGCGTAGGCCAATTTTAAATCGATATTTTCAGAGACGTCCGCTGCCGAATTTCCGGGAACGATCCGCTTTAATCGATTCGTTGCGATAGTAAAAAAATATTTTTTCAAAACGTTCTGTCATACGATACGGCCGTAAGGTCGCGTATTAATAAACTGGGGCCAATGTATTGACTTTGAATCTTTCCGGCCGGATGAGTCATGTTGCCTCCTACCGGGAACTCCGATTTGGCCCTTGTTAGATCGGGGACACGGCTTATTTATATCCGATCGCTTCCAAAGTAGTTAAACCAAAACCGGGGAAACAAAAACTGTTGTCTCCGTTCGGATTCTCCACAGCCTCGATAACGGCAAAATACAATTGGAAATGTACTATATAGATTGTTTTAAAAATTCTAATTGAAGGAAAATTCGATCCGTCCCCGGGATTCGAACCCGTGCCGCTTAAACCGCCCAACCTCTATCTTCGAAGCCGGCGACTTCGAATTCCCCCCTCAATTACTCCTTTTCCCGGAACCTACTCATTATAAATGGGCATCTCGCCACTTCTATTTGAGAGCGGCGGCCTTATAACTGCACTTTAGATGGCAAGCGGTTGTTCGGGAACAAACTACCGGACTGAATTCTAACGAGAGTATACTGGAGTTTATGAGCTCGTCTCGTTTAATCAGTAAAATTTTGGAATTAGAGGAAAGTTCGGTGGTTAAAGTCCACCCGGGTGCGAATCCCCGTCGCGGATCGCGTTTTCCTTCAATTAGAATTTGTAAATGTTGACTCCGTAAACTAAAGGAGCTAATAAACTCCAGTACATTCATCAGAATTAGAACAACGAGGTTTAATAATAATATTGGACACTTGCCAAATACGCCATATCCTTTAAGACAGGGTTGAAGGAATATTTCATTTCCCCCGAACGAAACGTAACCTTCTTTTTCATTAATGATTATAAAATTATTTAGTTAGTATAGTAAAAAGGACAAGCAGATCACTAATGACGGCGTCGAGAAGCTTGAATCTGATTAACGAAATATCACGCCTGTGATATTATCCGATTATTTCAAGACTATTATTCGTAGCTGAAAGATAAACATTTAGTCAAATCCTTTCAAGTTAATTCCCTCTAATATTTATTAGGATTAGCGGCCAAGCCGGCTCTTATAGCGAAATATACAATTTCTTCGATTATAAACCGATCCCCCGTCAACCTCTCGTGCACTACTGACAATAGTAAAAAGGTCCCGACATAAAGAACGTGTTACAACAGTAATTGAACATTTGTATAAAATAATTACGCGTATTAATGGTTTCTGATTTGAAATAAAATTTTAGTTATTGTCTTTTATATAAATCGAATCGCGGCCCTTTTACCGCGTTAAACGAGGAATTTTAAACGTTATATAATACTCTATTAAACCGTGTCGATCGGTCGGAACATCTTTTTTCGTCGCCGTCGCTTCCCGTATTGAAAGAACGGAAATTGATATTAGCCGGGTAAAGCCGGGGCGACAACAGGTGTTTTGGGGGAGGAATCGAAGCGATTTTTGAATGCAGAGGGGCGCACCATCCCTACAAACATTTACGCCGGGGGGAGTTGGGGGGGGGGGGATTATTGGGTTCCCATTACGATTCTCGGCTTTCACTTCTTCCGGAAAGGCAAAGAAATAAAACAGGCGTTCTGTCCCGAAATGGTTCGCAAAGTGCCTCGCTCGGCGGGGTAGGGCGGTGACGGATAGCCCGGTGCCAGAAAAAGACACCGTCGGAAAATAAGCCGTCGCCGGCGCTGTCGGGTCTCATACGCGTTCTTCGAGTCGAATCGTTTGTTCCCCCTACACGGCCACCATCGCTATTCGGGGAGAGAATCGGGCGGCGGTAACTTAAAACAGCCGTACTACCGAAATATACTTTTGTTTCTTTTTCTCGGGGAGAGGCGGATGAACGATTTTCGATATAAAAAATTCGCGCGTACCGGCGTATTAAGCACATTTGCTCGGTAAACGAATGAAGGAAAAAATTCATCGACGCGCCTCAATACAAAAACCTGTCTGCTTGTCCTTGACGTCCTGTTTGTCAAGGTTTCACGAAGAGAGTTTTCGATAATCTCCGATCGATCGACCGATATTTTCGGATTTTCACGGGAAATAATTCCGTACCACCCCCCGTCAACCGAGTTCTATCAAAAACGTCTCTTTTTCGGGTACGCGACGTCCGTATCCGGCCGTGTCCAGGCAATTGACAACAGGTGTAACGAGTGGGTCGGGCCGGAGATTGCAAATGATTTTTAGGGGGTGGGGGGGGCGGTTGCGGGCGCCGCCCCCGCCCGCACAACAGGTAGCACCTGATTGATGGAAACAACGCTGTCAGGTTCAGCCGCGGTCGCCCCCACCCGAATCTTATCTGGCACCCCGATGCGGGGGGGTTGACGTATTTTTGAATTTACACCTCGCGCAAACCGTATCCCGGCTGCGGGCCCCCTTTATTACCCCCGGGAGACGGGGCTCTGTCGGCGCCATTTCCGGCTCGGTCGTAAGCTAAATCGACGTCCGTCTGTAGGTTGGCCCGTTAATGGGCGGAAGCGAAACCGCGAGAGCGATTAAATTTATAATTAAATGCGACGACTCCGATGATACGGTTTTCCTGAATTTCGACGGTTCTTTCGAATCCGACTTTGCGCGGTTTCCGTCCGAATCGGTAGAGGAGAAACGGATCGGGCGCTCGACGAGGCTCGATTATAAAGTTGGCGAACGTTGTCCGCGGATTCGGCGAGGAATTAGAAATCGTATTAATGCGAGAAACGGAACCGGACGCTCGGGCGATAAATCGGGTGTTATTAATGGCGCTAAGACGACAGGCTCATCAAGGGGCTCGGTCGCGAATCAAAAATGTACACGCTCTGATTGCCGCCCGTCGGGCTCTAGTCACCGACAATAATAGCCCCGAGAGTTAATTAAAAAAAACTTACCATTGTCCGCGTTTTAACCCCGTATATTTGATTTTATTCTTTACGACGAAAAGAAAAAAATAGGAGCTTCCGAATCAGGTCTCGAATCCTATTATTTGACCGCTCGAATTCGGTCGGGGTAATTAAACATTTTGTTCGGGTGGAGACTCGACGCGTCGGAAATTATAGCGGACTTAATTGTCTCGTTACTAATTTAATCGGTAGACCCGGTAGATCGGGTCGTTGTCGATAGCTTAGAGCCTCGCTTCGTCGGAGCCGTGCACTATAAAAATGAAAAAGAATCTGGCTCTTATCGAATGGTAAATGGAGATACGACCTGAGTTTTATCGCTGTATGTTGAGGCCTCCGCCGGCCGGAAGTGGCTCGTTCTCTCCCAGCGGAATTAGTTCCCGAACGGTCGTCTCTTTCGGAACAAAGAAAACAGTCGTAGGCTGTTAGCGATGTGTCGTCACGCACTTCGACTCTAATAGGCATAATCACCCCTCTCGTGAGCGCCGCTGGTTATTCCGGGTATTATTAATATACATATATTGCGTATTGTTTGTATACATTTTTCTTGCCGTATGACCTTTTTTTTATGGGGTCGTATAAAGTTCAAAATCCGTAATAATCGAGTAGGCTTTGAAAATCTGGACCGGCTAGAACGACTCTCCGTTTTATGAGCGATTCTGTCGCGGTCGGAGGAGACAACTCGATAACCCCGAGTTAAATTAACAAGACTCGACATTTGTTCCCGAACATTCGAGAATACCGATAACGCGGAAATTATAAGACGCAGTTTTCTCGTCTCTTTGGCACCAGTCAAAGTTCCCCACTCAAACTACCCGGCGACCGTTTCGTCAAAATTAAAGTGCGAACTGATTTATTTCCTATTCATCGTCTCCTTCCCACCGTCTCGGTCCCTCCCAAAGAATGTTTATTATTCCTCGTTAACAATGAACTCTAGCCCCCGTCCCACCACCTCGAACCGTTGTCTACTGACGGTGGAAGAAGCCTCACGGTATGAAACCTTAATCTAGTCGCAAAATAAATGTTCCCGCGGATTGCCCGGGCCTAGCAGTGTAGCCGCAGGACCGTTCTTACGCCTATTGTTCTGACTATGTCGGTGTATAGATCTCTATAGTTGGAAACAAACGCGATAACGTGCGTCAAAACTGTTGTATAACATTTCCCTCCGTTGATTGTTAGTTATTCGCAACGGGGTGTCCCTCACGTCGTTACTCGTTCCTAAAATTTTACGGTTTAAGTAGGCTGTCGTGGTGCGACACGGAAGTACCGTCGGCGAGTAACCGAAAACAAATAGTTCTGCGGATCATAAAAGATATTTTAGAAGGGTAGTACCCGTGGAGGCCCGCTCGACAGCAACACAAGCGGCAAACGAAAATAAACGTCGGGGGAAAACAACGTCACCGATTCGCGGATTCCCCCCTCCGTCCACTTTTTTTGCTCCTAGCTCATCCCCCCCTCTCTCTCTCTCTCTCTCTCTCTCTCTCTCTCTCTCTCTCTTTCTCTTTCTCTCCCTCTGAGAAGAGTTCCCAGTTCGCGGAAGATAATTCGAAAGCGGCCTACAATAGGCGGCGAAGCCCCGCGATTCGGAAATATAGAATTAAAATTGCGAAGATTAAGATTTTCGAAAGCCGGGCCGGAGGAATTTCGGTTCCGCCGACTTTTACGCCGCCCAGCGGCCAATTTAATAAATTTGGTTTATTAATAAAGTCCTCCCCGCGTTTCTTAGGTGATTCACTGGCATAGGTCGTCGCATGGGTTTCACGACCGAACACCTAGTGTCTTTTTACGATTGTGACTTCTCGATATTGAAATCAATGGGGTCGGCAAACCGTCAACAGCGATTTTTCATGTCAGCTGAAAATTAAAACCTAACTAGTGCGTTTTAGAATATTTTAAATGAATCCAATAACGGTAGCTCACCGCGTATTTCCATATTTGATGAGTAGCTCTTTTTGAATTCGGGAGTGTGCCAAGTGTAAACAGATATGATATTAAACGGCTTGAATTGGATATCGGTACGAACAATTCGTTTGATCGAATAGCAGTCCTGCTATCGGGGGAATAATATTTAAATATATCCGTAACCGTTTATGGAATAAGTTATTCTGTAACCGACAAAAACTTGTAGTTCGCGTTGTTATGTTTTCTAAACTTAAAAGTGAAGCAATTTTTATCTATTCAATTATTCCGTTGAGTTTTAAATATAAAATACTCATCGAGCTCGACCATTACTTTAAATATTACACTTTAAATATCGAATTTCTATGAACCCGATCGTAACTAAGGGTTACGATTATTGAGTTACAAAATACAGGATTCGCCCCCTCCCTTCGCTGGAACATTTAATCGGGACGATTAAGGGAAAACAAAGCGCTATGGGAGGGGGCATGGCTCTATATATACTTGTGTCATTTCAATTTGCACCATTGTAAACGCGGCGATATTCGGGATTACGCAATGGTCGGGGGGCGGGGGCGGCCCGCATTGTCGGCCCCCGTTATTATTCCGCCCCCGATCGTTCCGCCGTGGCCCGTTGAAAGGGCCCCGATAACTGACCGGTTTTCGTCCCGTTTTTTTTTTCGTTTTCGCCCATCAGAAACGTACGGGACAATCGGTTATTAACCGGAAAGCGGCTTCCCCGACTTTCTTTCAACGGCCCGAAGCGTCGACTTTCCCGAATAGGTAAAGACGCGGAGGGAAAATCTCTGGTGATTTTTGTCACACGTAAGTACCCCATCTTCTTAACGAAGAAGGCAAAAAGTTTAATAAGCTGAACGGGGACCAATAGTGGAACTACAAGATACTACCCAAAGAAACATTTAACTTACTTTTCGCCACGGTAGTACTACGACTGCGGTTAACAAACAATTCGCCATTGGTTTCATAAACGATGTTCATACCCGGGGGTCGCATTATAAAAAACATTTATAATTTTCTCGGCGTTTGAGTTTATTTTGGCGATATAAAAAAAATGATTCCTTTCGGTAAGGGAATGGAATTATTCCTGTAATTATGATAATTACAAATGTAAAACCTTATCTTCCTCTCTTTCGGCCTCCCTCCATCTCTCTCTGCCTCCCTCCCTCTGGACGCCCCGATGCCTCCGAACAATAGGTTTAATACCTTTTTCGAGGTATTTCATCCGCACACGGCCGCATCCCGCTTTCCCCCCGAGAATACCTAAGAGGGTTCGTTTACAACGGTCGTAAGGAGTCAATTATGTACAATCCTCCCGATACTGTGTTGTTAGAAGGGCAATCATTTATTTGTCACAACGTTCGATAAGAAAGCGATATCGCATTCCACGGCTCCAATATTCGATATTCATTGCTTAATGCACTTCTATACAGCGTATCTTTTAATGATATAAGCACACTATTCGACCTTACCTATTATAACTGAATTTACTTTCTTAATGTTGGTTTTATCAATTTATTGAGGGATAAACGAAGAATTAGTCAATTCTTCGCTTAGTCAAGCGATGCTTGTTATAATTTCTGCGTTCTTATTTGAAATGCGCGAAAGTACTGCTTTTTAATTTTCGTTATACGAATCAACGGTGATGGCGTTTCACCGTCTAACGGACGGCTTCGGGAAATAAAGGAAGGAAAAAACGGGTCCCGATATATATTTCCAGGGGTGGCCCGAGCGTAACGCCTTGTCGTGCTAATCAGCTGCATTGTTTAACCCGCGCCATTTATTATAAAACCGACGTCTAATTGGCGGACGACCGTCACGAGTGCTAATTAAACCTTAATAAGAAAAAGAGGAGGGAGCCCGGTATTCTACAGACCCGAAAACCCGTCTGCATCCAAAGCCGGCGGTCACGGGCCTCTACGCTAATGCCGATAATTAATAGCCCGTAAAAAAAGACTCCGTTCGAGGAAACTGTTAATGTTCAATTAAAATTTCAGATGACCCTTGGGCGAGGCTAATACGGAATTAACGGTCGCGTTCTCCCTCCTTATAAAATTCTTTCCACACCGGCTGCAATGGAATACAGGGTGCGTTTTCTACGAATTTCTGATTTGAGTCGAAAACAAAAGAAAAGTAACAGCAGAATTAATACAAGACGTCGACTGTGAAATGTTCGAACACTTATGGACTTCTCACTGTTGTACCTGTAGAAGCGGTCTTAAGAAATGGGATTACTTAAAGGCGATCCAGAAAGCCGGAGAGGACGTCGGCCATCACCGGTCCTCACTCTCCTCTATTAGTTACCCGGCTCTCAGGTAACTATCTACCTAATAAGAGAAATTAAGTCAAAGCGTTTTTTAGAAAGAAAGAACCTAGTTGGTTAAGCATTTTCTTTTTCTTTTTTTAATTTTTTTTTATTTTATTGTTGACTAGGAAGAAGGGGCGTATCTGACTACTATGGAATGTATGGGTCAAATGTTTCAGGTGTACCGTAATCCCGGCACTGGGCATGGACGCCGTGTTCCCGTTCTCGTTGCGGTCCATATGATACCGGTAAATTTTGCTTAACGAATAGTTTAAAAAAAAAATTTTTTTTTGGTAACCCCTGGTTGCGGTTATTATTTTGCACACAACTGACACGTCCCATAACCCCACCCCCCGCCATATTTCCTCTCCCCCTCATCCATCTTTTAACAAGAGTTGCGGTCCGTGCACCATCAGAATTCCACGTCCTCAGTTGTTACTAACCGGCGCCCCCTCTCTCACCTGTTGCGGGGCCCCCACGCCTAATTTTTTTGTTTTCTCGCCAATTGCCAAATCGAAGTCGAGACTGTCGATTACTAAATGTGTACGCAGGCCGGGTCGGGCGTTGTGTAACGACTGTACGAAGTTACGCGAACGAAAGTAGCGGCTCTATTGGAACAGTGTCCCCAGATATTCATCTTCCATGCCGGAAATGTTTTTCCCTTCTGTCAGCCAATAAAACGTGAATCATGGGGGCCGCGTAGGTAGACGCGTGACTCACCGATGGCCCGGAACAGAATTAAGACGATTGGTTTGTCGGATTATCAAATTCTAGAATACGGGTTTTAATTTTTTAAATGTTCCAATCGACAAAAAAATAAATCCCGTATAAATCATTCTGACTGTATCATTTTTTCAGATACCTACGGCAGCATTATTTAATGACCTAATAAAAGGTTATTACGGTCCTAGTAGAATTTAAGACCGTATTCGATTCCCAATTCGTATTGGAACTGAACGGAACTTCTCGGCCAATCCACTTCCTCTTCACCTGGCGTTCTCCTAAACAGGTGCTTCTGTCCCGGTACCGGACGTACCTCCGGCCTCGCCTATCGGCCTCCATCTTCGACTCTATATCTCCGCGCATTATATCTCAATTACTCCCCGGCGGTGTTGAGTCCGTAATTGAATGGGCCGAATTGTTTTAGGCGCTAATTTTCGGCGGCGATATCCGGGCCGCTAACGAGGAGCCGCTGTAGTAACGGTCGAGCTAAGTCCTATTATGTTCCATCGGGGCTTTGTCCTTCGCAAACTCGAATTTTAGGCTCGACTAACCCCACCCCCCCCCTAGTTGAAAAAAATGCCGTGTCAACGACGCCTTGAATTCGCTAACGGTTGTTTTAAATTGTTGCCGCTCGGTGTCGTACGGATACGAAACTAATTGCGAAATTATTCGGACGTTAACGAACCTCGGCATCAATAATAGCCCATTTTTATTATCCGATCGTTATAACTGACTGTCCAGGCCGGCGAGGAATAGAAAATTACGGACGAACCGAGGCCCGTAAAGTGATCCGGAGGACGCGGGATCGACTCCTGGTCGCGAAAAATGTTTATACCCATTCGGCAATTTTAATTTAATCGAACAGAATTATATCTAGAACTCGAAACCATCCATCCGACATTGTAATAATATCGCGCAACAGTATTATCGGTTTCAGTTTAAACAAAAGATCTATAATCACCGGGCGTTCAAACCGTTTTTCGTTAACTAAAATTACGCCTCGGTTGAATTCAATACGGCGATAAGAGGGGAATTGCCACGAGCTTTGCCTTGGCTGATAAATTTTTACAGCCCTTTCAACGCCGGTCGTGTCTTAATTTCCGATGAAATATTTAATTAGTGATAGCGGGAAGGCGGAATGCGCCCGGTGGTGGTGCCGAGCAAACATCGGGACGCGATTAATAGTCGCCCAGACTTTCGGATAGCGCGCCAAATATCTGCCAGCGGAGCCCGTTTCCAACTACCAAAATCCCCGTTCGGATTTTTATCATTTCCCAGTCATATTTGGCGGAAAGACAACTCGCGAGTACCAAAATAGTTCACAATGTGTTTCTTCGAGGCTTTCTTTCTTTAGGTTCCTAATATCATCGCTGTTTTCGACTGTCGGGAACAAGAACGAGAAGGAATAGATTTTCCATCAATCGAAAATCTCCCGTAATAATGGCTTCTGAGCGTATCGAGTTCGACGCCGATTTCGTAGCGTCCGCCTTTTCGTATCTTCTTTATTATATGGATTTGTAAGACACGCGATGCGCACCGTAACAGGTCTGTGCACCGGCCGTATCCCCAGCCCGGCCATCCGGAGATTTATTTTTTTCTTTTTATAAATCTCGATAAACCGCTAACGGATTTCCGACAGGAGGAGAGCGAAACGGGGGTTAGGAAGAAAGAAAAAAAAGAGACCGGACCCGGACTTTTCCCGAGTTCGAAATTTCCCTATCGGATTCCGATGTTTATAATAACGTTGTGGGTGGGGGGGACGTCATTTGCTGATTATGCCTTTTCGGCAAACCGGCCGCCAAGGGGGGGGGGAGTTAAGTCGAGGAAAAGGCGGCAATTACTTAATTAAGGAGGACGTCTTTATTTTAATTTGGGTCCCCTTTAGCGGACGTCCGAATCAAAGGAATCGGGAAGTTTTTCGGTCCGGGAAGAAGCGGAGGGCATTAAATTAATTAACGGATGTACACGCAAATACGAATATCGATATTCGACTTCGGTCCTCCGCCCTCTTAACTTCGGCACTGAGAAACTCTGTTTGGGTTTAAGTGCTAAGAAAGAAGTTGCGAGAGGGGGGATTAGGTATAGCGACATTCGCTAGATTTTCCGTATCTGAACCTATGTTCAAACCTGAACGATTACTGGCACCAGAGCGGTTAGCGATCAGCGCAGTTCCTTTCACAATTGGGGACTAGGCGTCGACTTACATCGGACAAGCGGTACCTCGGAAGGATTTATTTATTGTTTTACCCCGGAACGACGTTATTGCATTCCGTTTTGTATTATTTCCAGATATATGAGGACTGTCTATCGAGAGGTTCGGGTTCGTAGGTAACAGTGCAATTACCGCACTGAAAGTTACAGACATTACTTACCGGAAATTGGACCGATGAAACGTTACGTAAACTTTGTGAAAATGTTTTCCACGATTCGGCCGCAGAGCGACGTTCGGGTTTGTGTCGAGAGACCATAACGAGATAAGACCATACCGTTAATTACTCTCTCTCTCTCTCTCTCTCTCTCTCTCTCTCTCTCTCTCTCTCTCTCTCTCTCTCTCTCTCTCTCTCTCTCTCTCTCTCTCTCTCTCTCTCTCTCTCTCTCTCTCTCTCTCTCTCTCTCTCCTTTCTACGCTACTGAGGACTGGAAGACCGATACGGGACCTCTCGTGTCTCTAATTGTCGGTTCCCGTAAAAATATTTCGACCGTAAATTGCCTCGTTTCGAAAAGTTGACGTCGTCGATTTTTATCGTTTTATCGGAAAGCTGTAGGCGCCTCTATTAGGTAAAATGTATACTGCGACTACTCACGAATTCGGTTCCTCAAGGTACCGGGATACGATCCGGATCTTAATGCAACAATTGACGGAGCAATTTTTTTTCTTTGATTGCTTTTGTTTCGATATCCGTGATTTTAACGCTCTTTCCGCCTTTTAATATTTTATTTATTATACTTGTTTCGCTTTCATAATTCCGATGGGCATACTCGCAATCCAAATATGAAAAGGAAAATTCTGGGTCGTCTCCAAAATCTCTTTGTTGAATTGAATTATCTGTTTCCGCTCACTTCGCATCACTTACCTGTTTCGGAGAATATCCAACCGAATGGACCGAACTTTGTCTTAATCGAAAATGTGAAACGTTATCGCAACTTCTTAGGGAGATTTTGTCAAAGAGTTTTAAGTTTTTCTTTTCTCCATTAGAAACTATTACCGTTAATCCGAAGCCGGGTCTTAATTTTCGTGACGGGACAGATTGATAGCTGGGGGTGCGAAGAATGGCTTTTCGAAGGAGTTATTGGACTAGGGTCGTGATAAGAGGGGGCTATCTCTTGGTTTTACATGTGTTGAAACCGAAGACTGGTGCTTGCTACGGGATTCTTAATCTCGGCTCCAAAGGCGCTATCTAACAGGTGTCCTATCTCCAGATAGCGGACCCCTACCGGGAACCCGGTTGGCCCTGATTTAAACAGAAAGGTTTCGGCATTATTCTGACGCCTGATAAAAATGTGACTGATCGGACCGATTTGAGTATTCCCGGAAAAAAAACCGAACCACCTCCGGTTACGGAATCGATTACCCAATGGGGACAAGACCGGGGATAGTTAAATATGCGAAAATGATGTTAGTGTTAGAAAAACAGTGTTAGTGTCGGTGATGTAACATTTCATTACACAGAAACTGGAAGAAAACCAGAATAGTATTACGTAAGATGAACGGGTTATGACAGCCGGCATTATTGACTCTTCGTCAAAATAGACGTACTGTTACACGCGAGTTAGTAATAACTCGAAGAAGATATTACCATTCTCTTTTTGTTATATTAGGTCTAATGACTCGCGGCATAAGTTGCACGAAGCTGACGGTGGTTTAACGGCACAAACAATCGGAAGCCTCCTTCGGTACACTATTGTCCGGTCATTTATTGTCGAATCCCGTCGTAAAACGCGTTTTTTAGGATTCTGTCATCTCGGATTGAATAACACCGCGCGAGGAGAGGCTGCTGTCCATTACGGGATTGCATTTCGTCTTTTCCGTTTTATTGATTTTATTATTTAAATTTATACCATTACCGGATCGCTCGGAAACCGTCGCGTTTAGGACGTCCGATCCGGTGGGTCGGAACGCCGTAAAATTCATTTTTATCGCCTCCCCCTCGGGAAATTTTATGGCTCCAGTTTATCTTTTAATTGGGGCCCGAACGCGCTAAAAAAATAATTCCCGACTCGTGTAAAAAATTAATCCCCGAGTCGTGAGATTCGGAGACAAGAACGGGAGTTCCCATTGGTGGGGATTACGATATTTCCTCCGTGTGAGAACCAATGCGGAGATGAGAAAGAGCCGAGTAGTCGGCGCAATTAATACGGATAATTAACACGGGCTGTTTGAACAGAGAACTGTTCTCTAATAAGTACATTTTTTCGTTTCGTTTTAAAAGCAGATTTTTCCCGTTTAATTGGACACCGCCCCCTCAATTGTCGAGCTCTCCTCTGATTTGTGAATTTTAATTTCGTCCCTATCGCGGCCTGCGGAGGTCGCCAAATTTTGAATTCTGAATAGAATTTTGAATTCGGTACGTGCCTGGCTCCGAACACGTTTAATTTTCTTAAAATTAAATTCCGGCATTCGGTTTAACGGCGCCTATTTCTTATTCTATTTGCCGATACTTGGGATTCGTTTCGGGCTTGACAAATAGACCGGAGTCAATAAGACAAATTCGGTGTTATAAACCGGGTACTGGAGCCTATCCGGTTGGGAATAGGAAAAAGCCAATCTATTATTCAGAGGAGGAGCGAACAGGTGAAGGGGCGCGGATCGGCATCGTCGAGGGGGCTTATATATGTGGCCGACAAAAGGCCCGGGGAGGGGGTTGGTGGAGGCGGCTTCTAATAAATACCGGCCAATATTTCAGGCGAGATTATAATATAGAAGTTTTCGGCGGGGGCGGAGGCGGCAGTGGAGGCGGTTCTCTATATCTATATAAATAGGGCATCCCCGGCTAAACCCCGGGGTAATATTTTTGCGCCGCCACTGCCTGTTGGCGGGGGGAAATTCTTCGGGGCCTTTTCTCACTTTACCTTTAGCGCGCATTAATATCTCGCGAGGCCAAGGGGAAGGCCCCCCGCAAACTTTTCCTTATTTATTATTACAATCGAAAAAGCTTCATATATCAATTCATGCGGAGGGAGGGAGGGGAGAGCTTCCGGACGGTCTTTTTTTTGGTCGGGGATCCGATAATTCCGCCCTTTTAAAAACTCGGCTCTTTCATGTTTTATTCGAGATACGCTGCACTCCCTCCCGCCCACATTCAATATCTGAAACGGAGGTTGAACAATTCGCCCGGAATAATTACAATTTTAGGAAACGAAAGTACACTTTACTTTATCGCTCGTTTGATTGATGACAGAGGGGCGGATAACGCGAATGCATTACATATACGGAGATATGGTGTCTAGACCGGTTTCTTGTCTACCGGCAATCACCTTATAAGTGTGAGGATAGTGCTCCCTTTATTTGGATCCGCATATCCGAGTGCTAGCCTTCCATTTGAATGTATATTCCGAGCTGCACAGCAGGTGTCTCGTTTTCTTTTGTGTAGGAGACTCGAGCGGGCCCAATAAAACGGCATGTCGCCTTCGCACTTTATTAATTTATTTATCACTTTATTGTCTCGATCCTGTTTTTCGATGGGGAAGACGGCGTGTATTTATATTTATCGATAGGCTGGTAAATAAAATCGATCGAGAAACTGACGGACTCGCCCTCGTTTAATGAAAACATTAGCGGGCGCCCCGGGCGTAAAAGGAATAATTTCCTCAGAAATTTTACGATATTTACCGCGTATAACATATAGAAACAATAATAATAGGTCCGCTCTACATATAATGTATACAGTTTATTATGCGATTCGGGCCTAATTTACATTACAATCGGGCCCCCATTACGCGCCAGTTGTATAATACCGTTAATTCTCTAACGGAAAGTTTGAGTCGAACCCTTCTGGAAACATCCGCGAGCAAGAAGTTCCATGCCGGAGGGGTGACATTTTTGCGACGTAACGAATCTAGATCTTCCATTATGGGAATTAAATTACCCGTCTTCTTTAACTCCAAATCGGACCCGCGAGGGGCGTTATCCTAAGACTGTCGATTGGAAAGTGAAAAACGCTTAATCCCGTCGTCTTAAAATTTGTTTATATTATATAATAACTAGTTAGTTTTCATACCTCGATAACACAGTGAGGTACTTAGGCAAAGTGCGTCCGATGGAAGCTGTCGATTAAGAGTAAAGAGGCGAGTGACGGCGATCTTCGTTAGCGATATTGCTAAGGTTAAATAATGCGGGATCCGATCGGCGGCTGGGTTCCCCTCAGGTTTAAACCAATCGATGAGCGCGGAGAAGGGGAAAGAGGATCCGTTAGAAAAGGTCCGGGACTAATAAGTGGGATAGGGAGGGAGGGTCCGTCCGTGATATTTTTATTGGGAAGAAGTAAGAGGAGGGTGCCCCCTCCTTCCTCCCATTCGCCCTTATGGTTTTACCCCTTTGATAAGTAATTAGACATAGGCTCATTTGCGTAGGGACCCCTCTTCCGAGGGAGGGAGGGCGCTTGTCGATCGCTTCCCCACCCCTATCGCCCGGTATTGTCTGTAAAGCTCCGGTTCAAAAATCATACGCCTCTAAATCCGAGTTCGAGTCGCAACCTCTCCAACGCCCGCGATCTCCTTCGCTCTCTTAGGACGGATCGGAAGTGAGCAGCCGTCCGACATGTTGGCGGAATCTGTCCTTGTCCCCCTGGACCTCCAGGTAGGATCCCACATTTTCGTGTTTTACGTAATGCCATCGTCAGTAACTTGTTGTCGCTGCCTCGTGTTTGCCGTTACCGATGGAGTGACACCGCCGAACGGACCCACTCGCCGGTGTACGTAACTACGCTATCCACCTTCACCGTTTATAATAAGCAACGTACTTTCGACAACCGGAAAATATTGACTAACTGCCAATGGGACAGGAGTTAATGCTGTGGGAAAAACCTCGGTTAGCGGGGGTTCACCCTCGGCTATTCCGGTATTTTCCTTGTGTTCGGAAGGAAAGTGAGCCAGCTCCAGTGGAAGGATGTCTACCCTTCCTTCTGGGGCCTTCTCGGGTCTTGTCTGCCTTCGACGTTCTGGCGGAATCCTCCGCTCATCGATCCAGATATTTACTACTTATAATAGATATTTACTACTATTATCGCGCTCTTTCCGCTCTCAGACGATTCAGCCGGTTATTCATTCGAAGCCCTTTTTTAAATTCACCGTGCGTGTTCGATTCGCCCGCCTTCGAGGCACCGTAAAGGCCATTTCTTGTAAAAAACACAGAACCGTCGGTTCGTAAGCTTCTTCGTTGTCGAAAGTGTTATATTCTCAGCTCGATCCCGGACGAAGTCCGCGTGGATTCAAAAATGTTTGTCGAGACCACGCGAACTCCGAGGCCCACTGCCCCTTTTAAAATTGATTTACAAATAATGAAAATTATGGAAGACGTTTTTAACAACTCAAGTACACTCTGGAATCGTTAGGATCGAATTTTACACCGATAAGTGGCCTTAAATGAAGCCTAATTATATCCAAATTTTCGTTTTTACGTTGCCGAAATCAAAAATATTTTGAAATAATTCCGGCAGCGTTGGGCGCGTGGCGAGCAGAACGGAGTAAATGTGAGTTCGTCCCGCTCTTGGATTTATTAAGAGCAGAACTGTTTCGAACTTTGATGGATTAATTCCGAAGGGCCCAATTTTATGTGAACTCGGACTCGGGTCTATGTTAGACAAAGAGCAAAAGGAAGACATTATTTTTCAAATTAGTTTACAATCGTGGTTCGATATATCTAAATCCGAATAGAAACTATTTCGACAATAGTCACCGTCTAACACGATATTAAAAGGAATATCATCGTTCTGGTTATTTTCTACTCGCCTGTCGGATATATATCGGCCTTTCGCCACCGGCTGTAGCATTTTTCATTGTCATTGCTAAAATACCCCTATGCATTGATGTATCTTCAGTACCGATCCTTTCGCATCCTTAACTCCCCCCTCCCCCGTTTAACAGACAGAAATTTGTGTACTGACCTATGGTTCTGATTTTATCGCGTCTCCAATTCCCTATCTTTTTGAACGGGCATTTTTTCCGAAAATCGCTAAGCTCAAGTAAAGGTATATACAAGTGAGCAGTCGTCGGTTGCCGGCTTATCAGCTGGCTGCGATCTGTTTCGACCTTGGTCGGGTTCCCCCTTCCTCGAAGTAGGTTTCGTCCGCCGCGATCGGCGCCTCTGCCAATTCGGTTCCGAGAACTACTGAGGTTGGCGGAAATACGAAACCGGCGGCCCCGAAACGAAAATGAATGTAGGGGGGCGCTTCCTCGAAAATAAATCGCGAGTTGCATGGACAGTAGAGATTATCAGCGGGCGATTCGTCTGTTGTTACCCAATCCCCCGCAGTATTCGCCCTGTTATTAACTTCCTCGTCTGGCCACTTTCTACTTAACCTCTGTAACCGGTGTCTGTAAATTGCAGTTTACTGTGTTTGTGTAGGTGTATTTATGTATTAAGGACTAAATTTTAATACCGAATAATCGAGAAATAACGCTTAGTCGTATTTGACTAAAAATAATTATAAGGCTTAAATTAATTTACATAATTTAGATTAATCTAGCTCAATATTATCCACCTCCACAGAATTTTGTTGTAAATACTTTTGAAACTTCTAATTATGTTTGATACATTTTATAGTTTACGTTTAATTATTATGTACGTCTTATATATACGTAACACTGGCCACAACAATAACTGTCACTGCTGAAGATGGCGAAGAGAACGGACCGAGGAAGTTGTTTTTCTCTCATCGAATTTTTAATAAAGTACACAATAGTCTGGATACATCTAATAAATACATTTTATATTCGACCGGCCCTTACCTCGTCGCCAGGAGCGTTCTAATTCCCTCCGGATTATCCCCCGCAGAGGAAAAAACTCCAATAATTATTAGCCCATAAATAAACAAATAATGGGAGGGAGGGAGCGAAGAACTATGCCCGGGGGTATACAATTCGGGGAGAGATTAAAAAAAAAATAAAATAAAATAAAAGTAGCGTGTAATTGCCTTATTTTGATTGGCCCTACTCCTCCCACCCCGGGCCGGTAAGAGTCGATTCCCGGGCCATATTATGCATAATTCATAGGGCAAATTGAAATGCTTACTGAACCGCCGCTGTAAGTGATCCCCGTCGCGGTAACTGGATGCCGACTCCTGTAATTTGAATTATTCCGGCTTAATCCTAAGCCCCCGCCACCCTACAAAAAGTAATATTCCTCTTTCCTCCCCGGTTGGGGCGGATCTTCGGCGAGGGATCGGCCGTCGGGGGTTCGCTGCCTGCAGATTCGCTTCGTATAAATAGCGATAAATAAATTCATAACCGACAGTTCTTTTAGATTAAACGTGGTACTAAGAAAATATCAGTTAACTGAGACAATTTTTATTTGTCCGACTGAAAAACCGACTCTCGTGTGCGCGTGTGTCACTTTGGCATACTTATTGTTTTAGCTCATTCTCTCGTCTGGGGCATAAATTATACAGTCCGACTACTGGTTCTAGGCTTTCACCGTCAGGTTTCTTCGCGTATTGTTATTGATGTCTAACGCTTCATATTTCTATAAAGAGTTGTATGCGCTAAGTCTCCGTTTATCCAGTAGTTCGTGACAGATCCCAGGAACCGCGTCGAGGGTTCGGGAACTTATCACTCCAATCGCAGCCCCGTTCACGTCCTACTGTAGGGCCGTTCTGGCGGTAGCATTCCGTAGCTTAAGCTTGACAGCACTGACACCACCGTGGTGACGCTAACGAAATACGCCTACCGAGGACGGCGAGAAACGGAAACTAGAACCGGGTACTAACTGATACCCGAATATTGACAAACCCAAGTTAGTTTCAAACTTTAAAATAGTTTCGGAGGGGTCCGCGAGGTTTAGGAGTGCTGTTCCGGTGCGATTTCCCGTCTTCCTTCGTTCGACTAGTCTTGAGTGGTAAAATCGGCTTTCCCCGTCATCGGTAGCTTTATTATCGGACCTTATTACAACTACATTTTGTTATGTAAACTTTTCACTTCGATAAATTAAAAATTCGAAGTTACATTACAACTGTTATTTATTTCTAGAACACAGACCCAATTAGGTTCGGGTTTTTTATTTCATTTGGGGTTATAGTCGAGATATAAACGAAGAGATCGATCGGAAACCCGAGATCGGTGACGGGAACGAATACGTCGCGTTCCGACCTTAAACCGACGCACGAACATCTGTAACTTCATAAATCCACGTTTACGATACAAAATAAAAAATACAAAGAAAAACGAGAAACCGAGGAAAATAATAAAGAGAAAAAAGTGGTCGGGAGCACGAAAGAATGAGAATCACGATAGGGCAGCGTCCTCCCGGCATCGATCATCTATCGATCTACGGTGTTCGACGACCGTTTAATTGATACTTTTTGCGAGAAGAAATTTACTTTCCGTGTTTTCCCTTTATTGTATACCTCCTCAACACTTTTCTGGCGATAATAATGTATCGTTATCCCCCGTCTGCTCTGACCCAGCTGTCCTCAACACTCTTATAAATTATGTAAAAAAAACAATTTACGCTCCTCAATTCGACGAAACTGTTAACAGATCCTTTATAGAAGAGTTCTCATCAGAAGCATAATAAAATCGGCCCGCGATGAGATAACTAGTTTTAAATTATCACCATTGTCGAAGGTTCCCATGGCCCGACTCGTAATTCCGCGGCCCGGCCGAATTCGTTTGTTTTCCGACGTCGTTATAATAATAATAACAATAATTCGACAGTTTTAAGGCAAACGGTGACGGATTGGGGGCAGTGTTTGGTCGGCAAATCGGAAGCATAATTAAGGGGGTTTAAACGAGTTGGCATGGCATTAATTTTCCCGGCGATGGGGAAAAGGGGGGGCAGTTTTATTAAGGACGTAACTCATTTAATAGTTTAACCGGTCGTCGGAGATACCTTATTAAACGATATTATCTGCGGCGGTCGCATCAATCTTCCCGAGTGTCCCTCGGGTTCGAATTTACCTGGAAATATTTATTCCTCTCCTGTTTTAAGCTAGACGGATTTCGGCTTTTCGCCGTCGTGTCCTCCCTCCGAATCAATTTCGTCCCTGCCACTTCCGGGAACTGACGCCTGAGTACGGGGACGATTTGAAAGCCCTAAGTCTGCGTTCGGTGTCACACACTGAGGATCATTACACGCGTCATTAAGACCGGTCATTTTTCTCTCGTGTTTTTTTCTTGTAACCCGGCTCATAGAAACCGACTATTAACGAGCTCCCCGTTGGGTTTTTTCTTGTTTCAGCGGGCGACTCTGGCGGAGAAGGAAATCTCGGCGCTGAAGGAGCAGTTGGCTGTGGCCAACCAGAACCAGGCCGACTCCAAGATGGCGGCGGTGACTCAGCCCACGGACGATATCATCAACCGGTCCTCCTCCATTGAGCTCGAGCTCTCCGCTAAGGATAAGGAGGTAAAGCCCCACCGCTCCCGTTCCGCCTTTAGATTCGGCCACGGTCCCGCCTTCGAAAAGGCAGCCCCCCCCCTGCCCCCCCTAACCGATTTTCTAATAGACGAAATTCCCGGGTATCATTCGGGAAGTCGGACGGTAGGAAGAAGCGACGAACTCTAGATACGATGGACTGAAAGATACCCCACCACTGTATGGAACTTAAAGTCGTTGGGCGCTCGAAAAATCGAACCGCGTCCCCAGATTTTATTTATGGATTCATTAAACGGACGTTAAGAGTCGACAATACCGGCCCATTGACGGCCGGTGAAATTAATGTTGTCGATTCGAAAACTGCCACGGGCTATCTCCGCCGGATCTTTTAGACGTCATTTTATTTCCGATCTTAATGTCGTCCGGTTCATCGACTGTTCATTGAGAACAGTGTTCTCTGTGTTGATCACCCAGAGTTAAATTTATCGCCGGCCTTGGCCAGGAGCGCGGCGGAAATCGTGTCGCCCCCGCCGGCCATTTTACCCGTCCCAGAGAGAACCCGGGCGGCAAAAATTTAGTTTCGATAAATGAGACGCCAAAGTGAAATAAAATGTCCAACTATCTGGCTCCGTCCTGGCAAACGTCTTTCCTTAGTCGCCTGGTTTCATTCTCATTCTCTTTCTCAGTCCGACTCGCCCACCACTCTCTCTCTCTCTCTCACGAATTGCGGTTGGGGGGGGGGGGGGGATCGAAGGTTTTTTGGGGACGAGCGAGCATTGTTTCGTAAAGACTTGGACCGGGTTCAAGAGCTGTGTCAGAGCTTGAACGGGCCCGGCTCGCGTACGCGCTCCTTCGGCACATCTCTCTCATTGTTACGTGTCTTTTTTTCTCCTCTCGACCGCGGCGATTTCCCTTCGCGACAGACCGGGCTTTCTTTCCGGGAACGGTTCGGTCCGGGAAATAGACTACTCGAGTCCCCAAAAATTTCTATTATATACACACAATTTTTACAGAACATTGACGCGCTTGTCTAATATCAATATGACATTAGATCTAACATCGTCTAATGCCGCCATATAGACCGGTTTTGACTTTCCATCGGTGTTACATAACGGAAAATGAAGAAAATCGAAAGTATCGATATTCTTCCTTACCCGTTCTCCTTCGCCGCCTTTCTATCTACTAAGACACGGTCTTCCGTGCTATTCGTGACAGTATAAAGGATCGATATGCGTCCGAAAACAATTAGGCTTAACCAGTAGAAACGCGATTATCCGCGATTATTCATCGCTAAAAGTGAGGACGAATTAATCGCATCCCCGACCGCCCAAATCGATAAACCAACCGTATGTGTTACAATTAGACACACACAATCGTCGTTTGTTGAGTCGACAATAAATTTGTCGCGGTACGCCCGGTAGCAAAATATAAATTAATTAGACCGAACTTGGCACATAAATTGTACGCTATTATAAGCGTGCGACAAGCCGCTGTCGTAATGTCGAATCTTGAGTTTCTAGGAGGATCGGGGGCCGCGATACGAAAAGGCAAATTACCGGAGCGTCTCGGGGCCCAAACTGGCGAGGTCCTTTTGGAACCGGAAGCCGCGGAGCCGCCATTTGTTCGGACGGCTAATTTGATATCGCCCAGCCTAATTATTGTCAATCATAAACTACGGCCGCATTAAATAATAAAAAGAGATAGAGAGAGAGAAAAAGGCTCATGAATAAAAGACGATGAATAATGAATGAAGGCGTATGGTAAGAGAGGTGCAGACGCGTACCGAGGCGGTTTTTTTCCTTACGGCTTATAAATAACTTTATTCTCACGATTGTAGCCACTATCCTGGGCGGTCGGGGCCATTAGGAACATACTATCTCGTGCCCGCTCGCGGTCTCCCGCAAAATATATAAACGATTTAACAATACCAACCGCCGTTTCCAGTCTGTACTGTAGAGATCTTCATCGATATACGCCACGCTCTTTTCCCTAGGTCTTCATTAGTACGAGACTTAGTTTTTACGTACGAATCCCGTAGACAACGGGATTTAAGAAAAACTCCAGTCGACTGGATAAGGTAACGGCCAGTTTTAATACGTTTCCGTTTGAATTCCTCATGGCCAAACTCGACTGACAAAGTCCATATTGTACTTCGAGTAACTTTAGTGGGATATTCACGTCAAACCGTGGCTAGAAACAGTGAGCACGTAAACTAACTAGCAGTGCTCGCTCCGGGGAGGGTTGGCGAACCCCCGAGTTCTAAATTTACCTGTGGCAGCCCCGAGCCTAAATGGCTCCTATTTTTCGCTCTAACAAAACCGTTGCCGTTTCCATTTTCGGATGTTTCCGCCTATTTCTAGACCCTCCTCCCTGCACATTCATGCTTACTTAAATATTCGAAACACGTAAAACCGATATTTTTATATATATATATATATATATATATATATATATATATATATATATATATATATCGGTTCTATATATAATGTTGGCAGACCGCGGCACCGACTCCTCGGTCCCTCTTTAAGACCAATAAATGAGCGCACCTCCTCCCCCGTCTTTTATAAATAAGACCCTGTATCCCACCCCCTCTGTTCCTACGTTATTTAGAATATCGCCGGCAGTCTCCGAGGGTTCGGAATACGGCGATTCTCGTGATCCGTTGGATGACGGCGTTGGCCGGATTGGGGCTTTCGTCCGGGGCGCCGCTCGCCACCCTCGGTGGAGGCCCTTAAAGACGGACCCGACAACCTGACCGACGTAATTATAAATCCCCGAACTGACTGGCGTATTCGCCCCCGAATACGTCTGAAAACGCGATACCCTCGAACTGCCGGAAAATAATCCCGAGGAACGAAGCCAAATTGGCGGAATGCCGGCGGATCGAAAATGGGAGGTCCCCGCGTGCAACGCGGCTTCAGTGTGCAGTGGCAGTGCAGACAGGATGCCACACAGGTAACCGACATCACTAAGACCGATATACGGACGAGAAGCTTTTGGTGGCAAATATTTGATTTATTCCGATGTGCCGTGCAACATCGATAGGACCTCTATAAGAATTTTTTCCGTGATCAAATATTTAGAGCCCTCGATAGATTAGTAATATATTAAACATGCTTGTATAACTTTTTATTTGAGCTGTAAAAGACCCCTTGTTCTAAACTCCGTCTTATGTCCATTGATTTTGTAATTAATTTTTCATCACACGCTCTGGACTCCTCAGATTTTACAGGTCGCGTCCTGTTCACGCGTCCTTATTTCCGATAATATCGGTGGTGAAAAATCGACTTACGTCTTCAATTATAAAAATGATGCGCATTGGGAGGTTCCCTAAGTCGAAATAATTTAGTTTAGTTTTATGAGTGGAATGGATCCGGGCCGACTAGTAATGATCGTGAAATGACCCCGAGCGTTTCCGTTTCCTGTGAATTTTCGGCTAATTTTCATGCTCGACTGTCGGTGTTTGAACGCGGAGAGTTTGAAAACAAATGTTTACTTTTAAAAAATTCCGGAATGAAATATTTTAGCATGTTAAGCTATAACTGACAAAAACGGGCAATCGAAAATTCATTTAGAGGGTATGAATCGGTCTGTATACTGAAGATTTAAAGTTAAGTTAAAGCAAAATTAAATATCAAAGGAGGAAATATCGCCGAGCCGCAGTGGATAACAAAGTTCTCAGGAGGCGAGTGGTTTTTCTTATTAGATGCGAGCTTAAAAATAGTCCTCGCGCTCTCTACTGTCTTTCCAAGAAGTTATCTGGGGCTCAAGTCCGAAGAGTTACCGCGTAAGCGTGGTCCCTCTCCGTCCGGGACTTTATCGGCTTAATGCTCTTTCGTGCGTCCGTTAACAATTTCAGTATATAACAACTGCGGGGTTTATGATTACTCTGAGGAGAATGAATGTTTACATATTCCCTTCCGAAAAGCGAGCGTAGTTCGACTCATTGCAAGTTGTATGTTTCTTATTTTTATAATAAAAACACGATAAAATCCTGTTTATCCCGAACACTATTGAACAGTCTGTCCGCAATTCTTAAAATCGATCGAAAGACAAATATTATTTTTTAAATTCTATTTTCCAGCGGGAAACAGTAGTTTCCACTCGGAATCGATGTTAATCCATGTTGAGGGGGGTGGGACCGGGCCCCATCGATTTTCAACCTTTCCCGGAAGGCTATTCGTGTTCCCTACTGTAAATATATGCAAAAGGCGGGCGTTACACTGTTGTGATTGGTAAAAGACACGAACGGATTATGGACGACTTGAAAACGGAACGGACTCCCCCACTCCATCACACAACACCGTTCTGGATATTGAATCTCGACCGACTTAGTCATCATTTTTTGGGTTTTTTTCGGTTCGTTCGTCACCGTTAATTTATATTCATCCGGACGGCTTTGCGTTCAATTCGGCCGAACGACGATTTGAACGGTGGCGTATCGCACGAGTCCCAGCGCCGGTGTATCTAATCAACGAGTCCGAGAGTGTTACGGCTTCTCGCCGCCGTCAGTAGGCCGTTTATTTCGACCAATTCGTACGAAGCGTGTCGTTCCAACTTTTTCCAATCTCGTTCCAATAATTCGAAAATTTGATACCGAAAAAAGTCTTTACATTTAAAGTTTTCACTATCGTTAATTCGATTGTAGTTTTGTCGACCATCCGTCACAGGTATGTGACGGCATTCCGAACCCTCGCAGGCCACATAACAGGTATTCCAAACTTGTATTCGATCGTTAGTGATTATCAGAGGAAGTTAGTATCGTCCGTGCTAAAGAACCATTTTGTTCCCGCAAGACGTCCGATTTTTCCGAAATAAATGTTTTGAAGAAGTCGTGGGGGTGGAGGGGGTCGGATATCGACCCGGATTCGATAAACTTACCAATCGGGCGTATCGGGAGCGGGGGCGGTAGCGAGGGGGGGGGTCGACGCCGAGTATTATGTAAATACAAGAAGTGGGCGGGCATAAATTAAGGTCCGGCTCTCAATCGCGTATTGACCGAGTAACAGTCTAACAGGTGGCCGCCAGACCCAGCCTCCCCGACCGGCACCCCCTCCCCTCGTACACTTAGTTTTACAGCCGTACAATACATACTCGTCAATTAGAAAAACGAGCCACGAACGAGAATACTTACACGCCATATTTTCTAACCCTACTGACTCCTGACATCCCAATAGTTACTTGCGGACGCCACTGCCTTTTCCACCTAATTTAAACATACCAGAAGAAAATAAAAAGGGAAAGCCAGCCGGTAGGGCCCTATTTGTTACTAGCGCTACTTTAACATCAATATCGCTGATTGTATTGTACAGTTGTGGTAATAGAAAAGTTAAGAAAAAACCTATTTTTACGTATCTTTATATAGGCCACATACAATACTCAAAAATTAAAATTCACCCTGTCGCTCGTTCCGGAGGAATTTAGTGCTACGAATTTATTTATTATATTTAGTTGAAAAGTCCGTTGAGAATCGCCGGGAATATTGAAAAAGTCAGGAATATTTAAAAAAAACACCGAAATTGTCTCGTTATGAAATGTGTGGGAACATCCCCGGACAATTAAAGAAAATATATTAACACCGTCACCGTTATTAATCGACGCGGTACCTAAGTTTACCTAATCTGGATCGAAGTAAGGGAGCTTAGCTACAGGAGCGATATGCTTTAAAAGTTTAATCTGTTCGATTTTTGAGTGGCCTAATTTTGTTTGACCTTCGGGCCAAACCCAAGAATAAGGCGCCTTGACAATTTATTTGCCCGGTTTAATTATTGTCCGGAGTTATCAAAGGTTTCGGGCCTGTCGAAATCGTACTTGCCCGCGGAATGTCTGCGGCCGAAGAGAATCGCTCGTTAAATTATCCCGGGATTATATTAGATAAAAATTCCTCGGCGTAAATTAAAGCCGGAATTCCTTCATTTCCTGTTTTTGGGTTCCCCCTTTAAAAACCCATTTGGCGATTGCCTTCAGCGTTAAGGTCCGGGAAGCGGGCCACGGATGGGGAAGGATGGGGGGAGGGGGAGGAGGATAAAGAACGAAACAGGGGTGGAGGAGGCAGACTATTCAGAACGAAATTCGAGACCCGAAGAGGGGGGAGGGCTCTTTTTTCTGGACTTTTTTCTCATTTCGAAAAAGAAAAATATATAAATTCATTTTTTAAACTTCGGGTCCTTTATCGGGCGCTGGAATCTCGGAGCCGTCGAACATTTTATCGATGTCGTTTTGTCCGTGTATTTTTTAAATACGAGATCGGGAAATGTGATACGCCCGATTTGAAACCTCGTTTTATCCGTCCAATTTATACAATTATTACAGTATATAGATAATTTCTTAGGCGGATAATCATTTTTGCATACGTCTTAGTTAGATTGATAGATTGATAACATTAGTAAAGATGGCGATAATTGGATTCCGAACTAGCTTTTGACTCTCCGCCTCTATCGGCTCGCCCGTAGGTCTGTTCGTTTTTGAACTCGGGATAGCGTTAAATTTAATTGCTCATTAAATACCCCCCTCCCCCCACACCTCTCTCTTTAACGGTAAGTGTTTATCTTACCGCGGTATCCGACCGTAAATCGAAATCCCCCCATAACGGAACATTTACGCGAAAGAAACGGGGTCCCCGCCTCGGGACATTCGCTGGCCGTTAAACTCAAATTTAGCCTTTCAGAATTGGATCGCCGAATATAAAAACGAACAGAAAAAAGAGAAACAAAAAGGAGATATATTTAATAAAGAAAGGAACATAATTTCCTAAAGAGTCGCACGGCCAATTTAGCCCCGAGTACCTTTTTGGCGGCTAAGCCGCTCGGAAAACGTCCTTCCTAAATTCTGGGTGACTCACGGCCCTCCGCTCCCCACCCGATCCTCGGAGTTATTACCGACACAGTCACACACGCGGTAAAAGAAATTTGGTTTGTTTCGTCCTTCCAAAAATAGCCGTTCCCCGGATGGCTTCCGGGAAAGCTCACAAATAGAGTTGGGACAAGTGTGGGTCGGCAACTTTTTTCAGCTCTAAAACAACACTGTTTTTCAGCCAGCATTGATCGCCGAGTCGATAATTTCTATAGCCCAGAACTAGTTTCGAACTTACACTATCTAATACCGTATTTACAAAAAGTGACTCGAATTTTAAAAAATCCGAGTTCAAATCCATTTAAAAATAAATGAATGGTATTTTCCGCATCTACGAGTGGCCTCGCGAGCTCCACGTGCCTTCGTTAATGAAGTCGCGTTCTAGGGTGCCTCGAATCTATCAAAATTTCCGTGTATTAAAATAAAACGTTTTCCGAATAGTATTTATCTCGCGAAAGTAAACTAGATTTCAAACTATTTCCGGTATAAGCGCTTGCAGCCTTGACCAAATTGTTGCCAATAGAACATTCAACCGAAAATTGAACCCTTTCTTATTTTGACTCATGAAACTTCTCAATTTTAACAGTGACAGAGCCGAGTTGAAGAGGGGAGTGGAAATCCCCCGTGTACAGATAAAGTCAATACGATCACTATTTCCGATTGGATACGGATATTTGCATTGCCTCAAAAGTCGTTATTCTAGTACCAAGGAGAACGGTACACCGATGTTACGTCGTTCACCTCTCCTTGAGAATCCCGAGAAAAAATCTTCGGTTATAATTATATAGTACAGTTGTACGTATACGAAAATACCGATTTCGTAGTTTTTACCTGCTGAATTAAGTTCCGCGGATGCTGTTTCCGGGTGCTTATTGGCTCAGGTAAGAGCTTAAGTACTCGACGATGAATAATATAAGTGGAACGAAATATAATCGTCTCCTGGCGTCCGGTTTATTGAGAAATGATCGGAGAGCTCACAGGTTAGGAGACGGAGCACGTTTGGTATTTTTAGTGGCACCGGTCTCCCACCCCGGGTCGAAACAGACGGCCTTTGATTTCTCCAGACGGCCGCGGCTCTTTTTTTAATTTCGGGAAATCGTATTCGAAATAATGTGCGGTTCGAAACCGGTAACCGTGAGGAAGGTTTCCTCGGCCAAATTAAAAAAAAATTTCATAATCCGGGTGCACACCCGCGCTGCATTCGTTGCATACTTTCGGATGATTTTAAATAGTCGGAACGTGTCGTCTAATAAAGATAGCCAGCAACCGAAATCATTTTAGCAGTAGTAAATACTTTTATTTTGATATCCGGATATAAATATTTAAATACTTTCGAAAGGGAAGAAATAGCGCCTAAATCGAGTTTTGCGGGAACTGGCAGCCAAAATCGAAGGAATTATCCCTTATTTTCTTTTATAACGACCTGTCTTTATAATAATAATTAACTGCAGACGATTAATCTCTCTTTGGGACCAATAACTGGCTCGTTATTAAAAATCAAAAGTAATTAGTTAATTATCGCCGGCCCCGCACTGAAAATTGAAAGCTGTAGAGAATTAATCGGCGCACAGCTTGAAGCCCGGGCGTTTAAACTGTTTTCCATGTTCTTAGAATATATTCTGAAAAATTGTGATATCGAGAGTGGAAAGGCCTGAAATTACCATTCACATTATTGCAATTTCGCGGGACGAAAAGAATCTATTTGATGACCAGTTCGGTAATTGAAATCGATTATCTTCGGAAAACAAGGATTACTTTCTGTATAAAGAGACGTATTTCTAGCATCATAATACTGACAAACTAAAATTTCTTTCATTTCAAAAAATAATATCGAATAACGTGCATAACGTGAATATCGGCTGTGCCGTGTGTGTAGAGAAAAATTTGTCTAATTCGACTTACCAATTTTATGTTTGATGTCCGACAGAGATATGAGAGACCGATCTTATAATTTTCCGCCGATAAATACATACAATATATTTTTATCCTGATACAAATTTTTCACATTACGGCCGGCAGAGTTGCGTCTTTTTTATATAAAAATATTTTTTCCAACGAAGTAGGATGGCCTGGGGACGAAAAACCTGACGGCGTGTATGCGGTGTGCCGTCAGCCGGGGACAAAATCTTTCAGAAAAATCCCTTCGGCGCCATCTCCGAAGAAGGGCCGACAACAACGCCCCGTTCTGTTTGGCCCCGTTGATAATAATAAAAGCCAGGCCCGTCCTTTTTTCTCTTTTTTTACCCTCTCCTTTCTTCCTTTTTCGTTTATTCCGTCTCTTTTTTCGGTCGTGGAGCGCCATAAAAAAATAGAGAGGGAGAGAGAGGATACCAAATATTTGCCCGTAATAAAAGTAGAACGCCTCGGACAATCTAGGAATATAACAAGTTGTTGGAGATCGTTATCGGTGCAGGCGCCAAGGGTTAAGCTCATTCCCCTCCCCTCCCCCCGCACGATAGATTATGTTTATTTTTCTAACATTAGATTTTTACTCGTCGCATTATCACGACCGTCGTAATTTTCCTTTCTTTTTTTCGGTCTACGGGCACATATTTGTTCAATATTTTCGGCAGGCCCTTGCCCCCAAAGGCGGTAACAACAGGTTGTTGAAGCATAAAAAACTTAGTAGAGGTGGCGTAGTATCTTGACTTTTATTCGAGACTCTAACGTCGACAAATGGCTTAAACAAAGCCGAACGTTACTTAAAATTGAAAATTAAATGAGTCCGAAATACATCCCAGCTCGAAATATAACACAAATCGACAATACTTTTTTTTACCCAAACGAATAAACGTTAGAGCGAGATTCTGCTCTTTTATAAATGATGGAAGTGTTATAATTTTTTTGAATTTTCGTGTCATGAAATCTATTGGGAAATGGACGGGGCGGGCCGACGGAAGTCGGGACGGGAGGGTATGACTGGCTGGCGCGGTGCTATCAAATTGTATACTGAAAGAGAGCCAATTCGCTCCAATTAGGGATCCAAGAGAAATCGACGGCCTTTGTACCGTTCAAAGACGGCTCGTCCGTTTCGGCCGCGAATGGAAACGAAGGCCAATGGATCCGACCGACATGAAAATATATTCAAAAAAATCCTCATTCTCGTTTCTTTCGCCCATGAACTCGAGTATAACTTCCAAGTACCAATTACACGAAAATACGGTAACCTTTGAAATATTCCTAGGAATTAAAAAAAACCTAGGTGGATATAATTACCCATTCAACACCGGCCGATATAGATAAAAATTGGCCGAAATAATTAGTTTCAAATTTTCCCTTCGTCGACATTTAATGTATTACAAACGATGTCACATTACTTACTGTCATATCTAGTACTTAGCGTCGATAGCCAAATAAGTCCATGGACCTAGTTGATAGTGTATTTTCTACTTTCCAAGAGAACAACGAAAACACTGACAATTACTAAAATGACAATATATTATTGGACAGTGTTTTCGATTGTACGGGTATTAAAATACATTTTTATTTATTTTCTTTTACAGAAATTGACATATTCGGCGTCTTTTTGTTTATTTAAATTATAGCCGAGCGTTCGTTTCGTCGTTTTGATTAGAAATTAAGTTTTAAAATATAAAGAAAACCCCCATCGCGCCCAGTTACCTTCGAACAATAAGCAGGTGTAAGCCCGATACATTCCGAGACAAAAGGAAGCCCCGAAAGGGAATTTAAAAAGGTGGAGCGGCGGCATAAAAAAGACCGGTTTCGGCTATTAAACCCCTTTTAACGGCCCCGTCTTCGACCTCTTGACCAATCAGGTTACCTTCAATGGCGGACCCGATCGGCTTCCAGACCGGTGTAACCGATATCCGGATACATTCTATACAGGTGCACATTCTTCGTTGGAAGACAAAAGGATGCCCACCTGTTACGGTTTATTATTATTTCTTTTTTCATATTTTTATCGCCCGACAAGGGCGCCCGCCCATACACCAAATGAATACGTCGGTATAACTTTTGGTCGGAAGGTAAACGTAAAGTTATTGTCTACTTACGGGGCATAAAATATACCTCTCCTCTTAATGAGAATAATTTGACTTTTTATGGCCTATTGTTTATCCGAGTGCAGTGAACACACGTAAAATAATTTTTCTAGCCCTGTTTTCTACTTTACGACCTTACAATCTAAGCAAAATGACTCCCACCCGAATCACGTGTGTACTTTATATGCTTGGGGTTACTTAAAGCGTAACACGAAGAATGAAGTGGTATTTTTACCGGCCGAAAATTCGCCGATACAATTCTCCGTTGGATCAACTGTTTTGGAAAACACTTCCAACCTCGCTGTAAAGCACATCGACTAAACCGATAGTTTCGTCATTATAACAGCTCGATCACAACGCAACATTGCCGCAAGTGCCGCGGTTCTACTCGAAGAATAAATAATCGATAAAGAATACTCCGATAGCACATTCCTGGCCGCGTGTAACAACAATGGCTGCCTGCCCAAGTCCGGTTTTGAGGCCTCCTTATTAGAGACCCCGGGGTTCGAAAAATCCTTCCCGAACGGTTTCGGTTTCGTCGGACGAGACCCCAATTAACGGAACACGAAAAACGGGTTTTTTGGCCGTAACTTTTTAGAGATATTGATCTCGAAAGATAAAGTTTAGAATATAAGTCCTAGGTCTTAACGAGACCCTTACTTCGCGTCTTATACTCTAAAGACAAACTATTTCTTCGACTCCGGACGCCTGACGGGTTGTAAGGGAGCGGCAGGGGGAGGGAGAGTTCGAAAAACATATCTCATAATATAATACGGGGAGAGGAGAAATGTCTCGCGTCCCCCTCGACCGTTACCGATAACCGCATATTTACGCTCGAGTTCATATATACACGTCCTTTTCATAATAAAACTGGACTTTTGTGTCTTCTAAATTGAACGCTCGGTTCGTGAATATCTTCGTGGGATTCCTGGGACGCGTGCGGCCCGAATAAAGTACACGTGCTTCTTTCTGCTTGTTTCTTATTATTATTTCACTCTTTCGCTCGTAGTCGACGTCATTTTCGTACAGTTGAAAGTAGTCGGTAAATTTTAAATAAAAATATATCTAAAAAAATCTTACGTGTATATATATATATATATATATGTAACCCAAAATTACTAAATTTATTACAATATATCCTTCTTTTATACTCGGTACAGCGGTAATGTTTTCAACACCGGAGGGATACGAAATAATAGTAAGAAAATTGAAACCGTTTGATATACGCTATCGGTAGCCGAATAAAGCCGTCAAAATTGTACTGGAGTGGCAGTGGTGGAGAGGGGCGGTCGGGGTCCTTAATGGGGTTAAAGTCGAGGGCCGGTCAAAGCGATAAAACCCCATAGGCGAAGGGGTCAGTCCCCGCGGTAGGAGATGGTAGAAACAAAGCCCTCTCCCCATTAAAATTTCCATATTGATCTCGAAAGAGCCGCCCCACCCCTGGTCCTCCGCTACCGCGGAATCTTTATTGCGCCGTGTGCGTCCACCCTTCGGATCACGTGACCTTCGTCCAAAGACCGATTTAAGGGACTTCATTCGTTTCGGGAGTGGGGAAACTCCGCCGGTGGGGAAACCGAATATTTATAAAACTATACGCGTTGATATTAGGGGTTACGATTTAATTACAAAGCGGGTTTTTTCCTTCACGCCACTGTCTTTTCCCTCCGTCCAAGTCCCTTTTACCGCGTTTTCTATTTCTCCAAGTTCGCATTAAACCGGGACAAATGTCTTAACACGCGACCGCAATCGATAGACCCATTTCTGAGGGGGTTTTGTCTTCCTCCGCGGCCCCAGGCCGGTTCGGTTTCTCCCTCGTTATTCCTTCGGAGTGTCGCGATTCGTTACCCGGATGCGTAATATGAGCCCCGTTTAAACGAAAAATAAGCCTCTCGCACGCGAGAAATCATCCGGGTTTACAATTCTCCATTCAAATTAAGTCCGCAGTCGAAACCCTCCGAGGTCGGCAACGACCGGTTAACGAGTTTCCGAAGTGTCGGCAACTTTATTCGCGGCGGAAAGGGGTAAAGTTGAAGTTGTGTGGGGAGGTTGCCTTGTCTCGATACGTCCGTCCGAACAGATCCCGTTTCACCCCTGATATATGCGGTCCCCCCGACAGTTCCCTGAGTCTGATCGCGAAGAGATTGATTATTTTCAAAAAGGGTTATCGCACCCGGGCCTGCGTAGCCGGGCCTCCCAAATTAACCTCCTGTTTCCGAATCGATATTCAAATTCGACTCGGATAAGTTCCTCCCGTCTTCCGTTTCCTCTGCTTTCCGCTTGACCCTTCCCTCACTTTTCATTCGAATCCATTACGGCGGAGATATTCGACGGTGGCCCTAAGTAACTCGGTTTCACGACCCTGTAAAAATTCAACTTTAGTATTCCCCCTTTGCGGTATCGTTTCCGAGCCCCGAGTCGCCGGTAAAATATGACTCGAAAACGCTATACGATCGTCCGACGACGTCCACGACACCAATTCGGTGAAACTAATCTCTTCTTTGTTGGCTCGAACAGGTTTCGTTTCGGCGCTCGCGTCGTTAATAAGAGGCCCGCGAATATAAAGCCTAATATTCTCTAATTACTCCCACTTTTCGTGAAAAATCGGACAGCGGTATTCGACCGGTAAAACGGCCGTTCTCCACGAAGTGAGCTCAGCCTTCAACCGGCGGCATTCGAACTGAGGAAACGGTTTTCTTATAGATTAAGACGTGTTTTTTCTCTAATTTGCTTACGCAGACACGTTCATTCTCTCTTCTGGTGGGGCTGTCTCAAAGTTTTGCGCTAAATACTGCTCGGTGACTTTAGTTCTCAACTTGTTTATTTCCCCCATCGCTGGCTCATTCTTGCCATCGGTTTCTCCCCGCGAATCTTCGTTAGTCGGACACTTTTTATCCCTTTTCCGAGCGAGTATTTCATCTTATTTCATTCCAGGTTTCTGTACGGAGATTCTGTCGCCTCCCCCCGCCCTACCGCGGGACCGCTCTCTCCCCTTCGTTCCGTTCCGCAACCCCTTCGATCCCTCATTTCTGACCGTCAGTATTCGCCGTTAGCGTGGCCGGCCCCACACGCTCATGGATTTTCGATTAGGATTGTTTTTAGTGGGCCCCTTCCCCTCCCCCCCTCCCCTAGGGTCGCCCTGTAGCAACATATTCGGGCTCCGTGGGGTTGTCCTTTCGAAAATTCGTCCAAGGTTCGATTAATTCTCTAAGTAGCTAGGTGCGATTTTCCGGTTCCTCCTTGTCGTCCGTTCCCGTACGGGACCGTTGTCGATGTCCTTAGCGGACCACCGCACGGGCGTTCGAAAATTAATTTTAAGTATTGTCGCGAGAAAAAATGTTCCCCGGGGCCCTGGCAACGGGCCGGAACGTCGGCCTCGGAACGAATAACGGCGTGACGACTTATTAAGATGTTTAATGGGCAGGTCGCGCGCGGCGAAGAGACAGTCCGGGGGAGGAGGGAAAAAAGAACTCCGCGGCTATTAGAGGCAATAAGATTGGGAATCCTCGATAGCAGTAATTGTGCCCCCTCACCCCGCCCCTCTCACCAACTGGTTATAAAATGTAACAATCGAACGCCTGTTCGCGAACGGGAACCGAGTCAAACTCCGGCCAGTCACAGCGTTGTCCCTTATATCAATTCTGAAATTAATTTCATTTTATTACCCAACGACCCTAATATCACCTGAGCTTAATTACTATTAGAATTTCCCTATTTATTAATTATATTATAAGGGTTTCTCTTTTATCCTTTATTTTAAGACGAACTCGCCTTTTGCCTACCGTTTCGTTGAGGAACAATGTAGCGAATGCAGAAGACAACCGGCAAACTCAAGCTTCTGGCCTAATCCACATTCGCTATCGGGGATCGGGATAATTATAGGGATTATTATCCCGTCCCGCCCCCTTTCTTGGAACACGGTGTAATGCTGCAGTAGGGGGAATCGGATTTTTGAAACTCGAGTATCCCGGGCCATTAGGGAAGGTATTTAGTCTCAATTGTAGTTTCCCCCGCGGAAATTAATTTTAAATAGTCGATAAAGAGAGACCGGGGAGAGTTTATCTCGGAACAGGATCCGAGCGTTCGGTGAGTCGGTGGAAGGGGGCTTATCAGCTCGGCGCTAAGGTAAACCTCAAGGGTTGCGCCTATCTCGCCATAAATAGCAATTAGAATATCGTCTAAACCTACAATAAAACTATATTGCCCTAACTCCTCCCCGTCCTCGGGTTATCGCTCCGTCCGAGATTTGTCGTTTTGTCACCCTTTACAGCTTTCAACGTCCGCCGTAAAAACACACACACACACACACACACACATACATATATATATATATATATATATATATATATATATATATATGACGCCCAGGTGTCGGGCCAGATCTAACCGAGATAACTGAGAGGTACGAAAAAAGAAAGCCCCAGAAATTAGTTTCCCCCGATTTCCGGGCAAACAGAGCCCAGGCGTTTCCGGTAGGGGCCCCAATAAAGCCCCAAAAAAGAAAGAAATCTTGGGATATCGCAGCGTTTAATGTGTTTATTGTCATTTTCATTTCACCCTCGCCAACAAAAGGCTTTCTCCTGACGCGGTCGTAATAGATTACAAAAGCAGAATAAAACTGGATATGCGGACAGATTTAAAATTTGTTTGAGAACGATCGTAGCATGAAACTAACGTTAATTTGATTAACCCGAGGCATGTATTTTACTTGTTCAATCTATCAACTCTCATTGTACAAATCATTGGATTTGGTATGACCTAATTGGTTCAAAGGCACTTAAATATTTCCAGAGTGTTACATGTTTTGGACTAGGCTCGATGCTGAAAATAAAGTTGTCCTTCGCTAATATCCGCCTTGGCTCGGATGTGAAACGGGCTGCGATTTCTATCAAGGGGATCCCTTTTGAGAGTGTCCGCGGGAATGTTGAAGCGCTCTCGAGAGCCGGGAGCCGATCGGGATTGAGCCGACTAATTACAGCAAATTATCTGCCTTCGGCAATTAGTACCCGGCCACAGTTGTTTGTTCCCAATAGCCAGGCCTCTCCCTCCGTAAAATCATCCGGGGACGGGTCGCTAAAAAACGCTCGCTAAAATACGAACGTTGACGAAACATTACGAATGCGCGATCTCCATTGTACCGTTCGGTTTTTGGTTTTTTGTCTGGAACCAATCGGAACTACATATCTGAACATCGCAGATGTGCATAAACAATAGATTTTCGAATATTCGAACACCCTGAATTTTGAGCCTGATACTCTTAAGCGTAAAAATATATTAGGCCTGAAAATTGGTTTAAAGCATTAAGCTCGATTTATTAAAAACAATCGTATCTGGGATTTTTATTAACTCCATTCCTTTCGGCTTATCCCTTTCATCAATCCCGATTTCTCGGGGTATCGATATTTAAAGAAACCAGCGGCTCCCGAAGTGTTATGCGGTATCCATAAGCCGAGATTCGCCACCGATCGCGGATGAAAGGAAAAAACGACCGGCGAAAAGGAAATTAGAAAAGGGATAAAACAGAGGGGGAAAGGGTCAAAGGCAAAACGGATACGAGTCGTTTCGGGTAGGGAATTTGTTTAATTGAGACTCGAGCGGAGCCGACCTAATTATTGCAGCGCCATCATTTCCCGAACCTCTTCTGTTTCCCTTGTGCCCTCTTCACGAGGATATTGCGAAAAAACAGAGCAATCGGATATCTGCCAGCCTTTCTAGGCTCCTACCGGACCTGTTTTAGACTCCTTTACAGCTCAGTTATTAATTATTTCGGCTAAATATATTTCGGATATCGGTTCATTCTATTTGGCCGCCGTTATCACGGCAGCAAAGCAGTGGCAATGTGTTGCCATATGTTTTACACCTCTCGTCACGGACCTTGAGGCGTGAAAGGCCAAAACCCATCATTTTCGTTTTTTGTATAGATCTCTGTTTTTTAAGTTTTGTTTTTTCGGTTCGGTTTTTTTCTGTATGTTTTCCAGATCGGATATCGCATAATCCACGAACGGCGAAGCTTTCGTCGCTCGGAAGCGGAATGCGACGGCCGATAAATAAGCTCGGCCGACTTAAACGGTAACCTTGGCGACGGCAGTTCTAGCGGGGACTCGGGAGACCGGAACGAAAGGCGTTCGGGAACGGATATTTCCGCCGGTGGGGTCGAGGGGGTGCTTGTCCGTAGGAAGGGGCATTAAGCCCCAAATCGGGGTATCCCCCCGGGTTTAATTGACAGAAGCAAACGCGGCGGATTAAGAGCTATCGATTGAAGCCGAGGGTCACCTTTTGCCTATTCCGGTCCCTTACTCTTCCCCACACTAGTCCTACTTCTATACCCTACTAATATGCCCGGCGTGGGGATTTTTTTCGGGTTTCCGTGCAGGCAGTAGAAGTCTGAGAAGGTTCCTCCGACGCGTGATGATTTATTACTGTCGGGACGGGGTCAGGGCGTTTTTACTTCTAAACGAGGGGGGACGAACAGCCGCCAGTCTAACAGTTACATTCTGGGACCTAATTCTGGAACATATAATTTTAAAATTCAATCCTCACACTTTAGTAAACGCCAAAGTATGTACACACTTTACTACTAGAACTAAGAATATCCGCGTACGCTACCGAAGTTGGCGAGAAGCCCGAACCGGTTTACAGTCAGGCCAATTAGCGAGCGCAGATATTTTATGGGCCTTAAGTAACTTCGAGTCCACAAGTGGGAAATCACTCTGGAAATAAAGTTCCCGCCGTCTTCTAAAGTCCCCCGATATTCTCTTTATTTGAAAAGGCCGCCGAAACTGTTCGTCGGTACTTTCACCTTTCCCTAATCGTAATCATTCTGGGAACATGAAATCATTTTTAGATTTAATTCCGATTCGGCGTTGGTAAATTTGGTTTCCCAGAAAATTTGAGACGGTTTCAATTATAGTATAGAATGTTGAGGGGTAGGTCGTCTTTTCGGGGGAGTGAATAGTCGGAAGAAGGCCAATATTTGTACAGCCGGGCTGACAATCGCTTTCACTTTCGGACCGATTCTTCGGCCGGGGACATTTTATATCCTGTTTCTGAGTTAAAATAGGAGTTTTACGGGAAGAGAATAAAGCGAAGAAACGATTCACCGCTCTGAACAATGGCTCGGCGATTTCCTTTTGTCCCGGCCGGTTTAATTTCAAAATATCGTGATCGATCGCACCCGAATAAAGGGGGGGCCCCTATCGTCGCTTTTTAGATACCGTCGTTCGAAACCCGTGGGACGCGCCCGACCGGAATCGAAAACCGTTCCGCGGAATGAAAATGGAAATGAAGCCGCTAAGTCCAGACTCGGGACCGAGCTTTCATATATACAATGCTTCTTCTCATCTTCTATCTCCCTGCTCGCCATCTTCGGTATTTTTTGGCAAGTAGAACAAAAAGTACTCTTACTTGTAGGAAGTGGGCGTCCAGATTTTTCTTACGGCCCGTTTAATTACCTAAAATTTTCTCAACGGGAATATGATTTTTCCAAGTACCGGGACAGGCATTCCGAGATAATTCTCAGCATCTCGGAACGGCCTAAATAGTCGGTCACCAGTGAGATTTCCTGTTTTCCCCTCTCTTACTCTTAATGCTGGAGGGATTATCCCCGCCGGCAAACACCCACCTTCCGGAGGGGGCGAACCTTCAAAAGCCGAGTTTTCCGTCCGCGCGTACCGTTAAAGATTAAAGTGGACATCGGAACTTACGCACCTCGAGTGGGCACAGAAAAATTAATCAGAGATAAGAAGTTAAAGAGCGAAGCTGTAGGACTAGGAATGGTTTATAAAACAAAGGACGCGCTTTGGTTCGAGGGGAGGGGACTCAATTACCGGGCGGCCGACGGAATAATCCTTTCATTCTACCCGCACAAACGTCTCTCTTTCCCTCTCTAGGTTCCCCCTCACTCTCTCTCTCTCTCTCTCTCTCTCTCTCTCTCTCTCTCTCTCTCTCTCTCTCTCTCTCTCTGGCTGGCTCTCGCTCTTTATTTAAGTATTATTATTGATTATCGGGAGGGTGGCTGGCGGTAGGAGGGAGCCGGAGTGATTAAGCACGGAGACAGTCTTGTTCCCTCCCTCGGCGGCGCGTCCTCTTCCGACAATTAGACGGATCCTGCTCCCTCCTGCCGCCCCCCTCACCCAACTCTCCCGCCTGCCTCCCTCCCTCTCGCTCTCGGCCCAATTCTCCGCCCCCGGCCACCCTTCCTACCCTTCCATTTTCCGATTTATCGATTAAATATTCCCGCTTAGTTAGTACAGAATGCGTATGATGGATACTCGGGGTGTGGGGGCCGGAGCGTTCCCTCCTTTCTCCCCCATCCCCCCCGGATTAGTCCTTCCGTGTGTCGACCGTTTCTTCCTCCATAATATGATTGCGGACCACGGCTCTTCCCATAAACCTGAATATTCCCTTGTAACATGTCCGGCTGAAAAAGTTTCAACATTCGGAAGTAATAATAACGCCGCTTTATTGTTAACGAACGAAAAATATTACAGTTCCAGATTGAGGAGCGATCCGAGGAAATAATAATTGTTTTATTTTTTAATTGTTTAGTTGAGTATCCTCGCTCCGGAAATAGTGGGAACGATGAACGGAATCGTAGGTTTTTAAAATGTCGGTCCAGTAATCAACGTTTAGGCTTATAATTGCTTTTATTTACGTATTTATATTTATTTAAGTGCGGAAGGACTTCCTTGCGACTTCCATCCTTGTATATGAAGGAAAGTTTAAAAATCGACAAATTTTAAAAATGTTCCCGGATTTAACCCAAACCGTGTCGACAGTAGACTAGAAGTGTGATATACTACTTGTATATATGTAGTATAGGTGGAACGAAGGAAAGTTAGAAATTCGATGATTTTGTTGATTCTACACCGCCGTATCCGGAAAACGCGGATCTGGCATCGGCTTTTTCGTTGTTTTAAACACGGGCTTGGGATCAAAGTCCTTTGTCTTCGGAACCGACCGAGCCTTTTAGCTCTGAATCGTAATTAAATCCACATTCAATCTTCGTTTATTAATATTTTATCTGGTCAGAAAGGAAGGGATTGTCCGGTCGCTCCGCGCTCCTATTGTCTGGCGTTAGACCTTAGCTTCTACTTTCACCTTTTGATTTCAATATTTAATTCGCATTTCGAAGGTCCGCTTCGACTCCATTTTCATAGCGCGGAAAAGAAGAGGTTACGAACTTCCGTGCTTATCGTAATAAATAATTTGATTTTATAGACGAGGCGACTGAGTCGTTAATTATATAAGGACATTTCTAATACGGTTTATTATTTATTTGCCTTACCGACGACATCGGTGTTAATTAGAATAAGTAGAAAATTATATAAGGGAAAATTAATAGTAAACTATCTGCCCGGCTGGTTGTGACGAATCGACGACGCTTGTTCGGCAGTTGTACCTTCCTAAAAGCAACTTCGAATTGATGAAACTTATTTCGGTATGTAATAGTTTCGACAATGCGCTAATTAGTTATTACTGGTAATCGGAGTGTGAACGTGTCGGGGAGGCGACCGAATTTTAATATTTTGACTGAGCGGCGGGTTTGAGGCATTGTTTCGCGAATCACGATTTCCTCCCACTTTGTTCTCTATCCGCTCTCCCCGGTTCCTCCTCTCTCCCCTTCTTTGCCACTATCGTCCCTTCCTAACCGTCACCGGTGAATCGATTACAGAAAGTGAAGGGCCTGATTATTAAATGGAGACCGAGTGGGAAGTTTTAATTACTCTCGGGAGGCGGGAAGAATCGCATTCGGGGAAACTCCCGGGGCCTATTTCCTGTATTAGTCGCGATTTAATTACAATAATAAAAATCCTTAAATCGTACCGACACTAATTACATAGATAAGACTGGTTGTATCGAAGTTTTTTGTTTTTTGTCGTATGTATTTAAACATTTGTGTTGTTATTTCATTATCGGGTAGTGGGAAAAAACCGCCATTTGTTGTATGTTGATAAATGCGTTTCTCTCATTCCAGCTCCATCGATGACGCAATTAAATTTATATGTTCGTTCGTATTTTGCCCGGAATTGATAAGATTTAAGGAAATGATTGAATCAAGCCCCGGCCGTTTCTCAGAATCTGACGAAGCCCCACCTCACAATGTGGGTAGCCTTCACGCTCGGTTACGTTTTCTCATTTTCCCGTCTTTAATTTTTTTCCCATTCCTCCCCCATTTTTCCGAAACGCTCCGAAGCGATTCAAAATATAACCGGCGGTTTTTCGTTGTCCGCTCAGATTTCTCAGCTGGTGGAGGACGTCCAGAGGTTGCAGAACAGTATAGGCAAGCTGCAGCAGAGTTCGGCCAACCAGATAGCCAGGCTCGAGGAGGAGCTCGAGCACAAAAGACAGCACATCCTGCGATTGGAAGCCAGGCTCGAAGCACAAAAGGACTACAACGAACTGAAAAGGCAACTGAGGTAAGTACGAGTATCGTTAATTATTCGACGATAAACAAAATATTTCGGATTAGAAGAATTCCTTGAGAGGTTCCAAGTTGGGGACTTTTGCAATACGTCTCAGGCGAGAGCGAATTTTGGGGGGCTGAAGAAAACGGCACACAGAATCGTATCGGCCGCAACCATTTTTATAGTCGCGTGATCTCCCATCCGAGGCACACGCCACTTCAATTAATTTCACTTTTCTTATTACATATTACTTTTTCGTAACGACTCGAATAATGGTTAAACGGACTTTGCAGCGCCCTTAAAGCATCGGACGAAGGATCGAAACAGAACGAACCGGCCGAAAGGAGCAAACAGGCCCAGACGCTGCAGGAGCACCAATCCGCGAAAGCACCGATTTCGACGCCTGCCGAAGTTCAAGGTAAGCGGCCAGAGTTTTGTCCGTGGACTAAAGTCTGGAAGACGTAGCCGGGCGGTGACCGATAGGTTTTTCCTCTCGTTTTCCAGGTGACCTGCCCACCTTGCACAACGTCGAAACGTTCGGCTCGTTCTTGGGCGAAGAGATAGTGGCCAACTGGAGGAGGTCGCTCGAGAGGACGATGGTATCCCAAGCGGCGAGGCCCACGCCCCCGCCAACTTCCTACACATGGCCATCCCACGAAGAAGGTATCGACACTCGGATCCGAAACCTACATTTCTGTTTCGTACAATACAAAATGTAGTCTCCTTAAAACCGGCCTCGTTAAAAACGTAGTTCGGGTCATTAAAGACGACTATCGCGGTGGAATAATTTTCCCCCAACTTCGTGAATACCGGTCGTAAATCTTCCGAGTAGACTACTCGAGTAGAGCCGGCTAGTGCCTTCCCGTTACTCCGTCTTATTAACATTAATGACAACAAAACTAGATATAGCGTAATTGTCATTTAATACTCTAACATACCTCCAAATAATGTAGACTGGATTAAAATAACAAATTACAAGCGCGTAACGACGCACCGCCCCTCGTCGCGCTATATAAACAATTATATTACGGGAAATATTCGCCGTCATAATTACAGTAGGGACCCGTCGCGTATATAACGCGATTGGAATGTTGCTACTGCCGTGTGACCTAACGCCGTTCGATTGTGACAGTTAAAGTGAAGACGGAAGAGAGCCGAGAGAGGGACGGCGGGAGATCGGTGTCTCCGATCCAGGAGATGGCCGTGGTGAACGGAGCGGTGAGCCCGCCCAACCAAGAGCAGGAGGTGCCGGCCAACAACAATAACAAGACGCCCAACCCGAACTCGAGCGTCGCCAACGGGATGTGCAACGCGATCAGCGTCGGGATGAATAACAGCGCGACCAACCAGGCGGCGGCGGCGGCGCCTCCCCCGAGCGCACCCCGCCCCGGCGCCCGCACCCGCACCCGCACCCGCCCCCGCACCCGCACCCGCACCCGCACCCCTACCCACGGCACTCAACCTCAACGACGTCATCAAGAGCCCCTTCAGGTTCGACGACCGATCTCACTTTCGATTCAACGATGACCCCGGCTGCATAGCCCGCTTCGGCGAATCTCTCATACCCAAGGGCGACCCGATGGAGGCCAGGCTCCAGGAAATGTTAAGGTACGCGGCTTTATAATACCCGTTTCGCCGTCTACCGACGGTTTGCAAGTACCGTACTTGTCTCCATTTTCGGTCTTCTCTCGCCGTTCGGTGTTTTGCCGCGCCGTAACGAGACGGAACGAGTTTATAAAGAATCTCTTCGCAGGTATAACATGGACAAATACGCCAACCAGAATCTGGACACCCTGCACATAGCCCGGAGGGTCCGCGAACTCCTTTCGATACACAACGTCGGGCAGAGGCTGTTCGCCAAGTACGTCCTGGGCCTCTCCCAGGGGACGGTCTCCGAGCTGCTCTCGAAACCGAAGCCCTGGGACAAGCTGACCGAGAAGGGGCGCGACTCCTACAGGAAGATGCACGCCTGGGCTAGCGACGACAACGCTGTACTTCTCCTCAAGTCTCTCATACCGAAAAAAGGTAAACCCTTAATATTAACCTGGGGGGGGGGTGTTTAAAGTAGTCCTACCTACGTTCAAAGTGGCTCTTGGTTACACTAAAAGTGGTGAGTCAGTGGATACAGGGTGCCCCGAAGGCGTCCCACATAAATGTACTACAGAAGTACAAGCATTCTCTACTACAGAAGTTCTACGAAAGACCGAATCGGCGACCGGAGACGGATGGTCGCTAGTACCACAGTATTCCAGATGTAAATCTGTCGAGCGGAAAGACTCCACGCGGCAAAAACGCGGTAATTCTCCCGCCGAGCTTTAGTCTTTTATTCTTTTATAATTACCGGCCGTCGTAATAATAATTGAAGGCGATTAATTTGGGACAAATAATTGGCTCGTTATTACGAAACGAGAGTAATAAGTTTATTATCGCCCATATCCGCGATGAAAATTGAGAACTGTAAACGGCGCACAGCACGAAGCGAGGTGTTACACCGGTTTCGGATATTCCTGAAATTGTTGAAAATGGTGATATCGAGTGCTACTAATGGAAATAGTAGCGATTTCGCAAAAACGAAAAAACAGTTCGGTAATGGAAATCTATTGTCTCGCGGAGTCATTGGGGAAATAAGACACCGCGATAATATTCTTTCTACATAAAGACTCAATATTCTTGAAATGTCGTGGCGTGTTATAATTCGGTTCGACATCCTTTTGATATCTTTAAGATCTCCCCGAACGGTGTATCGTCAATTTGAAATTAGCATCGGCCTATCTTAGATCGGTGCCGCAAAGTCGTTGGAGTGGCGAAAGTTTTATTTCGACCGTAATTAAAGTTAGGGGTCGTGTCAGAGCGGTCGTGGCTGTAAAAGGGCAAGGGGGAGGGGGGGGGCTTGGGACTTATTCGGTGCCTGGGGTAAATCGGAGCGGAACTACAAGGCCGAGGAGGTTATTAATGCGTAGCGGGAGCTTTGGAATAGCTCATTGGCACTTGTTGGGGGCTAATGACTTAGTAAGTTTAGAATAACGACGGTGGCCGGTGTCGCTTGACCCTTCCTTTCTCCACAGTAAATCTAAACCGACCCCGCCGGCCCCTTCTCCACCCTATTTATTAGCGCATTAGTCCCACCCTACTCGCACTCCCTCCTCCGCTCTCTCTCGCCACTTCGGTTTACCTCGGCCGAAATATTGTCTTCGACGAGAGAAACGAGCCTGTAAAACTGTACAAAATACATTTTCTCCGTGTTATTTAACCGGTTCGTCGCGGTCAATAAGTAGCCGCAAAGCTGAATATTTAAAATCGTGGGAAAGCGCGATTCGAGTACCGTCGTATTAACCCGGCGTTCGCTCGTAAAAATGTTAAATTCGACAGTTCAAAAGTTTCAGAGGGACTTAGAGGCATTCGACTCCGTCAAAGCGCTATACTAATTATTCGCCTGTAGACGGAAGATTCTAATATTTGCGAATTTGAAGCCAGTCGTAAAAATCTAGGCTCCTTCGGGGAAGAAAATGTTATCAGAATAATTCGATTCGGCTCAGACACCGTCGGCCTGAGATCTCCTCGGTCTGTAGCCGAGACACGCCATCATCGGGGGTGGCTTCTTTAACGGGAGAAGCGAGTGACATAAAAACATCCCACAATTGTACCAATATAAAAGTTGATTTTGAAAATACGAAACTCGGTGTCGCGTCCGATCGAACGGTTCGTCAATTCGGAATTACCGGTTTTCAGTAGTCTAGAGTTTCGTAAGTGATCCTACGTAGGAGTCGACGCGGGCACCTTTCGGGTCGGACGACTTTTTTCACGGAGCCCGTCGACCTATTGATCGATATTAACGAGTCTAAATTAAGACTAATCACGCGGGAGGAAGTTGAAATTGTGCCGGAGTTTATACATTGGGGTTTCGGGGAGCGTTAGAAAAAAAATGTTAACGCTTCAACTTCGAACTCGGCAATTTGAGAAATCAATCGGATATCTAAATAACTATCGAAGAGCGGTGTCGTCGCTGTCGCTGGGAATGATCGGAGGCTCCCCTTCACAGGTCGACTTCCAACGATAGAACCTGTACTCAGTTCTGGACGGTAGACGTCCTGAAATTGAAGATGCACTTTAAGTTATGTGGTTTACTTAGCCATCGGACTCGGTTTAAGTATCCGATTGACAATATAAAAATGTTAATTAATTAGGGTATTAAGGTAAATAAATTATGTCGAAGGTAAAGATCCGAATATGGGAGGAGTTCTGGGGAGAGGGCCCGAATCGGACATGACCGAAGAGAGAATAGCGCATATCCTGAACGAGGCGAGCCACCTGATGAAACCCCAACAGCAGGAGGACAGCCACAGCAACGAGGACAGCAAGTCCCCCAACCATCCTCAGGTATTAACCGACCGAGTACTAAAATAGATTTAACTCCCTCAGTGGTGTAACCGACCCCCGATGCTTTCTCTATCCCCGAAAATGGTTTTGAACAGAACTTGTACCTCGTACGAGATATCCATTCGGCGCATCCGCAAAAGACACATTTCGGCCGATTTGTATTATTTCGTGTTGGAAAGTTTTATTTATCGGGAAGTTACAACACTTTCAACCTCCCCTCTCCTCCCCGTATTTATATTTCCGGTAGAGATATTTGCCAATTGTAGATTTGTTACTTCAGAAGGACCGTTCGACTGTTGCACGAACTTCAAAACGCATAACTGTATAAAAATTAATAACGTTAAATTTTCGTTGAACGTTTATAAAAGAAAAAACAGATCAGAAATCAATACCGGAGACGATATGATGAATGATGGAACAGTTTTATGAAATTCGTGTCTTAAAGTACATTTGTTCATTCCTTCTGATAACAGAGTGCGGAATCGCCCCTCGGGAGAGACAATTCGCAAAACCGACGGATAAAGAAATATGAAAATGATGATATTTCCCAGGAACAGGTAGCGAGGATATACCAGGAAGAACTGGCAAAGCTGATGGGTAGAAGATTGGAGGATCCATCGTTTCCCGGGTAAGTCGACAATTTGTTTCTTCACACAATTAAATAAAAAAGGGAATGAGATTAGCGCGCCATAAATTACATTAGGGTGGTTTGGGCCCTAGTCGACCGCTAACACTCTCGGTTAGCGGGTAGTATTACGCGTGTCGGGTAATCGGAGTATGACGGTATAAATAAAAATGAGGGCGGCGCTAAACGGAAATCTATGACTTTAGGTTTGTATTTCCGCACTTCATGGGGAGCGGGACCGGCGAAGACATGCGGATGGCGATGGACGCCTACCACAGGGAGTTGGCCAAGCTGAACAGCGGCTCGGGGCAGACGCGACTGCCGCTCCAGCTGACCGCCATCCACCAGCACGCTTTGGCCAACCACAACGGGATAGCTCAGGACCTATCGATGCCCAAGCCCGACCGCAAGGAGAGGACGGCCGAGGAAGAGAAGAAAGAAGACGATAGGCACGGAGGGAGCGCATTCTCCCTCGTACGCCCCAAAGTCGAACCCAGTAAGTCATCGTCTTCTATTAACGGCCGTCACATTTCCCGCATATTACCGCATCTCGGCATACTCTTATCCCTGTACGAAAGAAAACGATATCGACTAATCCTTTTGGTTTAGGCTCGCCGCTAGGAAATGTTATTCTTCCGCCGGAAGACGTGAGCCCGGGTTCGGCGGCCTCGGCGGCGGCGGTAAGTCCGCTGCAGAGGATGGCCTCCATCACGAACGCTCTTATTTCCCAGCCGCCCGCCCAACACCATCACTCGCCCTCCCAACGGCCCCTCAAAGCCGTCTTACCTCCCATCACTCAACAGCAGTTCGACCAGTTCAACAACCTCAACACGGAGGAGATCGTCCGAAAGGTAATATCGATTTCCACACGCCGCCTAAAATTAACAGGAGTTGCCGGATTCGATTCCCGCCTGACGCATTTTTTTCGTTTCCGCAGGTTAAAGAACAACTCAGCCAGTTCTCCATAAGCCAGAGACTGTTCGGGGAATCGGTGCTCGGGCTCTCTCAGGGGAGCGTCTCCGATCTGCTGGCCAGACCCAAGCCCTGGCACATGCTCACCCAGAAGGGCAGGGAACCCTTCATCAGGATGAAGATGTTTCTCGAAGACGAGAACGCCGTTCATAAATTGGTCGCCTCCCAGTATAAGATCGCGCCCGAGAAGCTGATGCGCACCGGCGGCTACGGAGTCAATCCGAGTGAGTATTCGCGTCGAGAGTATAAATCGCTAGCGGTGAAATACGATATTTCGAGTTCGGAAGAGCGGGATCGTTTAGGCGGAAACGTTTAAATAATATATAATTCCTATTTCAGGCGGCGGACCCCATTCGAAACCGGTGGGGAGCGGGTGCGCCAAGTTCGGAACGAGCGAGGTGTACATGCACGGAACGGGGAACATGCAGGTGGGCCACCCGAGCGGAGGGCCGGCCGCTCCGCCCCCCGTACCGCCCCTCACTCCCCCGGACATCAAGAAATGCACCATCCCCCCTCAGCAGTGTCAGCCCCCGATACAGCAGTACGTCGGCATCAAGAACGTCCAGCACCCGACCACTCCATCCGTCTACGAAATGGCCGCCCTCACCCAGGATCTCGACACCCAGACCATCACCACCAAGATTAAAGAGGCCCTCCTCGCCAATAATATCGGCCAAAAGGTAAATAATTGGGCCTCCGCCTAGTTTACTCCCGGATACGGTTTTTCGAATATACTTACCTTAGGCGTACCTTTCGGATAGGTATTAACGGATCGCGTGTTGCAGATATTCGGTGAAGCCGTTCTCGGCCTATCTCAGGGCTCGGTGAGCGAACTCCTCTCGAAGCCGAAGCCTTGGCACATGCTGAGCATCAAAGGGAGAGAGCCGTTCATAAGGATGCAGTTGTGGTTATCGGACTCGCAGAACATCGACAGACTACAGGCGATAAAGACCGAGAGGAGGGAGCAGAACAAGCGGAGAAGAGGATCCGGCCAGCAGGACAACAGCAGCGACACCTCTTCCAACGACACGTCCGAATTTTACCACAGTAGCGCCAGCAGTCCCCCCTCGGCCAAGAAGCAGAGAGTTCTATTTTCGGAGGAACAGAAAGAGGCGCTGAGGCTCGCCTTCGCTCTCGATCCTTATCCCAGTTTAGCCACCATCGAATTCTTGGCCAACGAATTGAACCTGTTCTCGAGAACGATCACGAACTGGTTCCACAACCACAGAATGCGTTTAAAGCAGAGTCCGCACGGGGAGACGCCCAACAGAGAGGGACAGGGCTCTGGATTCGATCCGGTCCAGTACAGGATACTCCTGAGTCAGCGTTTGGGCTTGCCGCTCCCTATCCACGCGCACTACTTTTCCCAGAACTCTGAAATATCGCTCATGTCCCGGGCGGGATTGCAGCAGAAGGAGGAAGTTTCCGGTCTGGATCTAACGGTGAAGCACGAAGTCGAGTTCGAGGACACCGAGAGCCACATAGATTCCGAAGATTCGTTTTCCGGGGTGCCGGAAACCCGGGTACTCGAATCGAGGAGCTCCAGGAGGAAACCGGCAGCCCCCCAGTGGGTCAACCCCGACTGGCAACAGGAATCCGAAGTTATAATCAATGGAGTATGCGTTATGCAGACCGAAGACTTCGACAGAGAGAGAGGAGAGGAAACGATTCGAGTTGAACCGACACCTGTTCCCGAAGAACATAGTGCCACTCCCGAACAGACTACTGACGCATCTGTAGTGGAATCCAAAGCGGACATTGTAAAACAGGAGAAAGATGACAAATGGGATAATCAGTTCTAATTTTTATTATCGGTGGGTGTATATAAGATATACGGATTCGTGACTTCTCTTTCCTATGATCCATTGTGCGGTTTGTGGATTTAGGCGAAGAATAATCGGGGAAAATTATTTCGTCGAATATTTGAATCTATCGTTCAACGCTATCTTATTGTTAATATTACGTAAGTTGTAAACATAAATATGTACTACATTCTAAACCATGATAATGAGTTTATTAGGTCGAAATGAGTAAAAAATAATTAATAACGTTATCGTAATTTTAGATAAGAGGGAAAGAAAGTCATGAATGGTTTTTACAAACGGGTCAGTAAATAATTAGTATTATAAGTATATTTGTGTGCATTTGCATATATAAATATATATATATATACATATATATACATACATCGGTATATATGTATGAATGTTTAGGCATGTATATATACATACATATGTATATACAAATATACATACACTCATTTGCTTGAGTCTGTCTATTGAGTAAAGATGAACTATGTGCATAGTCAAAATAACTCTGATGAGTTTTGAACTTCTAAAGCACTATTACAGTGTTATGATCTCAGTTCAGTGAGTGATCACAGCATATCACAGTGGACACATTTATTGAACATAAAGTTATTCATTATCATAATATGTAAAGGCTGTAAAGATTTAATGTTTTCTTCTTGTGTAATCTATTATATATGTATATTGCCAGTTTCATGGCCAATGACTCGAGTCTACAACTAATTCTATTGTAGCAAAAAGTGCAATCAACGAATTTCTTCAATTTTTTGTTCATATACATTATATTATGTAATTATAAAATAATTATATGTAGTCATCTTTCTTGTAAGACAAGGGGCATTTTTGTTTTGTTAATATGTTTTATGTAAATATTCTATTTGTAGAGAATGTGTATCAGTTTGGTTGTCATGTAGCAACCGAGTTCTCGTATAAATTGCACGGTTGTTAGAATTTATGTTGTTGAAATAATCAAAGATAAAATAAGACTGGTTAAACTGTTGTAACACAGATCAAATAGCTTGAGAGTGTGGTTATAGGCGAGGGTATTAGTTAATTTTGTTTTGTTTGTTTCCTTTTATTTTAACCTTCTTTCATTGTGATACACATATATACTAAGTAGTTTTCTATTTTATGTTAAGGGTGTGTGATCTTTTAATCTAATGAGACCATATACATAAATAATATGAAATTTTTATATCAGGCCAGACTAAAAACTTCTAAAATTGTTTCAAACTTTGAAATCAACTGTATTACAAGTATGAATCAGTTTTCCCTTTGCCTAATAATTATTTCAGACCCATTTATTTATATGTGGTTTTCTATGTATATATGTTTGTGAGTGTCGTATGTTTTTCTACAATACTGTAACAAAACTTGCGAGATGAAAAACAACAGTCTTTTGAAAATTTAAACTTAAAATCATATAAAATTTATATATTAAATATATACTTTTACTATTAAAATAAATACACATTTTTAATGTGGAATCATATCACACAATATACCTCAAAAAGTTTAACAATTGTACGATAGTAGAAAACATTGAACATGTATAAAGTATTGTATTTGCTAATTGTTATAACACAGTTTTCTTGGGCATTAACCATTCCTGACTATGGTGGGAGAGGATGTTGTAGTACAATGGCACTCATTAATTTGTAGCCATTCAAGTATAGCTCTATAATTTGTATATTAATGTCAATTATAATTATGGATTTGCCTCTAAAAATTACTCTACAAGAAGACCGATTATTAGAATATGAATTGGATTAATGTCATTACTAACAACATAGCATACCAAATTTTCTGTACTATTAAATTCAAATTAATTATACCTGTATGAACACATTTTTATGCCAATAAAATAGCAATTGATGAGTGCCTTTGTGATCTACACTTAACATAAATAAAACAGCTTATCAGCAGTTGTGATACATGCACACACACATACATACACATGTGTATGTGTGTGTGTATTTCAATTAAACTGTTTTATTTTGTAATTATTTTTATGAAGCATTGGTTCTCCCCCAGTTTGAAGTATGTGATTTAATTATTCCAAAACTTTGTTTAAACCTCTAGTCTTCCGGACGTACTAGTCCAGTTTAAAGATGTAAGTTAACATGCATCTCTGGGCAAATCCATTAATTTTGGATTATTGTTAATCGTTAATTATGGTTTTCACACTGTGTACATTAAATGTCAGGCCTATATCTGATCTTCCAAATATTATTAATTTAGATTATTAATACTTTTTACTGTTTTTGCAATTTGTTATATAATGTTATCAGTGATATGTTGCTCTTTTGGAAATATTATGTCTAATGATATATTGCGTTCAGGATAATTGTAGATAAAAATTGATTGCCTATCTTTAAGATGAAATAGTTCTTGTTTCTCTCCTGTTTACCTTATTACTCGAATAAATAATACTTTATACATTTATTTATGTTATATACTACTTTAATAATTGAGCTGTTGATATTTTTTGAGTTCATTTTATATCGTTATTTTGAAATAGAATTACTAAAACAACGAAAGGCCTTTATGTTTTCTAAACTGTAAAAGTTATTTATTTGCCAATTGAGTTAGATTTTCAGATTCACCAATAACATATGATTACGATTATTATTATTATTATTATTACTATTATTATTAATTATTATTATTATTATTCACATAGTTATGATATTGCAGCAGAATTCACAATATAAATAAACTATAAATATATTTATAATAATCTACTTGTTCGTCACTTCAGACTATTCTTTGTATTCAATTGTCTAAAAACATGTGAATGATGTACAGATTAAGTTTTAGTCATGTCTTCAAGTAGTTGTACATAAATTCCCAAAGAGCATTTCAGTAGACTACAAATAATGTTTCCCTATTATTATTATATTATTTATTATTAATTATATTATTTTAATGGTTATATTATGTTTATCATTATTATTATTATTATTATATTATTCTTATTTTTATCATTTTATTTTAATAATAATCATTATTATTATTATTATTATTATTATGGATATATTATTACTATTATTATTACATTATTATTATAATTATTATTATTATTATAGCAATATCGTCACTTACCATAATTATCATCATTAATATTATTATTAATAGTTCTTATTTAAAGTATGTTTATAATGTTAAATCAAGTTTGTCTTGCCAATACCAATACAAATATTTAATAAATGTCTATTTCAGTGATATTTAAAATGTCAGTTAATAAAATATTTAAATATAAATAGTTTTTGCTTACTTGTCACCCTGTACTCTGTTGGTTTTGTTCTCATGTTTAATCAATTTAGAATAAGAGGGTATTAATTATAATTTACTATGAATTCTTAATGCTAAAACATTGGTTTTATTTAAACTTATTGGTTCCAAATTGTTAAATAGTTAGTGAGGTAGCTAAACCCCAAATCAACAATAAGAAAGTTATTTTTCATTGAAGATTTATTATTTACACCGATTAAAAAAGTTACTTTTATTCAATATTGGTATTGAAAGTATATTAACAAAATGATAATTCAAGACTTGAATGAAAATCTAAAACGAATGAAACGCTTTCAGAAGAATGAAAATGTAGATGCAAATGGCCTGACTTCCAACCAATTATTAGGTTTGGCTAAATATTTAAGTATTATTGAGTATTAGGCTCAAATATCTCATGAGCAGGTATTTTATTTTCAAATTGTGAAATAAATAACCCAGACCTTAGGGTTTACTGAAATTACAGGAGAAAAATAAATGTATCACCTTTTTGGCAGGTTTAACACAAAAGTCAGCTTTGAGAAAATTATTTTATTATAATGCCCAATCAAGTGGCCTAACCTGGTAAAATTACATAAAATAAAATAAATCATTTAATTTAATAATAATTTATAATTTAAGTAAAATACTTAAAATTAGTATTATTTATTATGCAACTTAATTTGATTTCAAATAATATATAATTACAGTATGCTTGTAATGTTAAATAATGTTTTGTTTTGCCTATACCAATACAAATATTTAATAAACACCAATTTCAGAGATATTTAAAATTTCAGTTAATAAAATATTTATATATATATATATATATATATATATATATATATATATATATATATATATATATATATAGTTTTTGCTTACCTGTCACCCTGAACTCCATTAACTTTTTCTTTTTTAATTAATTTAGTACAAGGGGATTTTTATATTTATAATTTTTAATCTAAAAGCAATGATTCTTTTTAGTTATTGCTTTGGGTTTATAGATCCTAAATATTGTAGTAGTGTGGTCCATAGATAAAATTAACCAAACTTCCCAGCTTTTCAACTTAAAATAATCCCACATGAAGATTTTGGAGCAATTCATGTTGATACATGGTTGCTGCAAGAAACTAATTTACGTTTTTTCTCTTTCACCATTTTTTATACAGCTCGAGGCTTTACCATGCACATTAATGTATTATAACATATATAGAAAAAGGAAATTACTTTATTATAATGTGCAAGCAAGTGTCCTAACCTTCTAAGATCTGATTCTGTACAATTTCTTATTCAATTTACCTATGTTTTTATTTTTAGTAGGCATATTAATTTAATTTTCATTAATATAGCAAAATTACACATTACAACTGAAATTTATAACTACAATTTCACTATTTAACAATATATTACAATATATATTAAATAACATCCATTGCATACCCTGACTCATACACAAAAAATCTAATATAACTTAACAAATATAAATATTCTTACATTTTCCTTTATAGTTTGGTAATTCAGTGATTTACTGGCCTTAGTTTAATTATAAACCTAGATTATGCCATAATCCACTTTTAATAATGGAACTGGGTTCTCCCATTATTATGAATGCTTATCATATTTACCAGTTGAACAATATCCCTTTAAACCTCAATTATAGAATACATATTCCAGTGACTGACATAAATTAATTATTTTTTAGAGCAGATTTCCCATACCTTTTTTTGTTAATCCTTGTTAATGGACAATCATGGCCCTTATGTACTTGCCATTAAATTGTAAATTAATAAATAAATTTAAATTGAGTATATCTAATATTCCCATTCCAGTACCTCAAGTATAACATGAAATTTTTTTGTATATTAGATATTTTTTGGATTAAATAAAACACAAAATGATAATTTATGTTTAACAGTATGTACACATGAAAAAATGAACATTTTATTACATATTTATGATTCTGCCTTAAATATATAATTTTGTACATATAATATGAAAATTTATCATTAAATTAAATTTGTTTTAGGATATGAAAAATTAATATATTTTACATTAAAAAAAATAATTCATTCGTAAAATCAGAGGATACTTCAATATATGAGTTAAAACATATAATTAACATAACAGAAGTAATGTTTTAACATTATGTTATAACATTATAATAGAAAGTTTTTAGAGGATTCCTCAGCACAATAAATAAAATTTAACTAAAGTCAATCTTATAAATTCTTCTTTCTTCTTTCAATAATGTACACATATATTTTTTTATGTATTTCAGTAAATGTAACTGTACCAATAAAAACAAAAAATGTTCCTATCCAATGATACAAAGTGAAGGCATTTTGAAAGTAAATTATACTGAAGAGTAAGCTTGCAAACTTTCGCAGAGTTAGAACAAGTGTCACTGTAAATGATGATGTTTCTGTTGTTAAGTAGTAAACAGAACTAATGCATATATACCTGGAATCTGTTAAGAAAATAATATAACAAAAATAGAATTTGCATGAAAACATAAAATAATAAAAATATCATTTCTAAATATAAAATGATATATTATGTAAAGTATTAATGTACACACATGCAGGATACCTGAGCCTGCCAGAATACTGAGTAAATTCCACATTCTACAAACTGCTCATAGAAAAAATAAAGCTTTAATTAGTAACCACTAACCCACCACCACCAGACTATGCAAGCCACTATTTTATTGTGCTATTAAACTAATAATTTACCTAACATAACCTTCCTAAATTACCTAGGAAAGGTTGTCCGAAATAAATTTCAGTTTTTAATTTCTTGTTAAATAAAAGTAAATCAGCTTTGAATTAAATATTCAAACCAAAAACAAGAAATATTCGATTGATTTCCATTGTATATTTATTATACTATTGTAGATATGAAAGTTTTCTGAATTAGTAAAATATCAAAAAGGTTCTCTTTTACACTGCATTAGTTGCCAACAATTTGATCCAGAAAAATGTTAAGTACATAAAACATACTACATCCTATTGGAGACAGGTTAGAAAAAAATGTGAGACAGGTTTAATTTCTGAACAGTCATCTCATGGTTTGCACAGAAATAATAAATAAATAAATCTATCTATCTATCTCTCTCTCTCTCTCTCTCTCTCTCTCTCTCTCTCTATATATATATATATATATATATATATATATATATATATATATATATATATAAATAAACTGGGAAGCTCACTAGCTTTTTTTCCCCATTTGACCGAAAAAATAAAAACTTCCAAGGCTAATGTTAGTATCAACTTGTTTTAAAATCAAACTGTTTCTAAACATGCCTATCATAATTCTAGAAACCTTTCTTCCCAATATACAGTGACATGCATAGATGATTAAATCATAATCCTTATTTATATGTACGATTTCAGTGCCAGTTATATATAAGCTACATTCATCGTATCCATAAATCAGTGATGATGCCAGTGGAACAAAATTTTAGTTTCATACAAATGGGGATAGATACACTCTGGAAACAAGGAGTCAAACCTTGACTTAAATTGGAAAAAGCCACTGCTACCTTCACACATATTATTAATCAATTCTTTATTTATATAAAAATACAGTACATAATGTTGCATGTACACTACTATAAAACATACACTGGCTCTCAGTTCTTTCTGAAATTATGTACATAATAATTAAGGGTGCACTTACCTGTTACTACTAATCCACATAATATCCACTTATGAGAATGACAAAGAACACTGGATCTTTGGACATTAAGTCTGTGCATATACACACCCATGCAATGTATTCATCCTTGATAAATACCACCAACTTACGGCTAGAATGTCAAGAAACATTTATTCAAGTTCAGCCAATGAGAAACCAATATATCCTTTCATTTTTTTTATTTCATTGAGACTGACAACATCTGATTGGTTTATAATTGCCTTTTAATATCTAATTCATGTTGAAAACAGTTTCATTCACTTGTAATCCATGTTTAAAGTTGTATAAGTGCATACAATCATACCCACTACATCCATTATGACAAACAAGTATAAATCAGAACTTACTACATAACTTTCTATAAAACAAAACATCAACACAAAACTGAAATGTATTTCTGGACAACCTGTGTTATTATCTGTGAGCTGTGGAGTATTGTTATAATTAATCCAGACAAATTCCCAAAATCACAGTGCATATCAATAATGAATTAACATGAAAAATTCGTTTATTTAAATATGTAGCTATTAAGAAAGTAACTTATATTTAATGATCTATATGTACAACATTATTTATTTGACTTAAATTAACTAAAGTTATACCGTGAGTTGTAAACAATCAATTCTAAACCCTGAAATGTTGGTAGAAAGGATACTGTGTAATGACATTCCCAAGGAGATAAATCAGCATTAGTGGAATGTCTATCTCCAGTCCAGGTATTTTCACAGTGGGACTTGTCAAAACAATAAGCAAATGCTCCAACAAATTTTTTGAAATTAAAAGGAAAAATGGCAGCGGTAATAAGTGCTGTAAAGTTACAGTAAAAATATTTCAAAGTTACATATTTATTAAATTAGGACTAAACATATACCCAAACTAAATCAAATTAATGGTGTAAATTCCACATGACATTCACAATTAGTGGATTTTATAATAAAGGTATTAACAAATATTCGATCCATATTTTTCCACAATAGTGTCATGTGGTGTGGCCACATCATGATCGCAAACAGAAACACCATTATTTCAAATTAATTACTAAATAACATTAATGGTCTTACGGTATAATAGAGAGCTTCATATGGATGTTTGCCATAGGTTTTGAAAAGCACTTCTTGGTAAATGCCAAGTCGGGCTGACACAAATAAGGCAAATATTAACAAGTTTATTCCTGTAACAAAAACGTATGCTAGTAACTAAAATGAACATTATATTAAACATAATAAAAATTGTGAGAGATATTAGAAATGGGTGTTATAAATGGGGGATATTTTTCATAATTATAATTAGTTTCCTGCAAATAATCTTAAATTATATTTTAAAACATTTAATTTTTTAATTACAATATAATTAGGGAAAATTTTGCACTTACTTAATGATCTTTTAATATTTTAAAAATAATTGCACCATTCAATACACACCTAGAAGCCACCAAAAAAAACTATCTTCTGCCTGTAATGAATCTTCATTATCTTTCTTCTAAAATATAATTTTCAAAGAAAATAATCATAAAATTAGTAATAGAAATAAGATAAAGTGCATAAATTTATAGTATGCATCCAATATAGTGAAAGAGAATAGACCATATACTTATATATATATATATATATATATATATATATATATATATATATATACTCTAATAAAAATGTAATACAAATAACATTCTACAGTAAACGTATACTTACAATGTCCTGCCCTGACATTATGGTACAAATTATTACTCCTAATGTAATTAACGCTACAGATAGGTACTTTGATAGAGGGTAAGACCTATTCAAAATTATAATTCCCATTACCATATTAGCTATGAGCGATCCCTGAAAAATGGGAAAACAAATATTAAAATTTATCCTAACCAAATGTCAATAACATAAGAGGGTTGTGATAATTCATACATTTCTGCATACACATATAATATGAAACATTTGATTTCAAATAAAAACTTACCGATCTAAATATCATGTGAAGTGGCATGGCTATGTTAAAATTGAATGCATAATTGTTACACAAATTGCAAGTGAAAAACAAACCAACTACTATCATATAGCTCCTATAAAAAAAAAACAAATTAGAAGTGAAAATGGAATTATGATTAAAATTAAGTTTCTCAAAATATATGTAAAATGTTAAACAACACATAACACCAAAAAGGAATATTCATCTCAACATTCATAATTGAAATAAAAATGGTTAAATTTCATTCTTGTATAAGAAAATTTAACCATGTATTATTATTCAGTAGCTTTAAATTTTGACGTAGTTTATTCATGCTGTATTTACTAAGCATTTTAAATATCATATTATTTAACTTGTGTGCAAGGGAGAAAACTTGCCCGTTCGGCATGTTGTAGGCTCCTCACTCAGAATAAAAGTATTCAGCTTCCTCAGTGCAAAAAGTTTTGGCCATTTAATTCTTCTAATTACTTATTTCCTAAATTTCAATTTTTTGTTTATTTTTGGGCATTTATTTTACGCGTATTATATTAATTTTTAAAAAACCAAAGAAATAATATATTAGAGTTATATTAGTTTTAGAGACAAACTATTTCAAAGATCTATAAAATTTGAGGAATAGCTTAGGATCCATAAGGCATATAAGAAAACAGAATGAAAAATTAATTCAGGCTGTAATGTCACTCTGGACATAAATCGTAATTTGAAAAAGGAATTTACACTTTTATTATAGGAAATCAGAATAGGTTTAAGTGGAAGCTAATGTGGGTCAATCAAGTGGTAAATGATGTTGACGCCAGCACGTTGAGACTATGGTGTAGAACTCCATTGATGCCATTTACCTGGCCAGCCCTCTCACCATGGATCTCCATCCTTTAAGAGCTGTTAAAAGGCTAAAAAGTGAACAATTCACTAAGGTATAACGTTTTATTTTTAATCAATTATTTAAACAAATATCAACAGTCTATGGACATTCATTGAAATAAATTATTTTTCTCCCTACTAACCAAACTCGAAGAATTAAAAAAAAAATCCGAATGCAAACTCCTTCAAAATGATGACAGTCGCACTTTCTCTCCCTCCTTTGACCCTGACAGCGAATGAGATGACTGTTGAATGGGTTGCCATTATAGTATAATTTAGACTATGGAGTTATAAGACATTCAACCAGTTGAAAATACAGTTTTAAAATGATTTTTTCTTGATTAATTGGGATTTTGGAACACACCTGATCAATTTCCACAAGTATTTTGCAATTGGAGTTAGCATGCCAGCAGTCAGGACTGAATCCATGACTTTACCATTCAAACACTCTTAGAACCCAGCAACCTACCCGTTCATTCATAACAAGAATTATCCTTCAAATATTTCATTCTACTAGTTCAAATTTCAAGCAACAAATTCTGGTATATTAATATATAATATAGAATAACCATATTCAAAACATACATTAATATCAATAAAAGCAAGAGGTGCATTTGAAACCTGCATTGTTTTGATTTAAATATAATCGCAAAGATTAAGTTATTCACTCTCCTTTAGATGTCCAAATCATGTGCTCAAATTAAAATTAGAAAGCTCTAACTTCTAACACAAACATTATTCAAATCTATATAAATAGATTATGCATCTATTCAAATATATAAAAGCTTACAAATAGACAACTACTTTACATGATACTAAAATTTATTATCCTCCGAGTAGCTCAAACAGTAATGAGTATATTAAACTCAATAAAAATTGTAATTCGTTATTAGTTTTTACTGTTTATATTCACTTAAGTGTATGTACTGTAAAATCTAATAAACACATATGAGAATATCAATAATTTATCTAAATATTAAATTCATTTTTCCTGATTTTTTCTTAGATCCCATTCAAGCAAAGTTCATGATCGAGTGTAAATAATAATAAATTTTGAATTTGCTTTGTGAAACCCAAATTTTCAAATCATGAACCCAATAACGAATGCTTAAAAGTACTGTCATCTGCTATGGTTTTAACTACAATTTACAATTTCTAATAAGTACAAAAGCCAATGAAATGTTATCTGATTCATTCATCATGTATAACATGTATGTATAAAATTATGTATAACTTGAATCATTAGCATTAATGCAACGGTAATATTAAACAACAAACACATGGTGGCATTACTATGTTAATTTCATTTACTAACAGTGATTAATAAAAGAAAAGTGAATGTTTTTACCTAATTGGAATGTGACGTTGCTTAGTACCAAATTTACTGGTAAAAATGTATCCTTCCAAAGAGATAAAAAGGAACTGAGCGAATGTAACAAGATTTCCACTGCCTGGATCCCCTCTGTTGTAACAAATCAAATATTAATTAAACAAATGAAATTCAATGTAATACATTTATTACAATTATAAATATAAATGTTCAAGTCTACATGTAGAACAAAACTCTTAAAAATATATCAAGAGGAATGAATACAGTTTGACATACATCAGCATTTAGTTATTTCATTCACTGTGCCCTGCACACAGACTGTGATATAAAATCCAAATTGAAATAACAAGGAAAAACTGTCTAAGCATTATATTATAATTGTAATCTATCTATATGATATAAAAGTTAATGCCATAAATAGGTTTGTGTGAGAAAAAAGAAATACTTACTTCACTAAAAGCTCAAGAAAAACGGCATTGAGGCAACAGCCTAAAAATACACCAACTACTCCTGCTGCTTTACTCATATTTAAGAATTTAAGTAAATGATTTTGATGACTTCGGTATTTAACAAAACATTTCAATCAATGAGGAAGGTTACGAGAAGTCAAACAGTGATAAGAGAGGCCTTGAATGGTCGAACTCGGGCTAACCTATGTTGTTAATGATTTAGTTCAACAAAAAAAAGACTCCAATTTATAAACGTAAAAAACGTGATCAAGTTTTTAAAATCAGCTTTTAGATAAAAGTTACCAACTATATTCACTCTGTTATAGAATGGTGAAATCCAATATGACGAAAACTCCTACATTTAAAACAATAATTCTAATGAAATAGTAGACAATTAAAATAATATTTTATACAATCCCTGAAAATCATGGTCTACATTTCCTGATTGTAGGATTTACACGATATATTACCCGATTGGCGAAAAAGGAAACGTAAACAAGTAGCCCCCCCACCCCCGCAAACAAACAAATGTGGTTGGAGTTGCCCTTCAATTTTTTATTATCAAGATCCTTTTTACCCTAGGTATAGCCTTATGAAGTGTTTATGTCTCATCAAAATAACATTTCTTCGATATTAAATTGTATATTACTATTTTTTTATACTGGGGGGGGGGACAAGAGTAAAATTACAATGATTTTCTGATTGCATGCTGACATATTTTATAACTTACAAGTAATAACATTAGGTGGAATGAATAGAAACACTTACAAATTGCTGATAATGAATCTTTATTTATCTAGTGAGAATACAGAGACAGAAAATTAATATTGCAATGCATAATTCTTTTAACTTAATCCAATCACGTAATATTACTAAATATTTTATCAAAATCAAAGTGTAATTTTCACACTGACTATTTTTCATGTAGCATTATTACAACAGCTGACAATATATCTGTAATACCAAAACATTCAGTGGAAGAAATTTAATTTATTTATCTTCCTTTGTTACATATACATATAGGGTTACATTTAATTTAAAACTTAAGTTTTAAGATATGTACATTTGTGTAAGTATGTTTCCAATTTATATTTGAGAAGTATGGTATTAACTTAATGGTGTTACTAAACACCAATAATTTCTCCTCTCCAATTTTACATCCTATTCAAAATGATGTCCCATGAATACTGAACCTCAAGAATAAAGAAAAAGAATGAACAATTCGACCATTCAGATGCAAGTGTCCCACAATGCCTTATAACTAAGATTACAATACTCATCAAAATTATATGCACATTTGGGTACAATACTAAATTCTAAATATTTTCAACTAAATCTATTAGATCAAAATAAGAAATTAAAAAATAAGCAGTATGTTGATGTTGATACTGAAATATTCACAAAAGTAAAATTATTTCACCCATCAAACGGGACATGGTGTGCATGAATGAGGGAATCATTCTTGTAATGTTCATACTTATATTTAATTATTTCAATATTACTAAATAGCCTACCAAAATAAACAGTTCCTGTAAAAACTCTGGAACAGAGGAATTTGTCTATGAAGACAAATTCAATAGAACAAATATCTTACACACACACACATACACAACAAAACATGACATAAATAAATCCATAATCCATAATAATTTTGGTCATTCAAAATAAATGACCAATTTACTCCATGTTCACTAGTGTCATCCAACATAAATGTAGTGAAGTTTGGGGTTAGATGTTACTGACTGTTTGCTCATATCAGTGATCAGTACAACTGCATGATAAATAAATAGAGAAAAAAAGATGTTACTGAGGAGGGTTTGGCCTATAAATTCATTCCAAGAGGAACAAAGCCAAATTAATAAATTATCAAATTAGGAACAGGCACCTAAATGTAGCATTAGTTTATTTTTTGTAAATTGTTTTCTACATATAGTGCAATTGGCAGCTTATCGCCAGTTATGCACTTTGTAATACAGAATGAGTGGTTGTGATTTGAATGTCTCTGATCACTATCTCTATTCACAACTACCTTACAAATTAACATCCATGGTATAAGGGTGGATTCAAACCTCCGACCTCTTGGTCCCAGACAGGACTCTCAAAACCCTGAGCAACTGAGGCTCCAAATGTAGCATTAAACACCAACCACTTAATGGGTATATAAGGATGTGACACTGGAATCAAAATTTTGTAATATTTAAATGTAACTCTATATATATATATATATATATATATATATATATATATATATATATATAAACATATACACACACACATCTCACATAGTTTCCTACTGACATACACAAGTATCTATGAATTTCATTTTCATTACTGACATACACAATTAATTGAATTTGTTTTATTTAATGATTACCCATTTAATAAATTTTAATTATAGGAAAGTGATGGTGAATTGTAAAATCAAAGTCAGGCGAATTAGCAGAATCACGTTTGTGTCCTGTAGCAAGCAATTTCAAAACGACAAAATTAGTTTTCGCAACTCTCAGCAAGTCCATAATCTGAAAAAAACATTAAAAACAATAAAACCATGAGTGTACAATGAAAAGAAAATTTGAGAGGCTTAATCATTATATAAATAATAGTTGTATAAACTTGCTTAAAAAACCCTCATTAAAACCCATTTAAAAAATATTAAAGTAATGCACAAGAATAAGTTAGAAAAAGTTAATTTATCATTTATTGATTGACGTTTTCCTAAATAATGATTTCATATTACATAATTGGGCACTTGGAAATTAGATTAATGTTTCTGACAGAGAAAATTGTTCGAGACCTTATGAATTTATATTTTATGAACAAAATTAAATATTTAACAAACTATCCATAATATATTATTTCTTATATTTTCATAGCTAGAATAATATGTCTGAATTTTTTTAAATGTTTAGCTTGGCCTAAAGATAACACAGGGTATAAATAATCCCCGTTTGGAAAATCAACATCCTAACCCTTTGGCTTGAGTGGTTTACACTCCAAACCACTGAGCTGCCAGATCCTATAATTTAAAATGAGAATACCTCTTGGTCTGTGCTGTGCAAGGACTCGAGTAATGAGCGGGCCTGGTGGAAATGTTTGCAGCCTGCTAAGTAAAGGCTCTGGCTGTCAGACTTCTGGAATCCATTGGTCATTTCTTTGAACTCTGCCCACTGCACTGGTGGTGGTGTAAGTAGTGAATTAAAAGGTGCAAATCTATGCTCGTAACGAACCCTTTCACAGTCAAATTCAGGATGGGGTAAATGCAACTTTCCATCCTTTCGAAAACCTATCATAGCCTACACATAATCCTTTTTTATAATGAAGTATATATAACAATTCAAATTTAGAAAAATAAATAGGACATTACTATAATCAACTTTCTAAACATAAAATAACTTAATTAATAATTTACTTCAATATCATAATATAAATCTAAAATATTGAATATTATTTGTACTACAGTATATAACTGTACATTATATTAGTGAAAAAGATCTAAAATTATTGCCCTTCAAAAATAACATATGCATATACATGCACGCACATACACTTTCAACATATACAAATGCACATATACATGAGTAATACATATTACTTACTTACTTTATAGTACCCTCCACACATATTTTGCAGTGCCTGGTTGAAAGTTATTTCCCTTGAATAAGGGCGTGGATACTTTTTCTTCTGCTTAGGCTTATTTCTTCGTTTAGATTTTGATTGTTCTGATACATTTTCTTGCTCTGTGAGAAAGGTATCGGCACGTGATAGTGAAGACACAAGCCAGCCATATAAGAATTCATATAAATACCTATAATAGTTTTATAATCAAATAACTGTACGTAATAGGCGGACAGCCTGACTTAGTTATTATTCTTTAACAGTTAAATACCATAAACTCTTTTTTGAAGAAATAAGTTAACCATACTGTCAAGAATAAATCATACAATACTCACCAAAATATATAATGATATTCATGAGTACTATAAAGTTCCAACTCAAATCCTGATAATAAGAACATTATCATGACACGAAGTGTGTGGTACAAAACCCAAGTACCAAAACACGCTAAATGAGGTCTAGAGTTTTCACATTTACGAGACATATTATGAAGGTATACATCAACACGTTCAGCCTAAAAATAATTTTGTTAAAAATTCTGTAAATGAAGAGTAATATGTTAAAGTTATAAGTATAAAATAACTTTACAACAAACAATACAAGAACAATAGAAGAAAAGGAAAATTCATATTTTGATATGTGATTGCAATCCTATATTTAACCTCATCTTGAAGGGTCGAAAATTCTTCAAGTAGATGTGCCAGTTTATCCCGTTGTCTTGCCCTGTTATGTCCACACAACTGGATTAAATTACTGAACGGTCTGACACAATGTCCTAAAAAACAATCCAAGTATTCTCTAACCTGAAATTTCAGACAATTATTTTCACTAGAAAAGACAAATATAAATTTCATAAATGTGCAAAAAAATAAATTGACAGCCCTACAAAAGATAAAAGTTTTATGTAAACTATATCAATTCATATATAGAAATGTTAGTTCAATGAAATATCACGTGGTATAATTAGGACAACTGAAGTTCTCATGAATATTAAATTTAAAAAAATTCATATTTTGGTCAATAACAAACATAGCTCAAATCATAGATGAATAAAAAGGTCTTATATGGGATAATAGCATATAAATGTTACAAAATATTAAATTTATTATATTAAAATTTAGAGAATTCAAAAAACACAATTGCATATGAGAGCATTATTCCCTTTATCTTTTCGCATTTTATTTAAATAGAATTTCAGAGAATATTATGCTTTTTACCTGGGGATTATTTATCAATTGAGATCTTGGCATTAATACTGGTGGTGAAATAAAAGTTCTAGCCGCATCTCTAAGAGCATCAACACAATTGATTGTGTCCCCCGCTCTGCTACAGTGTGGTAAATAGAGAAGTTGCATAACACTTCGGGATACAATGCAAGGCTTTGTACAACTAACCTCCAACATTAGTTCCTATTGAGAAAAAATATATATACACATACATTGGACTCATAAAGTGACTTTAATAATACATAACACAAATAACAACAATTACCAGGGCTGAATGAAAAGAAGTGTAGGAACAGACTTTAGTTACTTGACGTAGCCTGCTAAGTAATTCATCTAAACGTCTATATGCTTCCATAGGTGATTTAATATGTGTGTACCTTGGAAAAGTGGGAGGGAGTAACCTTTGATTTACCATAGGATCAAAACCAATCATAACAGGTCCATGGACATCAGCTATACAAAACAGAAATATTGCCTTTATGGTAAAATATGAGTTCCTTAGAAGAAAATATTGAAATTAAACTCAAATATCAATTTTTAGAAACTAATATATAATACATAATATACTAGCAATTACATAATTACTAGCAATCTTAGTAATCTTACATATGTATGCGGGCGGTGATCCCAGGTCCACTGTTTTAATAAGTGTTGTAATTAGCTCAGAACATGATGACAAGAGTTTAGTACACTCAGCAACTGAAGTAGGAGTGGGTTCCTTTCTATTTAATCCTAAGAGAGCTTGTAACAGCAATTTTGTGAAACGGATTCTTATAAGTAGAGCACCAAGTTCTTGATCATACTGAAAATGAAAGCTAATATTATACCAGTGTACCAGTGTACTTTACTGTTGTGTAGCATAACACCAAAGATACATAAAATAAATATAGAAAATGAAAAGTGAACATTGAACTGAATATTATCTAAAGTCTAACTACAATTAATTGTATTCTTTGTAAAATATAATTAATTAAGGAAACCTGTTCAGAAGTTGATACTCTTAATCTCCGATTCAAATCATCCTCAACTTCCCTTAACATGCCAGTTGCCTTCACATCTGTTACATCAGGAATAAGTCTATAACCGTAGATCATGGGTTGAAAATCTTCTTCTTCAAACACTAAACCTCTAAAATGAAAATAAAAGAAATTATAATCTTTTAGAATTAAATAATTAAAAATGTAATAACAAAAATGTCATATTTCAAACATTACCTACTAACAAAATCCCTAATAACATCGATCAATTTATAAACTCCAATGCAAAATGTTTTCAATGGCCTTTCCTGAATTTGATGAGGACTGTGCAAATATAAGTTTGTGAATACTGTCTGTGCTAAAGAGTTTCCATCTAACCATGCCACAATACAAGCCCAAGTAGCATCCACTATTGATATTTGATCACATAATGAAATATCTTCGAGTCTTAAAATTTTATTCTGAAAAGATAAAACAAATCTAGTAAAAACAGTAACACAAATGTTTTTCCTACATTGCTCTTTTAAAACAAAATATATTAGTCTTATATATCGATTAAATATTAATAAATTAATGCATTGATTAAAATGGATAGATATTTTGATTGATCATTACTTGTTTTTCACCAATAATAAATCATTTAATAACAACCATTAAAAAAAAATTGTAAACTGTAATCAAGGAAAACGCTATATATATTTTTTTAATGAAGCATATTTTCATTAAAATCAAATAAATTATCTTTTTTTAATTTACCTCCACTGCCTGAGAAAACGTCAATGGAGCTTTGCACCCACGATTGCACAACATCCCAGCATCCATTTTTGGATCCATCATTTCAATAGCAGACATTGCTTCAAATAACCCAAACAATTCATCATGCAACAATTCTCCAAGTTTTAACTCTAAAATTAAAAAATGGATATTGTACATAATAAACCATTAATACTTTAATACACAAAAATGATATGCTTATAGACTATCAAAAAAAAGTAAAAAAAAAAAATCTAAATCTAAATTATTATTTCTTAATTATTATGTAATTATATGTAGTAATGCAGGATAAAAACTAAAAGTTACCTCGTATTGCAAAGAAAAAATCGCATGTGATATTAATCCAATTGAAGCAAGAGTCATGTATTAACACAGGACTTACTGTGGGACTATTAGATTGCCCATCCCTGAAAAATTGCAGGCTCTAGATTAATATTGTTCTATTACACACAATATACACGTATCCACCTAACCATAACTCCATACACACAGTATTCAATATTGTTTCTTTCACAAACTTACATCATTATTTTGTTTAAGAGAAAAAAATGTATGCACTTTTTTTCTCTATCTCTACCTTCAATTATTCATGTAACGTACGAGCCAACATGAAAGAAATTCATTCATTCAACTGATTCATAATGTAGTATAATAAAACAGCAATGTTTATTTATAATATTTCATTATTATCCCTCACCAGTAGGCTGAAAAATAAAAGTCCAATAACACATGTTTAGTAATTTTATTATAAAATATAAATTAATTCCTCTGCAAGTATTTAGTATATAGGAAATAAAAGTATACTATATGGCAAAGTATTTAATTAATAGAATAGTCATTAACAGAATTCAAAATCCAATACAATGCAACAATGTTACATTAATGCAATGCAATTCATGTTACAACTAATAACATAAATAATAACTAGAATTCTTCAACCTTAGAGTAAACTTATTGAACTGAAGGAGAACCACTTACCTTACAAACCACAAAAGGCTTATTTTTTCTTGTGAGTGGAGAATTTATTTGATTTTTTGTACTTACAATGAAAGTGCGTATGTAAAAGAAAAAGTTTACTATATACATAAATATTTTCACAATGATTAATAAAACATACGCTATAAATTCCCGTTCCGTTGTAATATATAAATGAAAGGAATCAGCTTAACAGCCATAGCGTGCCGTACTTCTATAACAGATAAAATATAAACTATTTCTCAGTTAACTGAACTAAAATCGAGTTTATCTTAGTGTCACAATTCCCCCTTCGCCACCGACGAGAGGTTATGTCCGTACAGAATGTTATAAGGCCAAAAGAAAATGACAATTTCTGAAATTATTTGCTTACTTGGATATAAGCAAGTAAAATATTTATATTTAATTTTTAGATAAAATTTCACGAGCGAGAAAATGCCGAGAAAATTTTATTTAGGCCAAAATGAAAATTATACAAATCAATATTTATTGTTCGGAATAATGGAATATAGTTGATCAATTCTATATAAACGCTTTATTTTTAGAATATTCGTTCTTTGTTTAGTACATATTGTAGATTTCAGAACATTTTCTGACAATCATATCATGTTAGCATTGTTAAGCTAATAATTTTTTAATTCAAGTAATCTAAGGTTTGCTTTTCTTTTTTATTCCCAGTGTTGTGGCGTATAGCCCTCTCTCGGTTGTGGGATAACCTTGTGTCTGATATCTACTTGAACAATAAAGAAAAGTAAGTTATAATTTTGATAATACAATAATTTATCAAACAGCGATGTTATCATTCAATCAGTAATTATAAGAGAGTAATGCAGGCTTTTTCATTTGAAATATTAGTAGTGAAATTAATTTTTAAATCCTTATTGTGAAAAATTGTTTCAATGTTTATTGTTTGTATGTTTAGAATCAATTAGTTCTCATTCTGATACAGCATGTCATTAGTTTTATTAGTAATAAATACAATTAAATTTAATTGAGTATTCAAAAATCATTGACAGTTGAATTTAAAAAGATTCATATTACTATTAATTTTTCCATGTATTTAAATTATAATGTGTATATATTAAATTAAAATTTCATATTACATGCATCATATTATCCTGTAATACCCAATTGTGGCAAATAAATAGTTGATATTTTTATAAAATCAGTGACATAATTCATGATAATTAATACTGAGAAATCCTTCTAGTAATTACAAGGACAGATTCTGTTTAGTGTTTACTTTAGTAAACACTTGAAAAAGATTACTTTAATTAAAATCAGTCTAATGAAAAGAGCCAATTTCTATGTTACAATGGTGTATATATGTATAAAAATAAATGTTTTTTTTTATTGTATATATATATATATATATATATATATATACACACTCAAGTATTTGTAGTTTTAAATTTATGACTGTATTAAATGTAGCGAGCATTTTTTAAACAATTAATATTATCATTGCAGATGAGTGCATTAAAAGTGGGACTAGCTGATGCTAGGCGATTTATGATCGAATGCATGAGTGGGGTTGGAACTCCAGTTCCTCATGGAACTGCACTTGCCGAACTGCTTCTTGCAGCTGACATCAGAGGACATTATAGCCATGGAATGAATAGACTAGGTTCATTAATTCTGTCATACTCCCAATGAGGAGAGAGTGTGTGTGTGTGTGTGTGTGTGTGTGTGTGTGTGTGTGTGTGTGTGTGTGTGTGTGTGTGTGTGTGTGTGTGTGTGTGTGTGTGTCTGTCTGCATACAATCAGTAATTTATCTAGAACTCATTAACATTAATTTAAACATTAGATTAAGCGCATAATGGCACAAGCATAATTGCACCATACAAGAACAGAGGAAAATGTTACTACAAAAAATGCAATCCCTTTTTATTTATAATGTAAATTATGTTTTGAAAATATCATTATTCTGCACAGTTTACACATATTTTCAGTTGATGCATGAAATTCACATCACATTATTCTACATTATGCTCAGATTTGTTATACTTCAGTTGTGTTTACTGGGACTGTTCTCTTGTGCAGCAGACATATTGTCTTGTCATATATATATGTCAGAGCAAAACTATTTCTAATGTATCACACGAGGAGAGGCATAGTTAAAGTATAAACATCTCCAACACGTGTTAGCTACTTCAATTTCAACTTTTCCATCATCTGACTCATAGAAAGCCATAGTTCAGGTGAATTATATATGAGGGCAATTAAAATTATGATTTCTTTTGACATTTCAGAAATGTATGTGCGTGACGTACAAAATAAATTGTGTGATGCTCATGCCGTTCCGACAGTTCTAAAGGAAACTATGTCAACAGCATGGGTATCTGGGAATAATGGTCTAGGAGCTGTAGTGGGAAATTTCTGTATGGACTTGGCCATTCAGAAGGCACGTCAAACAGGTGTCGGGTGGGTTGCAGCAAAAAGTAAGTATTTAAAAGAAAAAACAATTGCAGATATTTACCTAGAAACTGATTCCACGAATACAATGGTGGAATCATATGATTACTGCAAATGAAATTTAAATATAAATATAATATTAGTTTTTCAGTTAAGATTGTTTTATTTTTGAAACTCTTTTTTGGATGAAGATCAAATAATTCAAGTAATTCAGTTTTAGAATCATGCTTTTGGCAAAATATCAAAGGAAGTTGACATTAATGTGTGTCTAGTTTCATAATGGACTTCAGATATTTTTTAAATAAATAAAAAATCTATGATTCATTAAAAAGAAAATATATTACTGTTTGTCAGTCATTTTAATAAATGCTCTTCTATACTGTTTTTTTAATGTCGTTTAAATTGTATATATAATGCATTTTGATAATCTGAATTTTTATGGGAATTTTCTATTATTGTTTTAGGATTATTTTATCCTAAAGGAAAGGAGAAAACATTATTACCTTATTATGAGTTATAAGTTTATAATGAGACATTTTTTAATTTACTTGAAGGTACAAATTTGTAAGTGTAATTTTTATTCCAAAATGAAAAGAATATACCAAATACATGTGTTGATCATATGTTGAATTTTATTATTGTTATACTCAAAAAATGGGTTGCTTTATCTAGATTCAAACCATTATGGAATGGCAGCTTGGTATACTATGCAAGCCCTGAAGCACAACATGCTGGTAAGTTTTAGTCTTACTAATCCTCTTGTATTGTTAGGTGAAACATTTCATTCAGTTTCAAAAGTGAATTGATCATGCACACAGATTCATCAGTTATAATGTAACATTTCAAAAATTAAGCTAATTTTCTGTGGTACATGATTAAAATCAATTAATAAAACTATTTCAGTTGTTTTTTATTTATTGTGTACAGATACAATGAAAAAACTAAAGTACCTTCACAATTGTAAGTGGATTTAAAAGAGAGTTACATTTATCAATAATATTTCCTTAAATGTTTATATCTTGTTATGAATTGATTGTTACATGCATCCTTAATTTAGTACTGGATCTGTGGTAAGCAAATACCACTATAATGATTATTTTGTAATCAAATAATGTCAAATGTCATGTATTTTCTTATTATTAATTACTTATTTGATATAATAACTATAACATTTTAAAGGCAATTGAGCCAGTCTTTTACAAATTCTGTTTATATTTACTGACCATAAATATTTGATACAACCCAAAATCTGTCTACTATAGCAGTGTATAAACTATTTCATTTTTGTAGGGAATCACCTGCTCTAATACTTCACCTCTGATGGGGCCGACAAGAAGTAAAAAAGTGTGTATATAACTGTATTAAAATAGAGTTAAAAATATTAACAATTTTTAAATATAATTAGGTTGTATATTTCATTAGATTGTGTTATCTTAAGTTGACTATTGGTTAAAGCACTTTAGCTGAATATGAACTTCCAAAACAAATCCAAAAAAAAATGTATTGCTTACACATTTTATAAAATTTAATCATCCCTGTAGGTCCAGGGCCTCAAACTACTATTGTTTAAAATTTATAATACCATAAATATAAATCAAAATATAATGTTAAAACATGATTAAAGAATTATCAAAACAGCATAAGGTACATGCTTATTATTGTTTATTTTGGAATTTTAGAATCAATATTCAATCTATTTTACTTTATATTATGTAATTAGATAACCTTTGATATCATAATAGCTAGATAATATCTGTAAGAATATATGCTAATCATAGTTATAATAAATCATCCTACATACATATGAACAGCGATTTTTAAAAAATATTCATTTTCCATTTCAACATTCCAACCTTTTTTTTTCAGGCAGCCTTAGGAACAAACCCGATATCAATTGCAGCTCCTGGAAAAAGCAATGATGACAGTATTGTTTTAGACATGGCTACAACCACAGTTTCACTAGGAAAGGTTTGCTACTGATATTTCCTGTATTCTATTTATTACTAGTGTGGTGTTCTTTCCAGCTTAAACTACAATCGTTACAGAAATTTTTTATCAAACATTACTAAATCTTTTTAAAACCACCCGATTGCAGTTTAAAATTCCCACTTATGCAACTCAGTCTAAATAATTAAAAAATATAAGAGCACAAGAGAATCAAACACCTATTATTATATTAAGCAGAATAATTAGGGTTTTTATTTAGTGTACTGGAGTTTACAAACTCCTCTCATGATTATTAATATGACTTGTTAATTTGTTATAACAACATGTAGTTATAAAATTTTAATGTTCAAATACTGTATGAAAAAGTTCTGTCGCTTTTTCTTATTTATTATTTCATTTAGTACAAACGGATTTCAAAAATTGGAATTGAATTATCAATGTATGTATGTATGTAAACATATAAAATTTTGTTTTGTTATATCGATTACAGATAGAAATACAGCGTCGTAAGGGTGAAAAAATTCCAGACTCATGGGCCCAGGGCCCTGATGGCAAACCAACTACTGATCCAGAAGTAGCCTATGCTACTCGTTGTTTAATGCCTCTGGGAGGACCCGAAAACAAATCTGGGTATAAAGGCTATGGACTTGCACTCATTGTTGAAGCCTTATCTGGACTTGCTGCAGGTCATTTACATTTGTTTATATTAATTGTTTTAATTAAATTAATAATATCTTATAATTAAATAAATTGGGAGGCATTTTTAATATGTTTATTTTCAAACTTCAAATTTAAGTAGGCAAAATCATCTTAAATAAGTACATAAAAACTATACCATAATATATTATATTTTGGAACAAATATTAAATCGGGGCACAAATGTTATCAGAAGAGTTACATAAAATTAAAAAATAAGGAGTATAAGTTAATATTCTATCATAAAGTTAATGTGAAGGACTTACTGATAAATTATTTAACTATGAAGGTGGTGCATATGGCCCTAATATAAGAGAGTGGACTCAGAGTGACAAGATTGCTGATATTGGCCACTGCTTCATTGCTGTTAATATATCAAATTGTTTTGCTCCAAATTATGAAGAAAGAATGAGCGATATGGCAAGCATTTTAAAAACTCTACCACCAGTAAGTGAAATAACTTGAAAATTTGACTATTACATTTAATAAAAACAGCCAATACATTTTTTTTTTCATTGTAGTGTATATTATTGGATCCATCAAATGTTTGTTACTGTACTCACACAAATTATGAAGTTCTGTTTCTTTACATAGTGTTTTAAATCTAAATTTGCATTTTAGGCAGATGAAAAGAAACCTGTGATGATTCCTGGAGACCCAGAACGACTGAATGAGAAAAAGGCACATGGTGAAGGTGGCGTTTATTACAGCCAAAACCAGATTAATTCTTGTGTTAGTACATTTTTAGAGTATGCCATAACATTAAAGTAAATAATATGCGGTTAATCAGAAATTGTTCTAATATTAGTTCGGAATACCTGTTTTGTGGTGTCCAAGGGGTAGGATTTTCTAACTCATTTTTGCACTGAAAAACAATTTTTAAACCGATTTTTGCATTCTAGAACCACTTTTTATCCAATTTTTGCACTGAAAACTGGACTTTTGGACTTTTTAAATCTAATTCTGTCTTGAAAAACCACTTTTAAACCAAGCCTTTGCATTAAATAATCAGCCCTTTTCCCACAGCCTTTTTCAGCCCCGTTTTGTCTTTGAGTAGCCACTTGTTAACCCAATTGTGATTATGAAAATCCCTGCCAACCCCAAAAGACAAACTCCCCAAGACAAGGACAAGACATATATATACACACGACAGACAACCATCACAGTACAATAGTGCGAACAGGATACCCTACAAGCATCCTAAGTGGCAAAGTGACTAATACTGATACTGAAGATGGTGTGCAGCCGAAACTGGTGTAGCAAAAGACCAAACCAGCAAGAGGACAGAAAAACAAAATCTATGGTGTTCTAATATTCTTTAAATATACAATGAATGTACATTACTTTCCATTAATATTAAATACTTATAGGAATGGAAGTTGTTTTAAAACAACAATCATTTAAGTATCTGATAACAGATATTAGACATTTTTTTATTTCCTTGAACATTCAGGTTGGTTTTCAGTTGTTATAATACTTACTGATTCAGTTGTTATAATTTTGCAGGCGACATTAGCAGCTGAATTAGGTGTGAAACCTTTGGAAGTCCATGAATGAGGAAGAGTATAAAAAGTTAACCATTTCATAAATTTGACTCATCGTTACCTGACAAATTATTGAGCAAAATTATATTATCTTATCGAAGTTAATTGTTATGATATAAAAATTTAAAAATAAACATGAATGTATTCATATATGTATATGAGTGTATTCTTTTATTCACCTGTTTATACAAAACAACCTTATGAGTTTTGTTATTAAATTCTACAAAAAAATTCTTTTCAAAAGAGAATTATTAAGTTACTTTGCTTATTAAAAGTATTTCTTCATTACCTACAAAGTTACAACTACACACCATAGATATAAAACTGTTAAATCAAGTATTTAGGAAAATTAAACAGGAGAGTAACTGTTACCTATAACTTTTTTCTAGGACAAAGTTTATTAGTTTATAATTGGTTTTTTAGGACAAAGATACTTGAATTTTGCACAATGTTAATATGGTAATTGGGTAAGTTAGATAATAAAAACCCAAGAACTTACTTAAAAAACATTCACTCATTCACTTTGCACGCCACTTGTTTCACTGCACTGTTTGCGATACTGGGTATCGCAGTACACATGGGGCACTAGTGACAGCTATGACCACTTGCAATACCATTGTTAAGACTTTTGCACTTAAACACAGAGCATATAGATACTTAAACTGGCACATTCACAGGTTTCAATGACCTGAGCCACCGAGGACCCCTATAATGACTTTTATTTATCATATTTTGAATAGTTTTGCTCAAGCATATATTACATTAAATGCTGCAACCACATATTAATTAAAATGAAAAAACATTAATATATTTAAGCCAGTGTTAACATGGCCAAGAAAGGTACCTTGACAAATGCAAACTTCAAATTTAATATTTTATATTTGTAAGTGTACATTCTGACAGAATAGTACAAAACATTAATACATCAACGAAAATACAAAACATGCATAAATATAGTTTTTAAACTAAATAGATGGTTAATCACAGCACAAAAAAAAGGACTGAAACAAAATGCAATAACTAATAAGGATTAAGGCTGTAATTTGTGGATAACACATCTGGAATTTTTCATATATCTTGTAATCTGCTTAATACTTATTTCATTCGCTGTAAAATAGCAGAATTCAAAATGCCAGCTTCGTGCAGTGTGGCATTATCATCGTTTAACTCACGGCTAGGAAAAGTAGTGAGAAGAGTATATTCTGCTCCAGCATATTCTGGTCGGGCTCTGTAATAGTATGGATCAAGGAATCAAAGATAAAAGAAAGAAACGTATTTTTAAATCAATGCATAATAAAACTATGTTCAATATCCGATCAATTATTGTTTTAATCGACTACACGTTGATAACACTTAAAGATCTCTGGGACACTAAATTGGAATGTAACATAAAGAATGAATAAAAATGTTAGATAATTAGAAAAAATATGAACCTCTCATTGCAAATACAAATAAAGGAAAAACATATGAAAAAATAACTAACCAAGAATAATTTAATGAAAATGAAATGAAATAAGCATAGCCAATGAATAATGACTTCAAGCAATTAGCAGGAGTGTACATACAGACTACTAAACACAAACCAGAGGAACTTAATTTGATGAGAGGACATCAACAGGAGAGAAGTAAAAGGGTATACAAGTGCATTAAAAAAAAAAACTCTACCAGCAATATATATAGTGCTTTTCTGCTAAATTTTTCTAAGTATTGCAGTAATAACATGTAGCTCCAGCTTATTCTCAAATGCACCCAGAAATGTTGAACAGAAAATTCAACCGTTACATTGAAATATATTTATCAGACTATATTTGAAACAGGACATAACATAACCAGAAGGTGTGAAGTTTGCAATAAAAATTATTTACATAAATAATCCAGGTATTGATGCTCAGATAGATGGTAAGACAGCAGTCTAGAACATAATCATTAAATATTTATGCCCAAAGTTTTATCTTTTTATATGAAAAATACATTTCCCCAGTTATCAGATGTAAAAGAGTTAATATGCCTTATTAAAACATTCGAAATTCTATAATTACGGGTGAATAATTTTTTATTGTTAAATCAGACTGTTTTTAATAGATAACCATGGGTTTATTTCATTAACCCTTGAGAATACATGTTAACCAAGATCACTGTAAAGTATGTGAGCCACAAAAATTATGTTCCCCCATTTAACTCTGCTAAATAATTTATCAGATATTCCTTACTTAAGAATATTATTATCATTACAAAGAATACTGTTATGAGTAATTGAACTAAGATCCATTTAAAGCTAAATTTATAAGATGTATAAAGGATACGATGCTATATATCGCCTGATATCCCCGATGATATGTGTATGGTTGAGGCGGATATGCAACCTTGAGCCATCGGCTAATCTGACTTGAATATTCGTTGTGGGGCTTTGTGAATCTACTTCTATCGCCTGATTAGATTCACTTTCCAAACCTGATTCTTCTCTTTGATCCAGGGGGCTGGATACTGTTGGGTTCGCACTACCCGTTGATATTGAAGGTGTTGGACTAAAAATTATTATTATTATTATATTATGTATCAGATTATAATTTTTATTTAATGCACATTAAAAGATAATATTATAATTTATGACAATAAAAATTCGTTAAGCATGAATTCATTGTAAGTGTGCCACATACCTTCCTAAAACGTGACCTTTCCCAGCAAAAGCCTTCACTTTAGGTTTTGGTGAAACATACAATTCGTGGCGATGGTCTTCCATGTTTAAATGAACGGTCCCCCCACACGCTTCTGATAATAGCTCATCGGGTATTTTTCTACAAAGACCGTATCGGTTAAAAATAGTCCTTTAATAATTCAATCCAAAAAATGCAATAGAAACAACGAACCCTCGTCTAATATTATTCAGGAACTCTAAGTTTCGCGGGTCATTATATTCGCGCAGGGGTCCATCTTCTACACAAAAGCCCTGTTTCCACAGTTTGAGAGTAACTTCACGGCGGTCCCTCGATGAACCACCTCCATCATCAGTTGTGAAAACTTAACATAAAATATGCGTCAATAAATCAAATGTTATTTGAAAATAGTAAAGCTATACATTCAATAAATAAAAACTATATGATTTAAAATAAAAAGTAATTATTCAAATAAACTATCGCATAAAATGTATTCGTACTCATTGTTGAATCGTCAGATGTCTGCCCTAATCTATAACCAACACCTAAGAAAGCTCCGGGTTGATTTCTAGCAGGTTCCACGTCGTCTGAATCATCACCATGCCTAGAAGAATACAAATATTACAGCCGATATCTCCTACATCCATTAAATGTCTCAGTAAAAAATAAAATTTCAGATTTTAATAGTAGAGAGTGTTTAAGATATTAATAAGCAGTCATAAAAGATATTTCAGAACATCTATGAATACATTAAGTACTTACGATAAAAAGAGAAATCTACTGTTAGGGTATAAAGAAATAAATGAATAATTACAAACAAATGTTAAAAATACTCACTCATGGGCTGCTGCCCTTAGCATGTTGGCAATTGCATCCCGCCTTCTGCGGGTTTCATCATCTGCTGATGCTTCTGGTCCTAATACTTGTTGTCCACTATGGACTGAACCACCGGCATAGAATGCCTCTCTTTCGTCATTCTCTCTATCAACATTCCTTATACCGGCAATTGTGCCTAACCTAAAAATCAAAATACAATATTAAATATTAATTTATGCGGGTAAATACTATTGTCGACTCTAGCATCCAGAAAAAAACTGGGCAACAAATGTGCATTTCAAGCACAGGCCATTTTTTTGGAAACGCAATAACAGCAAATATTAAATGAATAAAAAGCATAAACAAAATTCACAATTTTGTGCCAAAATTAATTTTATTTATATGTAGAAAGTTGAAACAGAAAATTTTTTGTTTGCAGGTTAATTTACTGTTTTCATTATTATAAATACTGTCAATACCAAGAGCAGATTCAAAAAGCTTCTGTTCTAAATTGTTGAGGTCTTCCAGTTCCAAAATTGTTATTGCAAGAAAATTACGTAGTTGTAGATGTGGATTATTTTAATCTGCTTCAAGATTCCACTAGAAGAAAGATATTCGATTATATCTAGGATTTATATAAAAAGGTACAAGACTAGAAAAACCTGCAGAGACTGAACTGGTTGAATGTATTTGGTCCACATCCAAAATTTAGAGCGAATCCATTGAAAAATCATTAAACAATCGATACATGGAAGTTCAATTATAAAAAATGAAATACCAGAAATACCATATAATAATAACAAACGATAAAATCAATGCCAATATGTTACCGAGAATTTGATGCTGGTTTGAGAGATTCCCCATGCTTTACCGTAGATCCAACCGTGTCTCTAAAAACAACAAGATCACAAATCAGTTTCACTCTTACCTAAGAACATACCTCCGGTGTAAGACATATTCTGACACCGATTTCTTTTTTCTTCTTCCAAATTATTTTCAAAACAACACTATAAAATTGGCCCCTTCAAACCGACATTTATCGTTACCAAAATAAGGCAACAAAAGTTTATTAAGAATTAATAAAATAAAGCTAACCTTCTAGCAGTTCGAACAGCTGGGGACATATCACCGCCAGCTGTAGCCCTATGAGGCTCCGGTATGGCTGGTAAATCATTACTTGCATCGCCTCCACTGCCAAAGGCTTCATAGAAGCTAGCCAGCGCTATCTGAAAATATTATTACATTTTACATCAAAGTCAAATCTCATAACAGAACGAATATGAAAAATACTGGACACATCTTCGGATAGTAATAGGAAAGTCTGACCACACAACTTTCGGCAAGGTTACCAGAATGACACTACACTAAATTTTAAGAAATAAATAACTGATATAAATAAATGCATATGAAGGACAAGAACATACACTATTATTTTTAATTATGAAGGTTTTAATTTAGACAATACTCAATAAAATCTGAAAAAATGAGGTTTGAGTTCAAATGACAAACCCCAATTATTACTGTCAAGAACGTAATACAGAACGGTTAAATAGTTCCGGGTGCAGACTACTAGATTTCTGATTACTGTCAGCTAATCGCCGGCCTATCAGTGTGTAAAATGACCTGTGAAGGCATGGATTTATAGAACTACGTAATGGATAACGATTTTACATACCTCCAAATTCCACGCCGCCGATTCCAGAAAAAACCTGGCATTGCTTGCATCTGTGCCCGTAATTTGAGAAAATTCAGAAATAAGAGTATCGTGATCGCTCATTGTAATTTGTTATAATAGTGCAATGCTAACCGTACCTCAACTAAAGCCAACGAAACCTGATTATTGCCGGTCAATGCTTCCTTGATTATAAGAATACGCTGATTCATGTTAGTTATTTGGTAATAAAAAGGCTATATTAAAAACATTTAAATTATTTCAATCTTCGTCCGATTTTAATATTTATTTGTTTAAATTCTTGTTATATTATGAAAGTGATTTAGGAGTTTCGCGTCAACGGGGAAATAGGGATAGCTCACTTCTCGTAGAAGGTTATAATCAAAATATACAACATGCTCAAAAAGTAATTCGTTAATAAAATATAATACGACAGAATTATTTTTAACAATAATACATAAGTAATTATGTATTACGGCCTTAAAAGAAAATAATTTTCATTTTTTTTTCAACATTAACAAACCTGATAAAAGCACCGCCCAGTTTGGTTCCAATTCAGTTTGTTGCTCAGTGTTAAAAATTAACACCAGGAAATTTCTTATATTATGGCTCAAAAACGTAAACAGGAACGCAATAAAAAACGTAACCAGCGCCGCGTGCCATTCCGTAAACAAAAAAAATTGAAAACCTGATGATACTCCTGAATCCTAGAAGAGGATCGTGTAGAATTTTCTAGCCGCATTGAATTATAATAACTCCAGAATGATCAAATAAACAATGCGAAGTTGACCCAAAAAAATGTTAAAAGATTTTTGTTCGTCCAACATACACAGGATTTTGAGCACACAACAAGCTGCAGGAATGATCCCATATCGAAGTTCACATTTCAATTCTTAGCAATGGATTTTTCAAGTAGAAGACAAAGGCTGAAAGGATTTATTATACAAAATGTGAAGTGCTATTCAAATGTAGATCTTTATATAATCTGACATACGAGCTAAGCTTATTCAACTTGAACTTAAAACTGGGATACATCTACCGCTCAAGAGTGTCAGAACGTATTTAGGAGTTGTGTTATTTCTAACTCACTGATACAGTCAAATTCTCTTGTAACTTATGCAAATGTTATATGTCTTAATAATAAATGTATTAATATATAATGTATTTTTTATTTAACACTAAATGTCAGAATACAAGTTGTGGGATCTCAACAAGACCAACACCCAAAAGGTCCCCAGAGGGAAAATGAATAAACCCTTCAACTGAAACTCGCTCAATTGTTTTCCAAAAACTGGAAGAATCTGGGACAAATAGCGTCTAATAAAATAGAAAAACTGTTTTGGTACCACTCAAATTTCTTTAATTTTTGCACACATTTACATATTGTTATTCATAAACGATAAAAGTCCCATTAATATTGGAAACGTACGTTAGTATTTTGTAATTCACGTATTTAAAAAAATATGCGAAAAATAGGTTTTCATGAGATGAGTCGACATACATTTTGTTATTACAAATGTATGTGTTCGTATCTCTTATAAGGGGCTAGTTCTGTGTGTGCTAGTAAAACTGAATACTGTGTCGCTAAATGATGTTCAACTAGGAAGTGTGTCGCAAAAATGAAAGGTTTGAAAAGCTCATATGTAAGCCCTCTGTCCAGAATAATCCCCAAATGGTTGATTTTAGGGCAAGAAGGAGGCTCCTCACGCATAGCCAGAAAACCCGAAAATTATTATGTTCGATGGTTAACCAACGAGCATGATGTTCCATTTATTGTTATCATAAAATCGATTACCCCTTTTTACTGAAACAGCTCAAAAAAGTATCGGACATTTCTTGATCTCAATTTACGTGAGAAACCAATGCATTCGTGTCTGAGAGAATAGGATGCGTGCAATATGTGTGTAATTTTCAGCCTACGTAAAAAGATTCCACGGCACGTTTGTGTACGTCCCCTTTTGCCAATGTATTCATCTTATGGCCATTCCGTTAAGGATATTTTAAAAGGAAAAGAAGCGGTGGTCTTTTCTTCAAAGCGACGCAGGTTAAATACGCTTAAAATATATATTTAAACAGTCATTACAAACTTATCGTAACATAAAATTTGAATTCTTTTTAGAAAAATTCAGCGCTGGGCGACCTCTCCATTTCGTCTTGCTCTTCGCTCGAGTCATCGGTGACTCCAATTTCTCCGACTGGTCCTTCTGTAAACACCAAATAATATCAACACTCCGCAGTTTGAATATGTGTGTATTTCTAGTACTTTTCTTGTTTTGCACTTTTGTGGATTACAGGTTTTATTTTTATCCGCGCAGGTTTTTCTTACCGAAATAAGTTTGGAATTGAATACGCGCGGCACATTTTCATGTTTCAAGAATATATATTTCACGTTACGTATGTTTTTTATATTCTTCTTTTATTCTCGATAGATAAGCGATGTTTCGCTCATTATAAGCTACTAAATAATGGATATTAGTATTAGAGGACGTGGTGGGATTTATAGTAGATCTCACCTATGAAGAGCCAAGGATCGTTACGCTTGTGTAGGCGTCCGAGTCTGGGTCCGAACCAAAGTCCACCGTTGGCGCCACCGTTGTTTCGCTTCCCTTCGGACCTTCCCACTCTCGGGAAAGGTATCAGCCCTCCCTTTTTGATAACTGAAAGTGTACAGAAATAGTGAGAGTAGAACGGTTTTATTCCATAATTATCGGAGCATCTCCACCCTATAAGTATTCCCAAAAAGCAAAAGCTTCCGCCATACTATTCTGTCGATTTCACGCCGGTCTCAAGCCGAGCCGCTTTTGAATTAGGCCGCTTATCAGTGATGCTTAAGTGCCTCGCAGTAGCGCTGAAACCGGTCTTGCCGACTGCGGTGACTCGCCTGCCTACTGGAGAAGGCCTAAACGGTCTAGCGAAAGACCGAACCACCGGAGACAGAAGACCACAAGAACCATTAACGTTTCGAAGTCTACCTTACTGCCCAGTCAGTACCACCAAACCATAATACAGTTTATATTCTCCTCTTATTAAATTATTCGATTTAAGTACAAAACGTTGGCGCACGGTATAACGCGTATATTGTCAATTCTCGACCTTGGCTAGTTTGTTTTATCAATAATTCATCATCAACTATTCGTATTCTTAGTTGTACTAAAAGCGACAGCAGTATACAACTCTGTATTAAATAATATTAAAGAATCGAATATGTAATTTACTCAAAAACTTCGTAAGTCAAACAAAAGTTTGCAGCACTCAGAATCTGAGCCTTTTGGGAAGGATCGAATTCTGTACAAGGCTTGTTTTTTGTCTCTTGTACAGATTCCTTAAACTTAAAATTGAGATCCTCATAGATGCCATCCTCCAATCCGAAATTGAACTTTGACAGTGTAAGTTTCGTTTTAACTACAGGAGTTAAAATGAAATATAATTCGACTTACTTTCATCCTTGTTGAAGCCGGGCCAAGTAATGGGGAGTTTGGATCGGCCCACTCTCGGGAATGGGAATAATCCTCTCTTCAGTCGGATTTCGTCTTTTTCCCCTCCGGCTAATGTACAGTCAAAGTAATATAGTGTCAATTAATATATTGCAGCACCGATGGTAGTCGGTATTACAATTATCAAATAAATTGATATTGACGCGAACATGGGCCCCAAATTTAGTTAATTCATGACCGACCCCACGATACTGATTTCAGTTAGCCGAAAACACTTTTTAAAAGAACTGAGCAAATTTTCAAAATGAAGGATAAAATGTAGAACCTTTGGAAGACGAAGGGAGGAGGAGAGCGGCGAATAGAATGCTGGCGACGATAGCTAACGGTGACATGCTGGGTTGAGAGACGGTGTCGGTGTGCTGGCGTTACCGGGCGAAGGCGGCCCTTAAATACCGCTCGCCCCCACCCCAACCCCTAAATTCAATTCAACCCTCCACTCCACCCCAGAGGACACAAAATAACTTTCTCCACTGCCAACCGCGACAGTCTTGTCGAAGAACTAGTTTCTTTTTGTTTTAATAATATTTCCTTCTTACCGAGAATAGATCACAACTACGCTCAAACAATAAGTTATTACCTATGCTGTAAACTAATCCACACACGGGCTCATAATATCTCTCGGCCCAGCCTACAGATCTTGGAGAGCCGTTTGTCCGCGGCCTCGCCGTACAAAAATATAATAAATTTCACTTCCCGATTGCACACCGTCCCAATCCTATGGGCCAAACCTTACTACAATCTCCTGACGGCCCAAACCTTCCTTACAGACCTTCCTGAAAAGGAACTCACCGACTGATTTGAACAGCCCAGAAAAATAGAATAACGAATTTAAAAAAGCGGAAAAGACGCTGGGTTTCCCCCAGTTATGCTCTATTCGGTTTAGTGCTACTTTAACGTAAATTTCGCCGATATCTTACAGTTAATTGCGCGTTTCTGGTTAACCTACGATATAATTTCAATTGTACCCCGTAATTTCCCCGGTAACACTCGTAAAATATACGCCCGGCTGACGCTAAATAATAATATACGAAAAAAATTAATAAAATCAAAGCCGGGAAGACAAATTTCATACATATCAATATATGTTCTCCATTCGACGTTTGTCCTTACACTTTATTTGTGCTCTTTTGCTTTCACATTATTTTTTGTGCGCTTTCTTTCGATCGCCGCTGTCTTAGATTATTCGCGTTGGACCTTTTAATCGCATTTCTCACGTTCGACATTTTAATACCGATCGGAATAAATCAATTCGGATTTTCTGTTTCGTCCGCGTCACGGTAATTAAGTTTTATTCGTTGAGAAAATTTTTTCAATTTTTTTTTTTTACCCCGAGCCAAACAATCGGGTGGGCGTTTGAACTTAGCGCAAATCCAATTGGGGCGTCGGGCGCCCTTTATAAGCCGACTTTATTTCGCGTCGGTGGGCAAGCTAAAAGAAAGCCCGGGGAGGGCCGGCGGAATAAACAGATAAGGGGTAAGTGGTACGTGCCAGGGCGGGGGCATTTGTCCCGGGGAACACAATAAAGGAGGATTAGGGAGCGTCGCTTTTATAAACTTCTCCGTTCCTCTTTACCGATTTCTTGTTCGGTACAAATTCGCGCTTCGAGCGCCGCTGAGGTCGGACGCTCTCTGATGAGTGTGTAAAATGATTAGCATTCGCTCGTGTAATCGTTGTGTTCAATTTTGGAAATGCGGAGAAATCTGTAAGTCTTAATCGCCTGTTAAATTTAAAACTTAAATATTACTCGGCCCAGACCTCGGCAACGGCTTAATCGGGGCTCTCTATTCAGTACGCTCGATGTTGTTAATAGAATTGTTTAAAAGCTCTCAATTCGATCTTCCGTGTCCGCGCTATTTTCGAAAAGGATAAGCCCGACCCGATGTCGGCATTTTAATTAAATGGCTCCGTTTTTGGAAGGGAGACCGAAGACTGGAGCTAAGGAAGAATAATTTCCTGTAAAGAGGAGCAGAGTCGATAAACGGCATGAATATAGTATGGCCCCAGGGAGGCGGGCTGATTAGATAGAGGCTCTAATTGAGAGGCAGGGATAATCTTCCGTTCTCAGATCCCCCTCAAAGTCTTGATTGCTCCTCTCTCTCTCTTACCTCTTATCACTTTTTTTCGTCCAGATATTCGGTTATTAAGTCGGCCATCTAATTTAATTAACTGTTACCACATTGACTTTCATGCTGAGTTTAATTCAGATTATTAAACTGAGAAAAAAACAACTAACCCGATGCCTTTTGAATATTACAACAGCGAGGTATTCTGTGTTTAGAAATAAAAATCAGAACTGAAAATAGACATTAACATTTCTTATTCGTCTACATGTTAACAACTGAATAGTTTCTATTATTTATTCCTTTGGCTAAAAATAACTTAAGGTATTTGGCGAAGAATGTTATATCTCTAGCAGTTTTCATTTGCTATTACAAGCGAGGTCATTTGGCCTATTGGTCCCGAAGGGTTGAATGACAGCTTCCTGCTATTGAAGTACTAGTACGGATGCTCTTAGGCAGTCAACACGCTTAAGTACCAAACTATATTACTGTTTATTACCATATTTAAATTTACACGACATTACAGGATTCATTAGTAAATAATTATGACTAAAATATTATTTTAAATAATAAATATAGTAAATTCGCACACACCCATCTATGGCATTCAAAACTTGTAGTAATAAAGCCTGTAATTAAATCATTAAATATATATATTAACGTTATTACCTTCTAGACATTGGCATAGTTATTTTTACTTCCTGTGTTACTCACGGGCTATTTATTCACTTTATGAAAGCCAAATGAAAAGAATGATAATAAGTGGAATTTTTTAAATAATAGGGGGTTCTATTTTCACACATTAACTACTTCTACTATTATCATTTAAGTAACCTTTTTAAAAATATTACTATGCCTAACTATAAACTCTATAATTTCTAATAACTCTCTTATGAATTATTTCTGTTATATCATTAATATATAATATTTATCTCTATTATAATTAATCTCTTATTTATTGAAATTGAAAATTGAATATATAGTTTTACTTGACTCAGACTACAGTGAATCTGTATCACCGTGCATTGCTGCCCCTGGTGGTGGTTTATCGAACTACTAGCGCCAGTATCGCCACTCCCGTGCATTGCCTGGTGGTGGCGAACTACTAGCGCCAGTATCGCCACTCCCGTGCATTGCTGCCCCTGGTGGTGGTTTATCGAACTACTGCGAACTACTAGCGCCAGTATCCGCCACTCCCCGTGCATTGCTGCCCCTGGTGGTGGTTTATCGAACTACTAGTATCGCCAATTGCTGCCCCTGGTGGTGGTTTATCGAACTACTAGCGCCTACCGTGCATTGCTGCCCCTGGTGGTGGTTTATCGAACTACTAGCGCCAGTATCGCCACTCCCCGTGCATTGCTGCCCCTGGTGGTGGTTTATCGAACTACTAGCGCCAGTATCGCCACCGTGCATTGCTGCCCCTGGTGGTGGTTTATCGAACTACTAGCGCCAGTATCGCCACTCCCCGTGCATTGCTGCCCCTGGTGGTGGTTTATCGAACTACTAGCGCCAGTTACTCCCCGTAGATCGAACTACTAGCGCGTGCATTGCTGCCCCTGGTGGTGGTTTATCGAACTACTAGCGCGTGCATTGCTGCCCCTGGTGGTGGTTTATCGAACTACTAGCGCGTGCATTGCTGCCCCTGGTGGTGGTTTATCGAACTACTAGCGCCAGTATCGCCACCGTGCATTGCTGCCCCTGGTGGTGGTTTATCGAACTACTAGCGCCAGTATCGCCACTCCCCGTGCATTGCTGCCCCTGGTGGTGGTTTATCGAACTACTAGCGCCAGTATCGCGTGCATTGCTGCCCCTGGTGGTGGTTTATCGAACTACTAGCGCCAGTATCGCCACTCCCCGTGCATTGCTGCCCCTGGTGGTGGTTTATCGAACTACTAGCGCCAGTATCGCCATTGCTGCCCCCTGGTGGTGGTTTATCGAACTACTAGCGCCAGTATCGCCACTCCCCGTGCATTGCTGCCCCCTGGTGGTGGTTTATCGAACTACTAGCGCCAGTATCGCCACTCCCCGTGCATTGCTGCCCCCTGGTGGTGGTTTATCGAACTACTAGCGCCAGTATCGCCACTCCCCGTGCATTGCTGCCCCCTGGTGGTGGTTTATCGAACTACTGCATTGCTGCCCCTGGTGGTGGTTTATCGAACTACTAGTATCGCCAGTATCGCCACCGTGCATTGCTGCCCCTGGTGGTGGTTTATCGAACTACTAGCGCCAGTATCGCCACCCCCGTGCATTGCTGCCCCTGGTGGTGGTTTATCGAACTACTAGCGCCAGTATCGCCAGTGCATTGCTGCCCCTGGTGGTGGTTTATCGAACTACTAGCGCCAGTATCGCCACTCCCCGTGCATTGCTGCCCCCTGGTGGTGGTTTATCGAACTACTAGCGCCAGTATCGCCACTCCCCGTGCATTGCTGCCCCCTGGTGGTGGTTTATCGAACTACTAGCGCCAGTATCGCCACTCCCCGTGCATTGCTGCCCCCTGGTGGTGGTTTATCGAACTACTAGCGCCAGTATCGCCACTCCCCGTGCATTGCTGCCCCCTGGTGGTGGTTTATCGAACTACTAGCGCCAGTATCGCCACTCCCCGTGCATTGCTGCCCCCTGGTGGTGGTTTATCGAACTACTAGCGCCAGTATCGCCACTCCCCGTGCATTGCTGCCCCCTGGTGGTGGTTTATCGAACTACTAGCGCCAGTATCGCCACTCCCCGTGCATTGCTGCCCCCTGGTGGTGGTTTATCGAACTACTAGCGCCAGTATCCGGCCCCACTCCACGTGCATTGCTGCCCCCTGGTGGTGGTTTATCGAACTACTAGCGCCAGTATCGCCACTCCCCGTGCATTGCTGCCCCCTGGTGGTGATTTATGGAACTACTAGCGCCAGTATCGCCACTCCCCGTGCATTGCTGCCCCCTGGTGGTGGTTTATCGAACTACTAGCGCCAGTATCGCCACTTACCGTGCATTGCTGCCCCCTGGTGGTGGTTTATCGAACTACTAGCGCCAGTATCGCCACTTACCGTGCATTGCTGCCCCCTGGTGGTGGTTTATCGAACTACTAGCGCCAGTATCGCCACTCCCCGTGCATTGCTGCCCCCTGGTGGTGGTTTATCGAACTACTAGCGCCAGTATCGCCACTCCCCGTGCATTGCTGCCCCCTGGTGGTGGTTTATCGAACTACTAGCGCCAGTATCGCCACTCCCCGTGCATTGCTGCCCCCTGGTGGTGGTTTATCGAACTACTAGCGCCAGTATCGCCACTCCCCGTGCATTGCTGCCCCCTGGTGGTGGTTTATCGAACTACTAGCGCCAGTATCGCCACTCCCCGTGCATTGCTGCCCCCTGGTGGTGGTTTATCGAACTACTAGCGCCAGTATCGCCACTCCCCGTGCATTGCTGCCCCCTGGTGGTGGTTTATCGAACTACTAGCGCCAGTATCGCCACTCCCCGTGCATTGCTGCCCCCTGGTGGTGGTTTATCGAACTACTAGCGCCAGTATCGCCACTCGCCACCCCGTGCATTGCTGCCCCTGGTGGTGGTTTATCGAACTACTAGCGCCGTAACTACGTGCATTGCTGCCCCTGGTGGTGGTTTATCGAACTACTCGCCAGTACTCCCGTGCATTGCTGCCCCTGGTGGTGGTTTATCGAACTACTAGCGCCAGTATCGCCACTCCCCGTGCATTGCTGCCCCTGGTGGTGGTTTATCGAACTACTAGCGCGTGCATTGCTGCCCCTGGTGGTGGTTTATCGAACTACTAGCGCCAGTATCGCCACCGTGCATTGCTGCCCCCTGGTGGTGGTTTATCGAACTACTAGCGCCAGTATCGCCACTCCCCGTGCATTGCTGCCCCCTGGTGGTGGTTTATCGAACTACTAGCGCCAGTATCGCCACTCCCCATTGCTGCCCCTGGTGGTGGTTTATCGCTAGCGCCAGTATCGCCACTCCCCATTGCTGCCCCTGGTGGTGGTTTATCGCTAGCGCCAGTATCGCCACCGTGCATTGCTGCCCCTGGTGGTGGTTTATCGAACTACTAGCGCCAGTATCGCCACTCCCCGTGCATTGCTGCCCCCTGGTGGTGGTTTATCGAACTACTAGCGCCAGTATCGCCACTCCCCGTGCATTGCTGCCCCCTGGTGGTGGTTTATCGAACTACTAGCGCCAGTATCGCCACTCCCCGTGCATTGCTGCCCCTGGTGGTGGTTTATCGAACTACCCCGTGCATTGCTGCCCCTGGTGGTGGTTTATCGAACTAACTACTCCCCGTGCATTGCTGCCCCTGGTGGTGGTTTATCGAACTACTAGCGCCAGTATCGCCAGTGCATTGCTGCCCCTGGTGGTGGTTTATCGAACTACTAGCGCCAGTATCGCCACCGTGCATTGCTGCCCCTGGTGGTGGTTTATCGAACTACTAGCGCCAGTATCGCCACTTACCGTGCATTGCTGCCCCCTGGTGGTGGTTTATCGAACTACTAGCGCCAGTATCGCCACTTACCGTGCATTGCTGCCCCCTGGTGGTGGTTTATCGAACTACTAGCGCCAGTATCGCCACTTACCGTGCATTGCTGCCCCCTGGTGGTGGTTTATCGAACTACTAGCGCCAGTATCGCCACTTCCCGTGCATTGCTGCCCCCTGGTGGTGGTTTATCGAACTACTAGCGCCAGTATCGCCACTCCCCGTGCATTGCTGCCCCCTGGTGGTGGTTTATCGAACTACTAGCGCCAGTATCGCCACTCCCCGTGCATTGCTGCCCCCTGGTGGTGGTTTATCGAACTACTAGCGCCAGTATCGCCACTCCCTGTGCATTGCTGCCCCCTGGTGGTGGTTTATCGAACTACTAGCGCCAGTATCGCCACTTACCGTGCATTGCTGCCCCCTGGTGGTGGTTTATCGAACTACTAGCGCCAGTATCGCCACTCCCCGTGCATTGCTGCCCCCTGGTGGTGGTTTATCGAACTACTAGCGCCAGTATCGACACTTACCGTGCATTGCTGCCCCTTGGTGGTGGTTTATCGAACTACTAGCGCCAGTATCGACACAGTTATTATTTTAATAAAAATGTATGTATTTCCTTTTTGATAATACACCTTATTTTGTACATCTTGCCTAGTCATTATTTTTTCATCGCACTACTATGTGCAAGTATCGCATGTGAATCAGAGATTTTCATTTACCATCATTTTTATCAGAGGCTGCTTTTTAAATAAGTCCACTCAAGGATTCAAAAGATGGTTCCAAAGAATAAATAATATTATAGGACTATTTTAAAGAGAAGATTAGCCACCCTCATGAAGCATATTAATGTTAAATAAGTAATAGAAACTATAAAAAACATGTATTCAACAAATTAATAATAATATAACTTCTATTAATTTTCATGAAAGAATTAACACCTAAAAGGTTTTGAAGCTGTGGCTGAATAAAATAATTTCCATTATGGATATATATAGGAGAAGGCTCCTGTGTGTTATTGGGATTTTGACAAAAACTTTTATTGCATGACAAAAATATTGATGTATTTTTCAATCAATTGTATTTTCTTAATTTAACAAATTACAAATGAAATTAATGTAATATTTAAAATAATCAAATGTTAATAAAATGTTTAAACCATTGAATATGTGTAGGAAAGACAATTTTGACGAGTTTATTTACAATCATTTAAGTAGTGATAATAATTATTTTCTTATAATTCTTGCACAACCAAAATACAAATCATATTTGCATTTTGCAATTTGTTATTGAACTTAATAATTATGCCAAAATTTTAAATATTTATTAAAAAATTATTCAATTTCAAGCACAAAAAATGTTGTTTACAAAAATAGGTAGAATAAATACACTATCCTGTACAAAAAATTTATTACCATTATTCTATTAAAATCTTATGATAGTTACATTTGGCTGCCACAAAAATACATTAGGAATAAGGTTTATGACAAAAACATTCTGTACAATAAAATTTCAAGATTATACTAAATTTATCCATTATCACAAACTGACACAACCAAATAAGACAAAATTTACTGAAAGATTTATTTGAAACATTGTGCCCTAAATACTGAGATATATGCTTGCCATAAATACTGACTCTTGAGTATTAATATCATGTTTACCTATCACAATTAGTGATATATTTCACCAATATTAATTTTTAAAACATCAATTGTGATAAATAAAACATTAAAAAATGTGCTATACGACCAAATCTGTATCAAATTTACTATGTAAGTACTTTTTGATAGCCTTTATCAAAATGTGAGTTCCTACTAAATAATATGGCAAACCATACAACTAATAAAACATATAAAACTCTCAAAAATGCAAACATTAAAATAAATTATCTCTATAGTTAATTGTTATTACAAACTAATATATATTTATAAATTATGCTTTATACAAAATAAAGACATGGCTTCAAAACATGTGCCTTTATGAATATAAAATTACTTTAAAAGTAAAAGGAAGAACTGGAAGTTAAAATTATACTAAACTTCTATATTTTAATAAAATGAATATTGAACATAAAGTCTGTAAATATACAGTAAAATGTTCATATTGCTACTCACAGGAATATGTTTTTAAAACACAACATTCGATATTGCAGCTGTTAATTTCATGAGTACAATTATATACCTGGCAAATAACAAAAGGAAAACAGGAGTATTTATTACAGTCAGTCATATGCAAAAGACACAAATGTTTCTTTAAACATCCATTTTTATACATAGATTACAAAATTTGATCTGCTAAGCAGCTGGTAAGATACATGTATATAAAGAGAAGGAGTACGTGATGCACACACTCTTGTGTGCACACATATAAATGTATATATATATATATATATATATATATATATATATATATATATATATACATATATAATTTTGTATAAGTGTATACATGTGTGTAACACTGCAATAAACAAGAATGGTAATATATATACTTTTGAAATAGATACAATATAAAACTTTCATCGAACAAAAGATTTCATTTATATAATTTTTCACACTAAAATATTAAAACAGATTTTAAATACTTCTTACTCTAATATTCTAATATATTAAACATTTTTATCTGAAAACTGACTAAAATTAAAATATAACAGATTCATAAAATTTTATTATTTAGAAAATAAAAAAATAAATGTTATTACTAAGTAATTCGTAGTTATTAAAACTATTATATGTCATTGCACCTTAGGCACACAGAATCTGTGATATAATTTATATTAATGAACAAAAATATATAAAATCATAATTTTTTTTAGTTTAACACATACATTGAGAATGATTCAATAGTTCGATGGATAAAAAACATTAATCTGTGTTGTACTTCTATGTTAAACTTTACACTGTAAAAATTATAATAAAACAGAATCTTTAACAATCTATTTTATGTGTTATTTATCAGGATATTTTTACCCCTTTTATAATCAGCACAAAGCATGCTAATATTGTAAAATTAATACAATAATACAAATATACTTCAAGCCAGTGCAGAAAAAAATTAAATACATTTATACTATACTCATATTTTAGGGTGTTACAAGCACATGAAAACTGGAACTTATTTTAACACAGAGTTATTGACAATAATTTTAACTTAAATGGAGGTTTATAAGAAAAAAATATATGACTTGTCGAAATGTTAACAATAATCAATATTCATTCTATAGCTGGTCCATTACTAATTTATACACGTTATACTTTGTTTTTGATTCTGTAAATTTCACTGTACAATTAGAATTCTGAAAGTAATTTATTATTCTTATACAATAAAATGTCAGGAACTTACTAAATGGTTAGGTCAGAGGCACAATATTGTACTCCAGACAACAAATTCTGTTAACTACCAGTACACATGCCTCTTCCATTCAATAAGTCCCTAATAACAAACAATTATAGACATATATTCTAATAATCATTTAACATTTCAATTTTAAAATTAAATGTGATATGGCAGTTGATATGGCCTATGTATATTTCATAGCTACATATGCATTAGAGACACATTAATAGTAAATAGTAGTAATAATAATAAATGTGTGTGTGTATGTATGCGTTAGTAAGTATTCAACAGGAATAAAAAACTAACTTAAAATGGACACCATATACTACATTATATGTTTATTTTTGTTAACCTTAATGCACATGATAAATTATCAATGAGATTTTCATTCAGGTATATAGGTAACAAACTTATAGAAATTAAATTATGTAACAAAATAATAAGTTACTTAAAGATAGAAATAAATAATAGTTATATTTAATACAAGTAACCCAGTAATACATAAAGTAGCATAGGAAACAAATTTATAAACACTAAGATTTGAACAAGGACTTGTTTTTTACACAATAAGTTAGAAACAGTTACATATCGTACTTGATATATGTTTTACAATCAATCTTAAATAAATATTTACAATATTATGAAATAGTAGGAGGAAATAAAAAAAATTAGTGTAAAATGTACCAATGAAAACACAAAAGGAAGGTACTGCATATGATAAAATATGCCCGCTATGTAATTCAATAAATATTTATCAATATCTCAATTTATAATATGCATTAGGATTAACAAACTGAAAAAGTTAAAAAACTCCCTATTGAAGTAATTGTATTACCCAAATTAAGTAAAATTCAAAGACATATTAGAAAATTAATTCATAGCAAGTTGATACATATAATCAAATAAAATTATTCAAATTTTAATATTCACTAATTACCACACACACACACACACAAACACACCCATGGACAATAGAGAGTATTGTAAACACACAGACAATTCATGTGTAGAATCATTCACCTTACCCCCCACACATACACACACAGATACATACATACACACACAATGTATAGAACAGCTGTCTGTATTAAAATACTAATAAAAGAAGAGATCATATGATTGTATAAATCATTCTGTTTCCAATAACTATCAGCTATTCACAATATGTACATAGTCAGCCACCACTTTTGCTCACCACAACTACGCACTTATAAGAATAGCTTAATTATATGTGCCAAAATACAATGTATGTATATATTTTATATAGATATATATATATTGTCCTAATGCAATATACTGGCACTGTTTATTGTCTCCAGATAGTGTTAAAAAAAAATTATGAGACAATCTATGCTCAGACTAGAAAACTAAACACTACTCATTGTTACGTTTTTAAAAACACGATTTTTCCTTTTTCTCATTTTTATAAATTTAATTTGTATGTGCTTAAATTATTTAGTCTAAATATAGATTAGATATTAAGGAAGGTCTGTTACAAATTTCCCTATTTCAATTCTAGGTAGATATACCCTGTTTTTCACACATTCTAAACTCACACAATAGTAATAAGATTGAAACATAAGGTTAGAAATATATGGATCAATCTTTTACCACCTTTTAACACTAGAGAGTCCATATTCAAAACTATATAATATATTAATGATGATGGTCATTTAATATATGTGGTATGAATATATTCAATGAATAACTGGGCATTATTGTTTTCCAAAGATTTACTAGTCCAGTTCTCACTTAGATATGTTGGTTTAAAACCTTTAAAATTATGGTTATTATTTTTAGATCTTTATATATATATATATATATATATATATATATATATATATATATATATATATATTAGAGGATAAAATACAAAATTACCAAAATTTCCAGATATTTTACTTCATTACCTTTCATTTGTTATTGTTATGCATTGTGGTGGTGAGTCATAAAAATGGGGAGACATAGGCACTATGTGTTGTAGTGTGTACAATAGGATCAAGTACGCTAAAAACCCAATATCACTTCGATCATAGTCAGTGAATGCACATTATCTAACATTTTATGTAACATTACTGATATAAAATATACTGGATATATTTACATATATATAGTATACTGTATATAACAATATAGAATATACCGTATACTATATATGATAATTCAGCATGCCTCATATTTAGTAAATATTAATATGAAGAATGTTTGATTTAAAATTTAAGGTAAAATCATAACAGAAGGAAATGAATTTAGACGTCAAAATTTACTTACACTCATGCCATACAACCTGACTGAAGAAAATAAAATTGTGTATGAATAACAATGCTACCTCACTCAGAAACATAATTTAAGTATTTATTTAATTACATGTTTCCTTTCATTAGTATTGTATTTTTTTAATGGTATATTATAATGCACATTATAATGCAGTTGGTGCAATGGCAAGAGTGTAATGTAATTAGTTTACATGAACAAGCTTTAACATATTACCTAAGTAACATATACATAAAGTAACCTTTTCAAGCATAATTTAACTTTGTAGTACTGTTTGTTGAGCATTGAAAATATTAGAACAATTAATCGGAATATTTTTGTTCAATCTTTGACCAATCTGTATATGTGATGTTGTGCCCCATGCTCTGATGTAGAAACTTCAAATACATATGCAGTACAAAGTAGTGTTTCTTGAGTTTCACGATTAGTTACCACCTGGAAACAAAAAAATCATTTTATTGCGGAATTTAAACAACCTTTATTATAAAGGTATATTTATTAAAAAGTGTTTATAGTTTATTACCTGAAGAATTGTGAAGTTTTCTAAAACGCTATTCTTGTTGTACTTCTCAGGGAGATGTTTCAATTTGTGAATGAAATTTATCATGTATTCACACATTGGAGAGCGATGAATTCTGTATACAAACCGACCATTTTCAAACCGGGCATACTCTGTTTCAACCTTTTCAACAACTTGCTTCCCAAATGAACAAACTTTAGTAGAACATGTGATTGTCATATTTTCATGGCTCTCGTACCTTAAAAAGTAATGTAATATTGAAAAATGAATGTCATAACTTAGATATATACATAAACACAAATTTACTTTACTATTATGAGAATGCATACATAAAAGTATTACTGCTTATTTCCAGTAAGGAAACAATTATATTTTTGTGGCAATTTAATCAAGCTATATATAAACACATTTCACATTGAAATAAATCAAAGAAAAATTTTGAATTAAATAAAATTTTGACACCATGAAATGAAAGAAAAAATTATCTCTATTTTAATTGAATACATACTGGCTAGTAACTCCATAAAATGCTCCGGCTTCATCTTGTATGTTTGTATTCAAATCAGCCCAAAATTTAACCAAGAAAAAAGCATTTTGTGGCCCTTTATCATATAATTCTTTAAGACCACCTTTCTTCTCGGGGAACTTATCATAAATTTGCCTTACATCAACAGCCTAGGGACAAAATATTACAATATGATTAAAAGGTATTTCCCTTTAACATGAATGATTGTATAATCTAAGGAATATGTTATCACTGCAATTAAAGTATTAGAATACCTCAAGATCTGTGTAGGTAGTTGAGCCTCCTATATGTACAAACAAGTGTTTGTGATACTGAAAACACAAATAATTATTCATTACTTTGGATATTATTTAAACCATTAAATTTACTTCAAAGTAGATTGATTGTACGTTGACCTTAGCAAGGATCACAATGGAGTAAATGTAGAATGAGCAGGATAAAATGAAGATACTCACTGTTTCTGGCTCACTTTGGTGTTCCATGAAAGCAGAGAACTCAACGAGTCTTAATTTATGTGTAGCGATTGGTCTTCCTTCCCAAGGAGGAGGTGGTGGTGCACTTAAATCGCCTGTACTTCCAGATATTGCAGTGGAAGGTTTACCCCCAGGATAACCTCCACCAGAGAATGGTTTCACACTGGTACAAATATTATATTACAAATTAGAAAAATAATTATACACACATCATCGATACATCTATAAAAAAGTAAGTTTCCTTATTTCATGCATTAATTCAAAATATGCTTTAATTAAATTAAAATATCAAGAAAGAAAAGTTAGACTTTGTTTTTATATTTTAACTATGTTGTACATGAAAATGTACAAAATGATGCTATTATTGTATTATCAACATAAACATTATTTAGAATTACTTGATAAATGATAATTTTTGGTGGCAAACATAATGATTTCAAAATCATTGCAAATTTGAACTAATAGCAAGTGCATCTCAACTTCATAGTGTAGGAGTGTCATCCTGATAACTCAAATAAACTTCGATATTTTTCGCTTATACATAAATCTAATGCTTTATTAGCTTAATTGTACTTTATAATACTCACTCTTGGGAAGTACCAGGCTGAAGACCAGGTTGCCAAAACTAGAAAAAAATGAAGCGATTAGACTTTGTTCAATAGAAAAATTTGGTTTTGGTTTTAATATATAACCAAATAAGTGTAACTTTTCTCTTTTTGACAATAACTTGGTCAGGAAGGAGACATCGTCAAAATCTTTTATACATAAAAAAAATTTTTTTTTCTCGTAGTTGTTTTTATAATAGTATTGATGCATTTTCGTCTTAAATTTACTGTTTTCCATAAGGTATCTGACTATCTTATGTTGACCTCATAATTAAACATAGCCGGTTTGTAAGAGTTATTACCGAAGTGATTAATCGTCACAGTTGAAACCTAGCCGAAAGCAAAAACCAGAGTATCTAGGGAGGTTAAATAATTAGGATAATTAGAATCCAAATATTCGTAACAGAAAAACAGTGACATACTGCTGTGGGGTAGGTAACTGGTGAAGTGAGGCCCAACGAGGCAAGACCTGCAGCTGTTTTGTTGTGGATAGCAGTTGCAGAAACTATTTGGGCGGACGACATTGATGACATCGTTTGTAGGGCCTTTTCCTTGGCTGCGTGGTCAGTCGGTACGACCTGAATATATTAAATTATTTAAATTATTCCAATATGTATAAACAGGCGTCTGAACGGGCACACGAAGTATTTGTTCGGAGGTCTGATTTGAATATTATTTTGTCTCCACAGTGCCTCATTATATTACCAACATAATGCCACTGACGGCGGTGAAAATTCAAAACCCGATCCCGGAAATTGTTTTTTGCTGAATTAATTTTTCATGAAAACACGAGCTTATCCGTAAGTCGCTCTTATGCTTTTACAATATTTCAATGCGCTTATACGCAGTTGCATGCGGTAAACAGATGACGTTATTATATGTAAATAAAAAGTAATAAATAAACGCTTACCACTTTTAGCTTTGCTTGAATTTCACGTAACTTCCGCCTGGCCAAAACTTGGATGTGCGAACTGACTTGTTTCCTCGTCCGTGTCTTACCCGTCCGCAGTTTAATGTATCGAGCGATAAGCTCGTTTCTTCCTGAAATCGAAACGTCCATTAAGTGTATTTTTTATTTGATCGCCGGACCGTCGAGTAGAGATTTTGCAGGGGAAAAACTTTTTCTCCCCGAAAATTTACGTTCCACGCCCTTAGTTCGGGAGAAAGTAATACGGCAATAATGGCTGGGGAGGGCGGCATTGTTAGCAACCAACAACTGGCGGCGACCGAGTGTAGTCTTTTGTTCACTGTCAGCCGGAGTGTGACAAAATTAAAGAAATAAAAATGAAGAATGGCTATGAAACTCAAAACAGATAGCAACCCAACCTTTTCTGTCTGCGCTTCTTATCACGTCCCCCGCCTTCGACGGAACTCAATTTTCGAGGCCAATGAATTACAATATTCCACGATCGGGGAAATCGGGAAAATTTGTGTGTTCAATTTGCGCCAGCGGCGGCGTTATTATTATGGTTTTTTTTTCACTCAGTTTCGAATCCTCCGGAAGAATTTTTGGCGAATCTCCAGTACGCTTAAAATTTTTTTTCTTTCCCCCCTCGCATCCGAGGGCAAGCGTTTATTTTCAGTACTGTACACGCTACAATATTGCGAAATTCGCCTATATTTCTCGCAGTGTCCCAAAATGAATAGGCGACGCCGGAAACGACGCGGCCCTTCGGAATTGGATAACGCATCGAGTCGGGGTAAGCTACGGAAGAATTAACCCGTAGCATTTTACCGAGTCGGAAAGTGCGAGAGGTGCGCACATATTCTGACTTGATATAAGTCATTACAAAAAAGTATGTTTTACAGCAAGCGTCAAATATATTTTCTGCCGATTGTCCGCACTTAATGGGATGAGTTAATACCTAGCAAAAATACTGGCGTAAGAAATGATCAGCTATTTCATTGACCGTAGACCACCACTGGTTTGAAATTAAACGGTTCGATAAAAAAATGACTTCGATGGTTTTTTTACCCGGTAATATTTTTGTTCCGAAAAGTGGTACAACAATTTTTCGGGTAACAAATTCGCAGGTAGTAAATAGGTGTTACCCACTTTTACCCGCTAAACTAAGCTGTTGAGCTGTGGCGAATTAATTTAAGGTGTTTTCTGTTAGGTTTCACTATCGAACTTAATTTATTATCATTTATCATCCTAAGTTCGGTACAAATCGAAAATGCCGTGAAGCCGGGAAAGAATGAGGGAGCGGGACGGGATTCCCAAGGGAAGGTCCGAAATGAGTTCTGAAAAGGATTAGCCGGGGGGACCGTGCTTCTCGGCATGGCTTTTACACCCATTTTATATTCTATAATTTGGTTTATAGGGTATAAGGATTTCTTTCCCTTTTTTATATAATTTTCGCTTTTTCGGGGCCGCGGCATTCCGATCCGCAGGGGTGAGGGAAGGGAATTTTATTGGCTAATAAAGAGGAGCGGCTTCAAAGGGACTCGAACGATAATCATGCTCTGGGGGGCAGGTTCCCGCCTATTGCAGTGTGGGCAAAGCCCCAACGAAATCAAAAGCCCAATTGGAGAGAGGCCGGCCACAATTAAGGTTTAATTCCAATTTGGAACGGACCCGGGGCACAATCGCGGGTTCGATTCTACGCCGCGACCCGAAAGTCTGAGGGGGAAGTCGAAACTTGGACGTCGCCATGTGGAGAATCCAGTGTTTAAATTGAGTCGCCCCCAACGGTTTTGGACGGCGTCGTTCGATATTTTACCCCAGCCACAAGTCCCCGATATTAATGTGTACAAACTTAGAATCCCGCCCTCATTTGACATATATTCCGTTGAACAATTTGATGAAATAAGAACTGTCGAAAAGTTGGAATCGCGTAGCTTAGCGGCCCCGGGTTTAATCTCGAACTAATATTTCGCTCGAGCTAATATTTGAATTGATTTCGAGCCGGGCTGAAATAATTCCAAGAAATAATGGTTCCGTACACAACGAACACGGGAGTGGGAGTTTAATTTCATTCTCTCTTCTGGGTGACACGTGCGAAAGTTTTACTCTCGGTACTGTCTGGCGACTGGTTCTTTAACCTTTAGTTCCGAACTAATTTATTCCTCCTCATCGCGAGCCCATTCTCGCCGTCGGTTACTACTTTAGATTTTTCTTCGTTTCCAAGCGAAGTGTGCCGGAACGAGGCGTGCGCGTCGTCTACCGACGGCGGAAGAAACCCCGCATAGGGAAAAGCGTTAATCTACTCGTTCCGGATATATTGCATATTGCGGTCGGTGCGAAGAAAGACCACGCGGAGTATTCCGAGCGAAGGATGAGCTCAGCTTCAATTTAAGTTTTGTTGGGCAACTGCCGAATGGCAATGGGGATTTACGAGGACCCAAACGAGTCGTCGTGAAATAAACAAAAATGAAGCGTTTACGCGCCTACAAAATGTGCGGCGGTCTTGGCACAGCGGGAAATCGTAAATTTGAGAGACCCGCTGTTTCTCCAGTCGTAATTTTTTCATTACTCGCGGTACGGGGGATACTTTTGATCGGGGTTAAACTCGACCGGAGAATTAGAACATATTAGAAGATTAATTACAAGATGTTCAACGTGGGGTCGGAACTAAAAATGTATATTTGAGTTTACGAGCTCGTTTGGAATTTAATCGGGTTCGAATCCCGGAGGCGAATTTTCGTCCAATTACAAGTTTCAACCGGGCTCATAAACTCACCAGAATACAGTTCGGTAGTTTGTTCCTGAATAACTGCTTCTGGTCTAAAGTGCGGTCGCTGTCAAATACAAGTGGCCAAATGCCCGTTTATAATGACTAGGTTCCGGGAAAAGGAGTATTTGAAGGGGAATAAAGAAAAGTTCTGGTTAAAGCGACACTGCATTAACTTATCGACCCGGCTTTATATCTCCGTTTAGTATTTAATATATATATATATATATATATATATATATATATATATATATATAAATATATATTAAGCCACGACTACAAATTTTAAACTATATTTAGTGACGATTCAATAACTCGAATGTAGTCCCGCCCTCCAGCCATCACTGGGTAGCGAGGAAATGGCGCTGCCATTAAATATCACTCGGGCATTCCGACAAATGAAATCTGACAAAAAAATCGATAATAAGCGAAAAGTGCAGAAACTGATTTAAACGAGATAAAGGTATTGGAAACATCTCGTGAAAATATTCTTTCCGAATATTCTTTTCACCGACCGGGATGTGAGGACTATCTGTTCTGAAAATGCCTATGAACAAGAAACAAGAATCGTTTTCTAGAAACCCCCATTTCACTCGGTTCCGATCCCAAGTTTTGCTCGGGCCACAAATATAATTTGGGAATATAAAACTCGGCCAATTAGTTTTCCTCCGATGACCATAACCGCTTTCACATCTGGGCAAGTTTCCGATGCGGGCCCCATACAATCACCGATGAATCAAAACTTAAATTCGTAAAGCCCATTGACGTTGTAGACTCTGAAAAGCGTCGTAGAAAAAGCCGAGTTCAACAGGTATTTTGTAACGCCGCGGTATCGACAACTTTCCTCTCTTTGTGCACGGATTCCTCCATTTAAAAACAAACTGAAAACTTGCCCTAGTTATAAAAGAATACGCTTTACACGAATTTATTAAGACAGACTGACTTTACGATAGTTCATAATTCCAAAAAAATTTCCTCAGCAATTACGAATCGATATTGTACAATCGTAAATTAAACATACCAAACTTACCCAATAATAACTATGTAACAATACCGTTAACTTTGATTAACACATATGCAAATATATACTTTAGTATAAAATACACTGAATGGTAAAGACAAATAGAAACAGAATAGTGAGCCAGTAAGTTTTAAATATTAACTAGGAGAATATCTTTCAGTGGTTAGCGTAAATCAAAGAGAAATTCTTTGATGAGTCAGTTCATTTGAGTGAATTAACAACATAAGCAAAACTATACTTGGGCATAAAATATACTGAATGATAAAAATAAAAATTAGGACAAAATAGTGAATCAGTAAGGTTTAAATATTAACTAGGAGAATATCTTTCGGTGGTTTGCGTACATCAAAGAGAAATTCCTTGATGAGTCAGTTCATTTGAGATTCACTCATATTCATTTTTTAATAGGCAAGAGAATTAATTATAATTACCTACATTCTTAATCTCAGAATTTACATAATTATTCCTGCAATTTAAAAAATGGCTGGGACTTATTCAATCGATAATTAATTAATCAATAGGGACAATTTGGGATACTTGTTTTGTGATTCCGATGCTAAGTACGTATATTTATAAACTATCGTAAATTTAAGTTTATTGTCAGTTAAAATTATTTTTTGTAAGTTATTTAGAAATTGTGAATGAGATTATTACTTTTCCTCGAGAACTAATAAACAACGGAAACCCCGATCGGGAGAAAAAAATAACATTCTCAGTTAGTCTGCTTGCATATTTCAAATTTGAAGTCTCATTAATAAATATATTCCTAGAACAGAACTGTGATTAAAATTAAGCTGTTGGTCTTAAGTTCCACAATCGGACATCGTGGGCTGACTATAAAGCCCTAGAGAATGGGAACAGAAAGATAAAAATCTGTCGGGTTTTGTACTCATTAAGCTTTGGTCAGCGGTTTCGCAAGTTCTTTTCTTTTTTTGATTCCGCGACTTTTTTTTTAATTCTAAAAATTGATACGGTTTAACTGCGGCCGAAACAAGAATTCGTAACCCAGACAAACCGTTAGCAAACACGGAAGGCCGACATTCAAGCCAGAAACTAAATTCCGGGCGGCTAAAAATGTTAAGAACGATTTTTGTTTTTAATTTTTTTTTATTGTCAAATAACAAGAGATAGATAAGATAAATGTTATCGGTAGGGTACTGGGGAGAACAGAAGACTCCAAACTTAACGAGGTTTCGTCATTTATTCTTTTCCGTGTTTTAACTTGTGCAGAATTTTTAGCACGCGCTGGTGAACTTAAAACGGGAAAGTGAAACTTTTCGATTTGACTATCAGCTTTCCAATTTTAATTTTAGGCGGGATATTCAAATAAGTATTAACTATGCTAAAACATTTTATGATCTTCCGCCTGTAACTGGAAATAACATATATTACAATACGTTTTACCGCCGAACCGAATTCTGTGGAGGGTACCGAAACACATTTTGTACCTTTTGTAATTTTTGTATTTTGTCCTTCCGCTGGGATAGAAATCGTCTATTCTGTAGCATTATTGAAATACATTTTTTATTACTTTAATAAAATATTCAGTCGGGGAAGATTTCTCGCGAATTCGTCAGGTTCCCTTTTGGATATTAAACTATAGTTAGTGAAGCTAGTAATATGTCGAGTGAATGGCTTCAAAGCAAAATGGAAATTTCTTTTTTTTAATGTAAGGCCATTTGGAAATTACTTTCTTGGTGCGCCTGGTTTATCTCGACGGAATCGATATAAGGAAACGCTAAAAAGTCATTACCTCGTTTTATAGTTGCGGACAATAGGCCGTAATGTTAAATCCATTAGGTTCCCTCGGGCCATAATCATTTTATTATCCTCGACGAGAGACTGGTTAATAAATTATACATAGGGAACGTAAAATAAATTACATAAATCTACGGCCCCCGCGGAAACCGACGCCCAGTGGGAGGGACGGACATCGCGTTAAAATCTGGACTAAGACGCAGGCATTTGAAGAAAGCACGATAAATAACGGATAATTGGAAGAGGAAATCTTATTTAACATGAGCGTATTCAAATTTGGATCCTCTACAGCTCAAGAATCGGAAAAAAGTCACGCGTCACGAGACCTTTTCTTAGCAGTCCCCTAACTAGACCGGTATCTACCGACGACGACGAGTAGCTGAATTCAATAATTCATATCGATAATTAACACTAACTAGCTTCCGGTAGGATCGCGTAATACTGTTGGAAGAACCTCAGTTGGCAGGGGTTGACCCCCTGCTGTTCCGGGCATTATTTTTGAGTTTGGAAACCACCTAATCGGGCTCCAATGGAAGGGTTATGCCTTTTTTTCTGTGGCCCTCTCGGGGAGAGTTCCGGAATGTTGGAACGTTGGAGTTTCGGAACTCTCACCGGTTTCATCATGAGGGTCCGACCTGAAGAGTAGATCGAGTCGGACTCGGCCCCTACTAACCGGGGTTCTTCCCTCAACATTACGCGATCCAACCGGAAGCTAGCTAGTGACAATTCAAGTTTAAGTCGCGGAAACATTCGCTCATTTGTATCGACAATATAAAAAAAACAAATAAGAAAGTGACCCTAACGGATCTTATTATAGAAGCACACCGGAAGTATTTCGTGAGTAAAATGATACGATATCAATTTTAACTTAAGATTTGTTCACAAATTGAGCCTCTTCTTGATGAAACCGACTTTGTGGATCGCAAAGGCAATGTTTTAATGTACATCACGTCTGTTGTTGAGAGACGATAACATCCGGTTTTTATTGAATTTTAAATCGCCAAAGTACGTTAAACAGGCGAGGCAATCATAATTTTATTGTCCTTCTGACCTTTATGAACGTAAGTTCATTTTATACTTCCATCTGTAATGGAATGGAAAGCCGTTTTTTGAGTCGCGTTTATTTGCGTTAACAAAACACAAGGCCAGATTTATTTTACAATTTGTCGAAACACACCTGTCACGCCCTCAACCGACATAACTCCGGGATCGAAAAATAATCCAATCAGTACTAATTTAATTTGAATATATGAGCTTGCATTTAATCATTTATCAAATACGGTATTGTTCCTGCGACTTATTAGGAAGAGATGTTGTTTATGATTAAATATTGTATATTTCATTCGAATGAACTTCATGTGAGTGATTCCCACATTGGAGTCATATTTGCAGGAACATTCTGCACTAGAAAGGAACTTAAGATAATTACTTAATTTAATTCTATAAAACATTACGAATAATACTTCCAATAAAGGGTTGATACAATTATAGGAAGAGTCATAGTTAAAATAATTGCATTGATTGTACAATTTGTTTCGTGTAATGCCCGCAGGAATAGAGTAACATGTTTTTTCCGTACACGTGTAAATGGAAATCTCCGAGGAATATTCTCGAAAAATGTTAATTTAAACGCGCGATAGATCTGCAAGCGTTACAAGATAGCTAGACACATTAACAAATCAAGTTCATTTGAAATGAACCGCCAGGAGAGGAATTTGCGCATAAGGCGCACACCCCAGAACACCCAATTCAGATTAAAAATAGGAAACAATTTAAAGAAACCCCCAAGATAAGAATTTCATAGCTAACTACAGAGCGTATAAGGCCAAATATATAGGGCATTAAAAAAAAGTTTAATAACCGGCATATGATGACAATTCGTGCCGCATTTCTCGGCGTCTGAATGTAACGATTTTCGGAGCATATTTTACAGCCCCCAAATATATGAAATAGAAGTAACTGTATAAATCTTCCATTAAAAACCCAACTTCATTTGCTATCGGCTCCGCATGTACGCGGTGTTTATTATTCGGAAGAAATTGATTTCTCTAATCAGTCCAAAATTGTAATTGCGATGCGAAATTTCAAGAACTAAATACAATTTGTGGGAAATTTGAATAGAAAAGGGCGAACGTACAAACCGGATTCCAGATGAGCGTATACTGGGGTATATATCGGTTGAAGTTTGCAATTGAAGGAAAATTCGATCCGCCACCGGGATTCGAACCGCCGTTGACGCGGAGTGTTTCGCCTTCTCCTGCAGTCTACTCACCAGTCGGTCAGAAACAAACTAATGAATTATATTAACGTTTAATCAGTCTAAATTTGTAATCGAAGGAAAATCAACTGGTAAAAATTCCGATTGGGGACCGATCGTCCCCTTCAGTTACAAATTTTAACTGAAAATATAAACCGTTAAAAGATACTGGGTAGGAAAAACACAAAACTGGCATAACCTTCACCCACGGCGGTCAATCCCATCGACGGATAATAATCCGTCTTGGGATTCATTCCTGTTACAACGCCCGGAAATATTTTCATATACGCCTCTAATAATACTCATTAATCGTATACGGTTTATCCAAACGCCGCGGTGTAGCACATATTTTCTAACACTCTCCAGCCGTTCTTTTTAACGGTCGTTGATTCGCTCGTTGAAGGTGCCGACATCGCAACTGGTGATGACGATCCCAAACGCCGCCGAACTTATAGCGAGGGCCGTTGGGTGTTATTATTAGGGATAATTTTTTGGATAGTGTCCAGGGTGGGTCAAGGGGACGACGGAGGGGGGTGTTAATTGAAGTGGAGTCTCTGTATTACCCTCATAGGTCCGTGCGTATCCCTCCGGCTCGGCTTTTATCATTTACTCCGGGAGGGGGGTGGAGAGGGATATATATATATATATATATATATATATATATATATATATATATATAAAGAGAGAGACAGAGAGAGGAAAGAGAAGGGGAGAGAACCCCTTCTCCTCGCCCCTTATTCACCATCGCATTCCCACCCCCGGCTCGGCCGTCTTACTTTCTCCCTCGGAGGGGGCGGCCTTCCCTCCAAGTCCCCTCTCTGCTCCCTATCTCACACTAATTGCACATTCTTGGCATAGTTGCTTCCTCCCCCTCCCCGCCCACTGCCGACCCACCCCTCCCCCGACGGCTGACTTATTTTCTTCCTCCGGTATGAGCCGCCGGTTCCCCTTCTGAGCCCCCCCCGTGTTTCCCGGCCTCGGGGAAACAAATATCGTTATTACTAGTTATGAAGGGAGAGGGGAAACCCGGGGGGGGGCGAGTCGGTGGGAGAGTGAGGGGGGCGGTCGAATTTTCTTGAACGCGATTAATGCCGCCGACCCGCCGGGAATAATTCGGACCCGTAATAAAAATACGAGCGCCGGTTTTTCCCCCGAGGATTATTAACCTGTTTAAAATTGGCCCTTCCTTACGATTTTAATTTCGACTATAAATAATAATCCTCCGAATATTTGCGTAATAGCTTAAGCGTTATAATCTTATGGACGATTCTGTTATAGGCCACGAGGGCTGAACAGACCCCGTTGTGCCCCAAATCTCAATCGTTAATAAAATTCCTGATCTTTTTTCATTTTTAAATGTAGATAATAACGACCCGTTCTCAAATTGTATCAGAAGGATAATCGCGAAATGATTTATATTCGCAACATAGGTTTTGTCGCGGCTCATTATCAGCCCGCATAGAACCGACGTACTCCGAACTCCGTCATAAGGTCCGCGACAAAGGTATTCCGCGCAGTGAAAAAAAACGGCCGAAATAAAGTTCTCTCTGATCCGCTGGGTGGAATTGTCTCTTCTCGGTGATTAAACGAGAAGCGCCGGGGTGTTTGGATAAATAATAAAAGTACGGGCCCGGGTTGTCCATAAAGATAATTAACCCCGTTTTACACGCTCGGTTTAATGTTTTAAGGCGTAGTTCAATTTGACGGCACACCGGACCGAGATTCTGAGTACCGGCTCGAATGAAATAGAAATAAAAACCGAAGTACGATTATTAGTTAGGATTATTAATCGTAAACTCGCAGATCGATATAACTCTTACAAAAATAATTTGCTTAATTGTCGCGCATAATTTCTGGGTTTGGAGTAGTGTCGTAAAAAACACAAAGGGAACGGGTTACGGGGGCCCTGAACTAACCCAATTATGAATTAATAAATACGAAAGGTGGGACCGGACGAATATTTCCTGTTTATCGCCGGCCCTTCCCGGATGCGACCCCGATTTAATGCGGATAATGGTTTTAGAAATATAACGAAGCCCCGATATACCGGCATCTCTGCGAACCGGGCGCCGTATCGGAATTTTCAGACGACGATTAAGTCCGACCCCCCCCCCCTCCCCGCCCTAAACACCGGGTCTGAAATCTACCGGACCGATCTTCAAAGTATATTAAACCGGAACGTGGGTTTCCGAAAAACCCTGAGAGTGGGGGGAGGGGCGTTCGGAAAGAACACACGAAATAAGTAAGGCCGAACTTCAAAGCCCGGTCGAGGGGGGGGGGCTCGTTCCCGTTATTTCCCTCCCCTTGCCGTCTAAATTGAGATCCCCATCCGATCGCACTGTAAACAGACCTGGTTTTTGTATAAACTTCCGAATATGGTTACGGAATTGAAATAAATATTTGAAGTGATCCGGAAGTGATTGACGCTTTTGACGTATTTTTGCAGTCAAAGTCAGTTATTATATATTCATTTAATGTACAGACCCGCACTGGATTTTTAAAGTAAAAATAACGATGTTACCCTACACACACGTACGACTGCATATTTAAGCGACTACTATTGCAATCGCATCAGTTTCCGGGTCTTCTGCTCCCATTCCGTCCTGTCATTTCGGTTTTTCGGTTAAACTCAACGGTGGAAAGGTTCCGGAAATGGCCGACAGTCAAAATCGGTCTAAACAAAAATCAAACCACCCAGCCGGCACGGAAGATCAGAAGGGGACCTATATTATCATATTCCCGAACCACCGGCCGTTTACCCAGTAAACATTTTCAACGACTTTCGACCTAAAAAACAGCAATTTTGTTTATACCGGCTTTTCTTAATATTGACTAGAAATTTGGACACTTCTTTCCTCCTTATACGATCGGTGATACCGCGCAACGGGTAGAGACAGTTGGTAGCTGGAGGTATTTAATTAGGGTGACTTCACTCCTACGGCCGGACAAATAATTTTGTACCGAATATCGGAAAAGCCGGAATTTTAGTCTAATATGTATAATTATATATATATATATATATATATATATATATATATATATATATATATATATATATATATACGTCTGAAGAATATTTCAATTAACGAAAATATTCGAGGTGGAAAACTGGGAAGAGCTGACGGTATCGAAATTCAGGCCGGCCTTAAGACTCCGATAATATCGGATATCAGAACTGAATTAACCATCTTTTGCAAATTATCCCCCTCACACCCCCAGTCAGTTTAATTAATTAAAGGCGCCCAATAATATACCTAACGGGGAAATTCAGCAGAAACAGAATCGCAACCCGTTCAAATTTGACACCGCCAGACTACAGTAATTTATTACTGCTTTCTCTTATACAATTGAACGATTAAGTTTATTATCAGGCAAGATCCCGAACCTAAACTCAACCCGAGGACAGGAACCAGTCACGCGCGTAGCGTGAGTTTTGTCTGAACATTTTAAAACCCGAAATAAATTAAATTAAAATATTAACTATTTTAAAACCTTACAGCGGCTCCGAGAACTGTACGAAGAAGAAGAACCGGGAGTCGGGGGAATTTCAAGTTTTCTTCTCTCTCTGAGGATGAATACAAGGAACTTTATTCAATTCACTCCAATTTACAGTACGGATCAAGGGTGTTACTACTCTCGAAACCGTTCAGAGAGTGTTTGACGCTAGTTAGTACTGAGGGGATTAATTTGACATATGTTAAGCCAGGTGTGTCAAACTAATTTCTGCCGCCCGTGACGGCCATTTTGCGTGACGGTAAGATTTTCGCGGGCCGCATCAATGTTTTCTCAAGTAATTTATATATTGCTTCGGGATTCAGTAACACAACCGGGATAATTAAAACTCGTCCGTAATATATTCCTTTAACTGTTTCGATCGTTGTTCAACATTTGTGCAATTGTGTGTCTTCTAGCTGGGAAGCGGACAACAGCCGAGAGGACTCCGGAAGGAAGGAGAATTCCAGCGGAAGCCGCTCGGGTGGTTTCCGTCAACCCCTGCCAGACGAGGTTCTTCCCGCAAGACTACACGATCCTACCGGAAGCTAGTTAGTGGTAACTCTCCTTTTATTGTCCTGTTAGCCCGTCTGTATGTTCTTTATTTCGTAATCTTTACTAATTGTTTTTTCTGTTGGTATGTTTTTTTGCTTGTGCGTTTCTAGTTAAGGGGATGGAATATAAAGAAATAAAACAGGAAAAGGGGTCTTACCGTACATCTTGCCCTCATCGCTGAGAATGATTTTTCGCCGGCCGCAGGGCGGGTATATGGCTAAGGCCTCCTGGAAGGACTGTTCTATGTCGGGGCTCCATACTCCTTCCGCGTCGGCCGCCGACAACTCCTTGTCCTCTTCGCAGTCGGCCACCTCCAGGCTGCTCTTGTCCGAGCCCGGGCCGCTCTCGGCCACGGGCCCCCCTCCCCACGCCGAGCTAATATTGCCCGAACCCTCTATCACCTGCCGACACACAAATAAACAAACCCCCACGTTAAAACACTCTGTAACTAGAAGCTGCGCCTAGCTAGAGCGCCAACTCAAATTACCGTTTAAATAAGTTTCCAGTTCTTGCATGCTTCCGATTCGTGCATAAAGCCGACACCTTTGGGTTTATGCGGATTAGTACCTGGGTTGCTCCTGGGTAGAAGCCAGTTCGAAGAAAAGAAAGATTTCATAATATCTTTATTTCGACCAACTGATAAGATATTTGTTTTAATACATAACTCGGTGCACTAACGCTTTATAAATTCAAGCTAAAAGAAGATAAATTCATTTGGGCCTCATTCGCTCAGACGATACAGCGTTTTAGAATAAGTCGGGTTTGGATCACCAATTTTTCTGGTAACGATTACTATGAAGTTGGGTTAGATCGTGGATAGGCTAGCTTAATGCACGAGCTACTTAGTTCTTGATGATCGAGATGGCACTGTACATCACGAAGGTTAAGTTTCAAAGTGCATCTGTTTTGCATCTGGAAAGGGACGATAACATCCGTGTATTATAGAATTTTAAATCGCCGGTACGTTAACCAGGAGGTTATTTTATTTTTATTATTCCTTCTACAATAAATGACAATAAATTACGATCAATAATTACAATCGGTGTTAAATCCGTTAGGTTCTCTCGGGCAATAATCATTTTATTATCATCGACGAAGAACCGGTTAATAAATTATACGTAGGGAATGTAAAATAAACTGCATAAATCTACGGCCCCCGCGGTTAAAATCTGGACTAAGGGCCCTGTGTTTGAAGAAAGGCCGATAAATAAAGATATGTGGAAGCGCAGATCTATTTAAGACGGCGGACCAATTTTAAAAAATTTCAACTGAAGATAGAGAATGTTAAAAGATTTCAGGTAAGAAAAACACAGAACTACGTTAGGCCTCACCCCGGCCCCACAGAAGAGGACTATTGGATAACCGTCCAATTTCGTCCAATACAATCCGATCCACGTACATAACAACTTTTGTAATTCCGTTGGAATTTTCTAGATCTGAGGCTCGGGTATACGTTTTTTATTTTAGTATTATACACTACTAATTATTGGTAGTTATTTTTGTATTACAACTATAGATAAACCCAAGGAACAGCCATTATATCGATCTGATACGCGGAGGAAAATATTTGAATGGAGTCGCTCAATGGCTTGCAAACACCGGCTAAAATTAATGAATTAGTATTTAAATGGCCTCTTCGATAGCGCTATCTTGAGGGCGAAGCAGATTATGGAACTGTGATATAGAGTGCACTAGGGAGTTGATTCGTTTACTCTTCGATACAACAGGTCGTATGACAACATGGTGTAACCATAGCAACCGCTGGACCGCGCAACGTCCCCACTTCGAATGCGAGTGCGGGAAAAATGATACGACACAAACCTTTCAGAAGGTGTTCATAATCAGAACAATCTTGGCACCATTTTAAACCTCGCAGAAATTCTCGCACGCATTGGATATGTTAGCGCTCGGGAGTGATATACATGTTCACCATACAGTTTATACATGTTATACAGGTTTAATGAGTACTTTCGGGGGGAATAGGTTCCTTGTGTCCCCCGAAACGTACATTTAATTCGAGATATTTATTTGGTTCACGACGGAATGTGTGATGCAGCTAAAAAGTGACCGACACTACTGACGACTGTGAGTAAACAAAATTTCGACGAAATAGGAGTGTGGAGACGGAAAGGAGCTCAAACGTTTTGAATCCCAATTCATGAAATTCCACCACCCGTAATGAAAGATACTCCTTTGCATACCTGAAACTCTTCAGAAGTATACCTAAGTCCCCTGTAAGTATTTCCTGAAACGGTCGCATCCTGTATTTGTTTTAAGCTAGAGGCAGAGCAGGGAGTCCTGCCCGAAAGGCGGAAGCGTGGGCGGGCAATTTACCTCCGATTGTTCTCGAAGGTACCATCCTGTCATTTTTAAGTTATCCCGCTGTCGATATTCACTTTACCAAACTGTACGAAACGACTTGGGTTGACGGATTCCTTTAAACGAGAAAAAAAAGGAAAAAAGGAAAAAGGTCCGCGTCTCGGACCGGCCCGTGAGGACGTCGAATAGGAACTGTAGTGGGGGCCCTTAGAATACGGCCGGGAGAAAACGAGCACTGAGTCATAGCCCGCAGCTCCTCCTACTCTCCAGCACACCCACCATCTTATACCGCTCCACTCAAAACATTTCAAAAATGTCAAACGCAGTCAAAAATCCCAACATCGGCGTTTTTGTATCGCTAAGTTTCCAATATAATTAATCGTTAACCCTTATATTATCTTCAAGGGTCAATATAAGAGGAAATTATCAATTTCTTAAACGGGAAAAGAAAGTCCCGTCTCTCAAAATCTTGAAAAAGTAGGTAATAAAAGTCACAAATCTACCCGTCACCGCAATATATATACGTATATATTCACTGATGCCGATAATACAGTCCAATGGTTCGGTACCAAAATTTCATTTCATCGCAAATTACAGCGTAAATTTGAATTAGAAACGTGCGAATTTCAATTAAATAAAAACCACGGGTTTCATTACTCAGTATATTCTTCCTACAGTATGGAGCCTTTCGAAAAGCACTCCACGATGTCTCTCGCGAGTTTATATATAAATGTTCTATCGGGACGAGGACCAGTAATCGAAACTGCGGTAATAATAAAAAAAAACAAAAGGGAAATACAAACGGAAAAACACAAATACCTAAGGGGGAAATGCCTCTATCGTTCGGAAAAGGCACGAGGTATGCACTTCATTAAAACCGGACTAGTTAAACCGTAGGGGAACCCCACCCCTTCGGGGTCCCCCCTCGGCACTACTCAATTTAAGGACGGCGATAAAACTAGAGGTGGGTTTTTAAAAAAAAGAACAGAAATGAAACGGGAACGCGAATATGAACCCGAGGCCGGCGATCGTCAAATGGAATTGTTTCTCTTGTTGCAACCCCGGACAACAGATTATTAAATACTGCCGTTGGGGCGGGAAATATTGCTGTTAAATTGGGAAAAGCGCCCACTGCCCCCTCCCTTCCATTCCGGGAAATTACGGACAGACTTTCGGTTGACTGGAAAGCCTCGCTAAATATACCGGCCGAGGAACTGAAAACATTTATTCCACCACCTCAGCAATTAACAGAGTTCATTAGGACGTGAAACGATGATCTGAATATGCGAATTTATCGAACGCCGCGGAAGGAAAACCTCCTTCGGACTGGTGATATATAAACTATAAATTATGATTACATAGTTTGTTTACATCGTATTTTTCAAAATGAAGCGCAACTATTATCAGTTTTATAAATCCACAATTTAAAATCGTTAATTAATACGCTGATATTTTTCGACAATTGAGAAACCGTTGGTACGAAACTCTTTTATATGCATACATTATGAAGAAAGTACTCACGATTATATAAATAATATGTATATAATACTTCGTAAACAAAAACACAATTCCAAACAAAAATTTAAATTACCGTATAATTAATATGCCGTAAACAAAATGACAATTCTAAACAAAAATTTAAATTACCGTATAATTATCCGGTAAACCGTAACTATCCTTTCTTTAGGTTCGAGAGTTTGGGGGGAAGTCCCACGTATTTTCTAACCAAATGCTATGGGACGTCTTCCCAACGCCAGTAGCACTCTGTTAGTAATATAAAGGAATGAGCATCCCGCGATGGCTACAATTATACAGCGGAAAATTTGTAGCGACAGTGCCGACAGGATGCCACGTCGAAATTTAAAAAAATTCAAAATACGTCCTACATGCCATTGAAGTCCTTCCCAGAAAATTGACCCTAAACACAAAAGTTAGCGATTTAGTTAGGACTGATTAGATCAGGAACAAAGTACCTAACTGAATTATAACGAGCTCCGCTTGCGGTCAATACAAATTATTAATTGAGAGAAAATTCAGATGTCACCGAGGATAGCGGTCCAACAGTGGAGCTTCGAATAGGCTATTTAAATTAATTAGCGATTGAGGTACACAAATTATAAAAAATTCACTAATTATTTTGCTTGAACCAGAAGACTGTTTTATTCAAATCATTTCCTCTCTCTATCTCTCTCTCTCTCTCTCTCTCTCTCTCTCTCTCTCTATATATATATATATATATATATATATATATATATATATATATATATATATATAAAATAAGTAAACATTTCCTAAAAATAGTTTTGATACGGGAACGCGTTGTGTTGACGGTTGGGGACGATGAGCCCAGGTGGCGGAATATCGATTAATCGAGCAGGCAGGGTGGAGGAGGGAACAGTGTCGACGCGTTTTTCGGAACGGAACGTCGGCGACGATCGATGTTCCGGCTTTTTCTGGTCCGCGAACTCGGACAGAAGGGGCCGTAAAAGTCTAAGGAGTCGTTTGAGACTGCTTCATAAAAAAAAGAAATACAAAGTCGGTCGAGAGTTTATTACATGGACGATGTTTTATTAAAAGCGGAAGTGGGGTCGCCCGAAAAAAGGAAAAAGTTCAATGGAAGCAATAAAGAGTCAACAATAGCGAAATTAAACCATTTGCCCCTATGCGTCAGCACGTCGCTATTTGTAGGATGACCAAACCAATAAACGCCGTAAGAGTTATAGACTGACAGATGCAACCTTAACTATGGTTTGGTATTTTCTGATATGTATATACCTATATTTTTACTCATAAGACAGATGTTGCCAGAGCGATAAAGTAAACGGTCAGGAATCAGAAAGTACCAAAAAACCATAGTTTGAATGACGTCTCCCCGTAAATGTTATAGGTATTGTGACATTATATAGCCGAAGGAAGAGGGTTGTATTTTTGGGGGGGAGTTGTCGTTTCAACACTATTTCTGGTATTCGGCATATTCCGGAATATATATATATATATATATATATATATATATATATATATATATATATATATACACGTTGTATATATACAGATGTTAACATTACACCACTAAAATAACCCCCTTGCCATAACTATTCGCGATTCGATGAGTTGCTAAGATTCATTATCTCTCGAAGTCATAAATATAATTTACTTAAGGTGTATTACCGCCCAGGGACGGGGCATTTATACCAGTCGATTCTATTGTGGTATATTCGAAGGGGTGGTTCAAGAATGGCCGTAGGGGAGCGGGCCCCGGGGGTTTGGCGTGAGGGATCAATGAAATATGCGGGGGCGGGGGGCGGGGGGGCCTCTACCGATCCCCTTTTACCAATAGGGGCCGCACACTTGTTGCTTCGTCGTCTAGACCCGCATTTTGATTTCCGAGCCCGCCCTGCCCCTCATTTAACGGTTAAAAACTCCGATAGCTTTACGACAGATATAAAAGTCCCCACTTTCAGTTCCCCCTTCTTACCCAACTTTCGTTCTTAACACCGAATTGCGGACTAAACCATCGGTACTAGAACTTTGGAATATCTGCTGAGAAATAAAATAAAAATATATTACTAGCGAATCTATCCAATATAGATGGAGAAAATATCCTTATTATAAAAGGACGTAAATCTCGAATGCAACATACATATACTGCATTTTAAGAAAAATTCCTTATTCACTGGCCTTATAACATAAATTTTGTTGACCAATACATCGGAAGGGTTACGCGGTATCTAGAGTTAAGTAGAATCAAAGGAAAGGTATTTTTTATGATTCGGGAAGTCCAATGATTTTTTCCTATTAACGATTAACTCCATACGAAAAAACAGTTTCGACGAGGTTAATAGAGTGGAACAGGCTTGCAGTTTGTTAATTTATTCGCATTTTTACTATTATTTACATAATAAAATAATAGAAGATAATAGAATACGAATAAATATATAATGTAATATAGTATACAAAAATATAATTCAGTTCTGTAGAATTTAGTACCCTAATGAACTGCGGTTTCCGATAAGGCGCAGATAAGGGATCGGATTAAGTCCCCGGGTAAGGAGCAACTGAGTGAAGAGCGCAAATCGATTAGGTCCAACTTAGCTCGGATGGGAAAATTAGTCCCGAGGTTCGATTACCAGTGTCTACCCAGGGAATTCAAATCAATTTCAAATCTTAGTAAACCAATATAATTCAATAATTAAATATTCAGATCATAAACTACTTATCGTAGTTAATGAATTCAGTTTATTAAGGGTCTTAATATTGCACAACATAAACTCTGTAATTTGGGACAGTTTTCCTAGTAAAATATGTTTCACTTCAGTTTAAAATTGGAAATATTAAACCGGCGAAGGAATCATCGCTAATTTACAGTCTGCGCAAGGCTGAAATATTTTTTATTTTTATCACCGAACAGAATATAAAAGCAATAGTTATCATATTCCCATTAGCCCGCGACTACCACCTATACCACGTTATTCGAAGTATTCGGTACATCTGTACATGATAAATTCCTAACGTTCTGATATAGACCCCGCCGCCCGCAGAAAACGTGTCCCTCAGAAACGCTCCAATCGACATTACGGTTCCTCGAGTGGTTCATTACCAGTCGCCGCAAAAAATCCGTTTGCAGAGTTTACAATTTATTACATGAGTTAACTTTATATTGCATTCGAGCTATATGCGGAGAGTGCACTTGTCACTCTGCAACAAAGGGGGCTCACACTAGGAATTACGCTGGATAACACTGAACACCTCTGAGGCGTGGATCGCCCGGTGGAACAAAAATATCGGAATAGTAAACTATAATATACATTGCATATTGCAGTTCGTTTCGAGAGTTTTCACCGAGCAATGAGAGTGGAAACTAAGCGACGTATTCAGTAACGATACAGATTATTGTACAAACCACAGTTCTTCCCAAGTTTCGTGTAGAGATGTAACAGTAACATATATTATATATATATATATAATTTTCATAAATTCGTTTTCGCAAATCGATCCAATCTCTGGAACTCGAGTTTTCAATATCGGTTATAAATGACTTAATTGCCGTTAGCGATGTCGTGTCCCATATCGTGTTAACAGATGTTGACTCGGGATATGTGTGCGCAACGCGTTAACGATAACGCCGGTGAGCGAAAATCTGGTGTAAATAAATAAAGCGAGGAGCTACTATCTGGGGGGGAAAGAGCTCCCGAATCGAATCCAACGCTCCGAATCAAAACGTTATTGGGGGCGGCCGGGGATACAGAAGAAGGGGCGGCGACACAATGACGCCCCCCGGCACTCGATATTAAACCGGCACATTCCTCTCTCTCCCCATCTCTCTCCCTCCCCCGCCCTTTCATTATGCACACAATTTACAGGGTATTAAATGATAGCCGCTCCCCTACCCTAAACCCCCTCCCCACATACACACACACACACACACTCCGATAATGGCCGCTCTCGGCTCCTCGAATAAATCTCCCGCCCCCCCCTTCCTCGCCACCGCCGAAGAAGGGGATATTACTAAACTGGATTTTGGATTAATAAGTGGCCACGCGCCTCCACACCCTAAGGCTTAACACCTCGGCACAATTACTTATATTTAATTTTAATTTGTTTATTATCCATTTATGACAATGCTCCCGCCCACACGCCACGCACTCAGAACGGATGTTAAAAGGGAGCCCCCAATATAATCCTGTCCTGTGGTTAATTGAAAGTCGTTCTCTTTCAACTAGAATTCAATCGATACGCTCAAAAAATGTTCTACCCGACAGAATACGAAATAATTTCCGCAAATTTTTTGTAAACCGTGTTACGAAATGTATAAATTTATGTTTTACGCTCTCCGAAATCCGCGCTTTCGCTAGTCCGTAAGAACAGTTTCTATTTGTGGGGACTCGATTTTGAAACGCTAATAGATGTTTTGAGTTGTTTCCAATAACGCGAAACAAAATATTTCTTTAATGGCGGGCAGTGCCCCGAAAATATTTTCGCAACACATATAAACAAGAAATTGATAGGTCGTGTAAATGAATACCGTTTTTTATTCAGTCCGTACTTACAATTATAATAAAACCCGAAAGTACTCGATATAAAATCTGCTTGAAACAGGTGTGCATTACAGCTAATAACTGTAACAAGAGGTTTGTATTAAGAGAAAAATGAACGGGATAAAAAAGAAGAAACTCCTAAACACAAACAGATAAACGAGACGTCGTGAGTACAATTAACGGGCTGTTAGGTTGGCTGTTTTTTCAAGCTAAAATCATAGGGCGGACGCTTCGCTGTTTCAATCTGCTGACCCCCTCCCCATTACGGCCAAGGTAATAATGTCGGACGTGCAGGACTTAACTGCACATAAAAGGAGCCCCCCCCCCGCTTCAGTTTACGCCGGTATTGCCACAAGAGGCAGGCTGGCGGCTCGTCAAGCAATAAACCGGATCGCGGGGGCAATTAAGGCCTAATTATTGCACCGACGCCTCCCTCTACCCCCTCCCCCACCCTATACCAATCACCAGCCTTAGATCTTCCTCAATTTCGATATTGAACATCCCCCCTTTGCCCTATCGCGGATATTACTTTCCCCGACGTAAACTAGTTGCGCTCGGCAACCCCCACCAACCGTATGATAAAACGGTTTATCACGACCGATATTCCGAATGCCCCGTTAAATTCGTACCCGACGGACGTTCCGCTATTTGTCCGAATAATTTTAAACGGCATTTAGCCGAAATTGCCGCAAAAATTACCTTTTCAAAAAAAATGCAAAACTATTTCAACGACCGAACACTGTATATGTCATAGTGAGCAAAGTTTAGTTTCCGGCTGTAGTAGTAAGACAAATACAGAAACAAGTCTATAGGCCCGTATAAACGCACCGAGAATTTTAAATCTAAATATAAAATGAAACCTAGTGTTAAAAAAAACACTAGGTTAATATTTTTTGGTCGAACAAAAACCGCTGCTTGTAACAAACTCACCCGAAAATAAAGCTTAGATTATAATTAGGATTAGGCTTTTTTAATTAGTAGTATATCTGTTGGAGCTACATGTCGACTGCTAGCTACAAAGAACGTCCTTGCAAGTTGAACCCGTACTCGAGTGTAGGAGAACTTATAAGTGGTGGAAGTAGAGATCTCCTTCCACGTGCAGAGGAGTGCTACTGCAGGACCGCTTAACAAGTAAATGCAAGTTTAACTTATCTGAGAACACACGCGTCGTCTGACCGAAGCGTAGTTATTCGCAACAACCGGTCCCGTAAAGGTATCCCCCTAAACTTTCAACGAGTGAATTAAGATGAGGAATGACGAGGGACTGAAACAGGAAAAGGGATTTTATAAATTCATTGGTTGGTGAATGGTGTGATTTGAAACATAACAGGGAATATTAAGGATGGTACGAAGGAGTTTTTATTGGAATCTCTGGATCCGAGCGATGTCGAATGTCTCGGTAAGGAACTCCATACTTCTTTGTCCTATGTCCATTTCGGTTTCAATAAGGCTTTGTAGATTATGAGTTTGTTAGGTAAAATCAATTTCGATGTCAGTTTCGTCCGTAATGGTCTTAATAGTACAAATTTACGGTTTAAGTCGGTTCATTCGAGTCGGGTACGGGGATTCCACGAACATCTCTTGTCCAAAGGACGAGTGAAATATCACGTGGATCTCTGTCGGAAATTGATAATCCCCAAATACCCAAAAGCTGGGTCGAGGAATCGGCTTCCGAGTAGGATTGCGTCGGGATTAGAGCGATGTACTGACAACATTACCAGGGGTGGTTTTTATTCCGAGAACTCCCGCGCAATTCGAGATCCACAGATTTTTCCCCCCTCGGAACATCGCTCTGACCCAGAGGTGATATTTGGATATCCGGAGTTTTTCCAAGGATTGCCGAGGCTCGGAAAATATCGTACGCTTCCATTATACGCCACCGAGTCGAGAGAAACCGAACGGGGAGAAAAGGAATAGGGAATTAACGAAAAAAGAAAACGAAAAAAGAGCGTTTGAGACAGGAAAAATGGACGATGGCGCAACAGGAACCATTAGGCGTCCGCCCGAGCAGAACCTTCACGCCCCCCGTGTAACCGTCGAAACTTTTCCCGGTCGTGGAATAGCGCTACACGTCGAGAGTTGTGTTCGGATTTCAAAATATCAATTAACTAGAGAACTCTGAAGAATATAGTCCGGAAGGTTTTTGGCTCGTCGCCACCCTCCGCTGGGGACAATTAAATTTCCCTACGGCGCAACGGCAGTTTATTATTAGAATACAGTAAACACCGATCCTCACAGTTATATTGAGAACGGTATTATTTATTAATGTTGTTTTTATTCCACGATTTATTTATACATTTCCTTTTCTACGATATTTCCTAGTTCCGTAACTACAATTCGGCTTAATTAGATGCCACATGAAAATATTCTCTTTATACTTTAAGCCCAGATATATAAGCACACTTTGTTTCTAGTTTTTCTTATCAATAAATTAAACCACCAGAGTGGAAACATATCCTTATTAATTTAAATATATTTTTTTTACGTATAATAAATATCGAATAAAATAAATCCAACAATATTTCACGGTATTTGTTTAAGGGGTCCGTCAAGGGTTGTAATATCCTAATATTGTGCCATAATACTACGCCCCTCGGTTACCAATACCGATGAATCATCCTGTCAAAGCTTTCACGCTGCACTCTTACTGTTCATTCATGTACAATCGATCATAAAAATTTACATAGTACGCGTATTGGGAATAAAATCCGGTGACAGGAGTTTTCATCACTATATTACTAACGGCGCGATGGATGGGGCTAATTCAAATAATAAAGGTCGTGGTGGAGGCTGTTACCTCCGCTATGTACCTTTTTACATATTTTTCGGGAACTGTAATTATAATTATACAATGTAGTTGAAATGAACGAAAGAATGTTTATTACGAATAATAATTAAATATATCTGCACGTACTACTGATAAGACAAATTCTGTTTTTACCGCCATTCTTGCTGATATGGTCCTATGTGGTCGGGTTACAGCATCTCGCCGTCTTAATTAGATTTGAAAGTTACACTCGTAGGAGACTCATTGACGGAGCGTTATCCCCCGACAGGTATCCGAATCGAATTCGACTCTTGCCGGCGAATGCGAGAACTTCGGGAAAAAAAAATCCGGATTTAACAACCGTCGCGATGGCTCCGGAACGCAATGTCCGGGGACGAATTAAAGCTCACTGAAGGGCCCGGACCTCGGCGAAATAGAAATCTCCTAAAGGGGGGGGGGTCGCGAAAAAAAGGATAGCGAACATAATCCGGACATTTGAAGACGTACAATCGACAACAATTGTCCCCCCAGTTAAACCCGAGGGAATCGCGTTTAACTTCAATTCCTGTTCATCAACTTCAATTGAAGACCAGAGAAAACGCACAGCTCCTCATCCCAGTAAACTTCCGCCGGCTAAGTGCTATTCTTTGCTCGCCCTTATAGGCTGTATTAAAAATAATATACGTATACATTACTACAATATTTGTCGGTTATTTAGAATTCTCAGAAATTCGTTGATTCGAGTATTCCGAAACATATTCCCATCAGTTTCTGGCGTAATTAAGACTGAATGGGAATGTCGCCGTGATCAGGTTTCGATCCCGCGCACCACGAAATTCTAGCCCTCCGCACTCTTCCCTTTTGGTTTTATGAAGGCCGCCATGATTTTCCTCTCGACGCGACGAGATTCGCCAATCTGAGAATGGCACTTTCCGCACTTTATAAACAGGAAGCAGTTCTCGAGAGGCCCACTGAATTATTGACACCTTTAAGAGGTGCCTGCCGCTCGTTTAGTTTTCTAATTTACTCCACTGCAAATATGAAATCGTTGAATTCGTAAAGCGGCAGCTATAAGAAGTTATAAGAATAATATAAATGTAACTCCTCTGTTTCGCAATATTGAAAGCTGTATACAAATTCAGGAGGGATATCCTCGCTCTTTGTCCTTAGAGTTTGTAATTGTTATTAAGATTGTTTCCATATGGGCAGGGGGCCTAACCGAAACCGGTCTTGATTACCGGCTACCTTTGGACTTGCACATTTCCTTTTCAATTTGCGTTTATTTAAAGTTTCATTTATATTTACCTGTCGCCGAACTGATACCCCTAAAACATATGATTCATAACGCCGCTCCACCCGTTCTAACAGGATGCCTTATCGGTAACCGAAATGGGCAAGTATTGCGCTATATTACTGCTGAAACGTTACTGACGAAGTAAAGAAGCCGCAAATAGTTATTTCAATTCAAAATTTATACATTGAAACTTTCACGAAGTATGTTTGTTTATAAGTAATAGGGTTTTAAACGCTAATGAAGAGATTGCGACATATAATTAATTACCCGACCACACAAAAAATTTTGTTCTTTACACAGACACATTGCTGCCCCGAATAATTGCCGTCCGGTCATTTGTTATAAAATTATAATCAGCTATTATAACTATTTAATGTATAATGACTATAATCTATATAATAACTATTTATTTCGAATTCAAACATCGGCCACATTGTCTCCAATAACAGTTAGTTATCGAATAGTTAGTTACACAAACGTTATTCCCAACAATGGGAACAGTAGTAAAATATCGGCGATAGCAAGAGAAGCGTACGTTTATATATGTAATTTTTTTAAATGGAACGGGATATTCGTTAGAATTCCTATTTTTCGGGATAAAACTCAAGGGCTGCGCCCTAACAAGAGCGGGATCTCGTCAATAAATCTGATTGATGCCTCTGAAATGCATTCAGGACGTATAAAATCCGGGTCGGAAAAAAAGGAGCACAATACGTTTTGTTTATTCAGAACTAAAATGGAATAAAGCGGGTTATAAACGCCGTCGAAGCGTCCGGCAGATATATTTTTATACCTGAAATCTATTTCATACCAGATTAAAATTGGCTGGATATAAATATTCTGTATAATACTAATAACAATGTTTATTTATTTTTTTTTGCAGCACAGTTTACAGTTTTCGACAAATTAAACATTATCAGATATTTAAATTCTGCTGTCTATTGAATATATTAAAACTCTAAATAAAGAAACATCGAATGAATCGGTCCCTGTTGTCAGGTTATATTTTTCGGAATATTATAATATTTCTTATAGTTCAGAATCCTTCTTCTCGGGGGGTGCTAGTTAATGTAATTAATTTTTAAATTATCAATCCGCGCAATGATATTACCCCCGAATGATATTACTTTTTACGGCAACAAATTAGTACCGACGTTCTGTAAAATAAGGAATCTTAGGGTTGCAAAATAAATTGCCGGGGAAATAATAATTTCCGTATTCCAATATGCAGTTTCTTCCGCGGCGTCGTCGACGGCGCTCGCAAAAACTCGTTCCTGACAAAATTGAATTTCCATAACTCCATTGGCCGCGTGATATACGGTACCCTTTAGCCCGCTCGCAGAGCAGAGTGACTGAGCAGTTCACAGGTACATTTCCATATATGCATGCACATTATATGTGTACTTCCGGAATCGCCGAAAACGAATCAACGCATGCAGAGGAAACGCTATATTGCAGAAAGTCTACGAAATACTACGAAAATACCGACGGTTATGTAATAACTATAACGCCAGAATTCCTATATAATAACGTTATTATTTTATGTAAAAATAAAAAAGAAAAATAAATGTATCGAATAAAAATGACGACTATTGATGAATAATTTAGATAAACGCGGAGATAATACTATCAGAAAACGTTAATACAAAATCATATTTTGAATCCGAATTTTCGACCCAGAAGAGTGTAATAATTCCATTGAAAGGGATAGGGTATTTGTACTCAATCAATTTTATTTACAACTCGGGAACAGATTCTTTCTTCATCTATCAATCAGCTTAACTGGGCGGCGATGGTTAAAAAGAGAATTGTGTTGTAAAAACGGAGAGAGGAAGTCTACTCGAGGATTTTACAGCCACGAGGTTGGGGTTATGAATGGAAAGGCGCTGAGGTATAATTGAGCGGCCGTAAAAAGGGGGGAGGGGTTCATAACAGTTCTCTTCACTATTTAAAGAGCTTTCTAAAAGCTCCCGGAACGAATCCTATAATGTGTATATTTATTAATTGGGGGAGAAAAACATCTTACAAAGTACAAATACGAAAGTAGACTAGTAATCCGTTTATTTAGATTTGGATCCTGGAGAATACTCAATTCAGAAAATATATATTATTTTTTATATATTAGAAGTAATAAAATTATTTAATTATTAATCAATTTATATATCCAATAAGTGTACTGCAGTTAGTTAGCTCCAATCATGTTATGAGTTAATTGAGCAAGATAGACTATCCACTGAAATATAGGAAATATAGGCCGTTATCACCGATGACTTCCGAATTAGGGACATTTTAAATCATAAAATTAATTAATTAATATTCAATGTAATAAGTATACTGCAGTTGGTGAGCCCCACTCGTATTATCAAATGGAATTGGTAATTGAGACAAATTGAGGGAAATAGATCCGTCCACTGAGCTATGTTAGGCATCTATCACTGGCGATTTCAGAATTACTAAATTAAATTGTGAAATTGTATTGTGTGCGTGTTTGGAGTAGACAGTGACACGAGATTACGTAGCTATTGAGTAGTTTTCAATTTTGTTTAATGGAATTCGTTTTTATTTTAACAAATTTTGTCCTCACTTTTTGTTTATAACAATAGTTGGTAGAAAAAGCGGGATTTCAACATTACCGAATAATAACGTGAAGCTGTTACGCTTATCCGCCATTACGATATCAATGCTAGTGCAACAACTCGCCTTTAACTTGATAAAGTCCACGAATGGCGCTGGCGCTGTTCAACTTTGGGGTACCCGGGATCTAACGAAGGTAGTATTGAGGAAGCCCACAGTATTAACAAGTGGAATATAAAGTGGAGGGTGAACGAATTCGGCCAATTCGCCTACCGACTGTCTACCGGAAATGCCGAGACAGGAGAAGGAGGGGAGGGGGTCTGCCTTTCGTAGAAACCGGCTCCTTTTCCCAAACGCGCATACATCATTCAACCACACCTGCACGGCCTCCTTAGGTAGAATTATTTTTTCCCTCGAGTAACTGTACCGAACAATGCTTATTTTACGCTTTTACAAACACAGGCACAGTTACACACAGACGTACGGACAAGGAAGAATACGATTCCAGACCCCAGGGTGTATAGGTGTGTGTGTGTGTCAACAACAATCGTTCGACTTAGGGAAAGTCACAAATCAAACGCCAGTCTCATCCCCGTTGGAGGTTACCCTATTCTCATGGCTGATGGATGCCGACCCTTCCTAAGGTAGCCGGCCAGTTAGCAGGTACCTAAAAACCTGTAAACACATTTCTGCGACGACCTAATCGTGTGTGTTATATGAAAATCGCGAGAAAAATCTTCATTTTCAAGTATATATTGGGGGGTCAGTAATACGATTCGGGCTTGGTAGTCCAGCGAAGAGCACGAGCACGGTCTACCGTGCTTGTCTAATTATAATATAATATCTAAATGTATTATAATCAATATAACCTTAAGCTATCTCTTAAAAGTTGTAGACCAACTGATACCGACCCAAGACTACTAAAGACGGCGGAAACCCGGAATTCGACAGGAGAAGATCGGACGACGGCGTAGGAATCATCGATGCGAATCGGATCGTTTTGTCTCTTCCAGGCGCCCGACGAAAAATGGCGCTTACGCAATTTATAATGGGACAATTACACGCCGACGAGGACCGCGTCGGTGGTGGGGATTTCTTGTTTGAAGACTTGGTCTCCAACCTTACAAAATCATATAACTCCTAAGCCTGAACTTCGAGAACCCCAAAGATACTACAACCTATATTACTGATACAAATCTAATTACGGAAAGATCACAGGAATGAATAAAACAATCGAACAAGGCATTAGAGAATTATTATAATGTGCAATGGTTACGATACAGCGCGGATGTATCGCGGGAACGATGTATTGTGCAGTAAGCAAATTGGACTCCTCACCATTTTTGCCAATACGCTAACGTGACTATAGTTCAAAGAGTAGATTTAACGGTAACGATGGGACCTATTTTCGTTTTGGAAGTTACCGCATACCCCAGCCCGCGTTAAAACCTAGGTCCCGGGGGTTATCTGGGGGGAGTAGTGGATTTTCGGCCTAACACAAACGTCAGTACCTACAAAACCCCCGTCGTGGGTTTAAAAAACATTTATATTAAATTAATTATATTAAATTAAGCTTAAACATTATTTTATTTCTAACGTATAGGGTTCTGTAGGTCTGCCAATAGACCGAAACCGCGAGTGGTGACAATCATATATTCCATAATAAAAGAACGGTTCATTTCACAACATATATTCTGTCAAAATTCTACCCCAGAATTACGCACCATGCTAATCCTACGGTACAAAACCTACTCACTCCAGACATCCCAAACGTTCCTTACATACGCCAAACTAAGTGGTGACTTAAATATACCGAATAATAAATCAAATTTAAAAAAGGGGGAAGCCAGTAGGTTTCCGTCCGTCATTCCCTATTTGTTGCTGGAGCTACGTCAACACCAATGTCGCTTATTATATATTTACAGTTGTAGCAATAATATAGTAATTTAAAAAATCAACACATACAGGAAAATGATTTAGTGACTGAAACAATATTATCGTCGGTATAATAAGTTATGTGAGGAGATATGGGGTATTCGTGGGAGTGGGACGGCGAGCGGTAGGGGATGAATCGGTGAATTAACTGGGCCTGAAATCTAGTTAAAGGGATGTGCAGCTACCACCACCCGTCGATCGGTGAAGCCCTACCCTCGAACTTGGAGCGAATCCACTTTTTTAAGTGCTCCTGGAGTGATTTCCTTTCCTGTCCCCCTCCCTCCATAGGACCAATGTTCGACAGCTCGGCGCATTAATTATGGAAGCCGTTTCGGCGTGATCCGGAGTGCGAATCCTTTCTGGACCCAACTCTGGCACAGGGATACGAGGTGATTTGCTCTGAAACGAGGAAAAGTTCCGCTGACGAAGATGCGCGGGGAGAAACCGACTTTAAGAATCGTAATGAAGAGGAATAAATTGGTTCAGAATTAAAGGTTATAGAACTCATGAGAGGCGAACACTCAGACGTGAATAAACTACAAAAAGAATTAAATAAATGGATCCAACTCTCATTGTATCGATTGGAAATTACGAAAGTCAGACCCTTGTTTGGCTTCTAACGAGCTACTGCAATATCAGTGTATTACGCTCAATTTAACCTAACTTAAGACATAGTGATAATTATCAGAAAACCTGGCCATTCATCCCGACTTAATCTAAAATCGTCTATCCTTTGAGCCACCGAGGCCCACATTTATCGAGCGTTACTGCTCCGAATTATTTATTTTACAATAATATTGTATCGCTGTATTACTTTAAAAGATATTTTAAACTGATCCCAATATGGGTAGGTATATCTTAACTTCTTCTTTTGAACTCTTCTACTAAGTATTCAATTGCTTAAGTCACGAGCGTAAGAAAATTATTAATTCGACATAGCAATATCGATATAAAAGATAGTTCACATTTCTTTTCTAAATGTTATGTCGGTAGTTGACCTCATATTAACTAAATAGAACTCATCCCTACGCTGGGATGCCCGAGACAAGGGTTTGGTTCAAGCAGGAATCGCGCCAAAGGCCTACACTGCCTGAAACTATCGTGCTGGAAAATTCGATTTAACAGAGTTTTCGCTGTCGAAAGACGGAAAGTCGCTGTTCTTCAGACTGTCGGATTACAGGGATGTTTACACTCAAAATGAATGTATCGGATCAGTTTGTTCTAGTTTTTCCTGAATTTCAATGTTCTCTTGAAACAAAGTTTTACAATTCGGCCCCAATTTAAGAATGAATCCTGCGGACCTAATATCAGGCGGGCGATAAAAATTGATACCAGAAATACTGCTCTTATTTGTGGCGGTGTTCTTATATTCGGCGCAAGCGCGTTCAGTACTCGGGCATGTTGTTTCCCCACTCAATGGAACTGAGAACTTTTAAACTCGAGGTCAAAAGAATTAAGGAATATAGTCACTATGCAACAGAAAGTACAGCAGTCCGGTTGAATGGGACGCCAAGGAGTAGTTTGTATTTGTATTCATTCCGTGAACTTCCGAGAACGCCCGTAATCATAGCCGAATTTTCAAAACACATTATTGCAAAACTACGCAGGATACTACAAACAATTTAAAAAATCTTTTTGTAAGTAAGATCTGTGTATTTAATAACAGTGTGTTGCGGGTGTTTTTCGAACTGTGCCATCCACAATATCGTACCATAACACGATATCATTGTCTATAATTTTGAATTATACGCGGCGTTAATCACAGAAAATATCTGTATCGTACGGCGATGTTTTCCTTATTTGCCCAATAGAGTCGTAGTTATTTCCGTTTTTAGAACCCCCAGCGCAAGGCCTCACAGAAAACATTTTCTAAAAAAAGTTATCGAAACTCGAGTTTTAATATGGTGGAAGAGAGCGGAAGAGAAAGAGGTAAGGCGCGCGTGTGTGTATGTATGTGGTGTGTGTAAGTTCCACCAGACAAGCGGGGAAAGTTTAATGACTAATCCTCAGGTCGGCACCAATATAACTCCGTCTCACCTTTATTTCGCCCGATTAACCCGTTAATTTACCATTTATTTCAGCGCTCTCGAAGTGAAATTTCTTTTTCTTATTCAATCGGAAGCTACCTCAATTTAGGGGGGCCGCCAAGTTTACAATTTCGAAACCGAAGTCCAATCGGTCAGCAATATGGCGCGAATTAATTAATACATTTAAATAAACTGAACGGTACTGTCTGACACAGTAATCTTCAGTTTCGACGTCGATGGGACAAAATCTTGAAGAAAGTAGGACGAAATTAGTCGATAGTCTCAATACTCTTACTCTCTAGTAATATAATATACATAATAATATTAATAATATACATAATTGTAGAAAGGCCCTTGGGTCATTAAGCATGTACGGAACAAAATTGGTATATCCCCTACGGTGTACTATGGATATTCAGGGCCAGGGGTTAAACAATTAATTTTGTCCCCGTTTTAAAAACGGCGACTATTCACATTTCTGTAGGCAATTCTATCGACACTTTTCTTTTATTACTTATTTGAATTCGTATAAACGCCCACTTCAGCTGCCCCCCCTCCACCTTTCAAGTTGCCTCGCTTCGGACTTGAAGCGGACTGCGTACACCAAATGCGAATACGGTAAAGTGGGGTCGGGTTACGAAAATCGGACAGACCGGCAACAAGAAGAAGAGGCCAGCGAGCGCGGTGAGTCACACTCCGGTTTTCCCCACTTGACGTCGCCGTTAAACAGTGCCGCCGGCCATCCGGCTATTTGCAGCGGTCGTCAATATGCGTATAGAGGGTGTCGGGGGGGAGCCGAAGCGGGGTGCGCGGTAGCTCATCAAAGTCTTCACATCTGCAGGTGCTCGTGGCGGAAGAGATTGACGGTTCGCCCGGCTTTACGACCGGCCCCCGAGGAGACAATGCAAAACACCTGGCAGACGCCTCGTAAAACGAAAATGACTTGCAACGTACAAATATTCCTCAAGATGTATAATTTACTGTCCCTAATATAATAATAGATAATCACCGTGTATAATCGTCTAATGGTGATGCGCCTATGAAAAGAACGAACTCATAATAAATCCAATGGAAGACGCATTACAAATATTAAATCATACTAAACATTTAAGCTTAAGGATGACGAAGAAAACTTTAGACGTCGAGCACAGATTAATGGTAGAAATGCCGATTAAAGGAATTACGAGTCATGGTAAATTTTGTAAAATAATGGCAGTGTCAGAATACCACGATAAAGAAGGTGCAGGGCATTATTTTTGATTCCTCGACATCTCATTTAACATAAAACACTTCTTAAAGATGTCACTTCTTAAAGATTGAAAGGACTAACATGCACGCAATAAAAAGTCGTAGGATGGGTCCAAAAAGTATGTTCCTTTTTTGTATATTACGTTTCCAAATATCCGCCTCGAACACGATTTCCGCCCCAGAAAGGTGTGTGTTTGTCAAACGAATTTTGTTGTAATATCGCACGTTCACCATACATTTATACGAGAAATAGGTTTAGGTTAATGTTGGTATTACTTTCTACTGATTAAGAAAAACGAATTATCATTACAGTAAGTTCGGTTTAGAGGAAAAAGTCTATTTCAAATTTCGTTTATATATGTATATATACATACATATAGATTTATTTATTATAAATACTCTATTCGATATTTAATACGAGAGATGTTGGGATAGCGTCTGCGAAACAGAACTTCCGGCCGTTTGCCGGAATCGAACCACCTCCGAGTGACACTCTAGTTAAAAATAATCCCGACGATTTTCGATTTCCGGCTTATTATAACCCGGCCAGGATGGGAAGAGCGGAGAAGGGAAATTTCATTGTGACGGATGAGTGTAATAGCGTTATTTCTAACGATAAGGGAAAAGAACGGCCGGTCAGATTATAAATATTTATCTTACGTACTGGGACAAAGGTGTATGTCTGTAGAAATAAGACCGAAATATTTCAGTAAATTGTAATGTCAATACCGGTTCGATTCCTTCCCACTCCACTGTGCTATCGGTTGAATCGGATCGGCGAATACAGATTTATGTATACATTTAAAATTTGCAAGTGATTGACAATAAGCACGTCCGCCACCCGAAATCGAACCCTGAGCCGACCTCCACACTTCGATCAATCAATTCCACTCTCATTACATTCAGACACCACGACGGTTCGATCCTACACCTGCACTTTAACGGGGAGCTGAACAAACCGCCGAAACCTATAGTATGAGTAATCGATCAAAATTTGGAAAGAAAAGTTTCAGGTCCCGGACCCAATTACCAATGACGATGAGAGTAGGTACTGGGTTCGATTCCCGACAGCGCTTACATAATCAATTACAAGTTTCTATTAGGGCACAGATGGTGGGATATACGTAAAATACAAATTCGGAATAAACAATTTAGGACCGCCACAGGTTGCACTCTTCAATTTGAAAGTGTATCTCGCCCCCCCCCCCTTATTCTTCGTAAATGTGAATTGGATAAGAGAGGATTTGAAACAAACTGCAGAAAGCACAGTAGAGTTAAAGTCCCCGGGTGGTGTGGATGTCGTCACTGCTACCTCGTGAGCCGAGTCGCGACAGGGCGTCGCCACAGTTTTGCGAGGCAGGCACGAGAACTCGGATGAGCGAAGAAGGTCCGAAGGATGTCTCGAGCGGACGATACGGGGCTTTAAACGACATTTTTCGTCCGGCGGGTTCTCAAGCCCCGGCCCGAGGAGCGGGCCTCTCGGACCCGCCCGAGAGTGGGGGAGCCGGCATAAAAGGAGAGAAAAAAAACACCGAAAGAAATAAACCTGTCGGAGCTATAGCAGCAGGTAAAAAGGAAGGAGCGAGGCGGCGTTGCCAAGTGGTGCGACCTCCGGCTCTAACCGCTCCCGCCTTTCCCTCCTCCCTTCATCATCCCGTCGACTACTTTTCACACTAATTTCACCCTAAAAGGCCCTTAGTTTATTAGTGTAAAGGCGGAGTTGCGGATCGGCCGAAAGGATTAGAGGCCCCGCGGACTCGACAACGCTCCGGGCCATCGGGGCTACTCCCCGAGTGAGCCTTAATCGTTTCCTCGAAAAGGTTTACCGCCATTAACCTTTAACTAACTCAGAGACTGCCACCGGGACTCTCACAAGTGACTGAACGAAAGGACTGTATTTCCAAATCCCGCAACTTCCTTTTCGATCTTCCGATTTGGGTTTCCCGTTTTTTGTAATTTTAAACGGGATATATAGTAAACTTCGAAGCGAGCGATCGACTAAGTAAATAAAGAATGACGCACGAGCTGACACCACCCCAGGCGGCCGGAGCTACTCCTCAAGCGATCCTTAATCGTTTCCTCGGAAAGGTTTACCGACATTAACCTTTAACTAACTCCGAGACTGCCACCGGGACTCTGACAAGTGACTACATGAAAAAACTATATTCCATTCGCCACAACTTCCTATTCGATGTTCCAATTCAACTTTTCTTTTTTGGTTGTTCTAATACGAATATAATGTACTATAAACTGACCTTCAACGAGTGATAGACTAAATAAATAAAGAATGGAGCACGACTAACCCCCGCGCCAGACCACAAGCGCTATTCCACAAGCACTCCTAAATCGCTTCCTCGACATCAACTAACTCAGAGACAAGGACTCTTAAAAGGGATTAATGAAAGTACTATATCTCCAATCCCTACGTCCTTTTTAATTATTTACATCCAACCTTTATGTTTTGTAAGTTTTAAACGAGATATATATAACCTTCAGACCTAGCGATCGACTAAAACAATAGAGCACCACACCGACTCCAATCCTCACGAACCAGGAAAATGAGGGGGGGGGGGTTTGACGTTAATTTTTTTTTCCGTTCGGGAACTCATCGACTCCTGCTTACGGGTTAAAAGCTCTAGATACGATCGGTAAATCGACTGTCTTCTATCCACGGTTGACCGTCGTTTATTTCCATAAAAACCGAGTGAACCCTATGAAATTTGGCGGCGAAACGATGAATGAACCGGCCTGGCGGGAGGGGAGAGTAACACTCCTCAAACGGTCCCGGCTTTTTTCCTAATATTTTCATATTCCGAATTTATTTCACTTCAAAGTTTGTTTATTAAGTTTGTTTATCCCTATCGATATGCTATTAAAACTTTTTAATTTTTAAAATTAAGAAGTTCCTCTCTTATATAGCACAATTGGCAACTTGCGCAGTTACGCATTGACTTTTCAATTATCTCCATGTACATAAAAATAAGACATTAAGCCATTAGGCGATTTAAGTATACTTAAGTATATTTCCCCTAAAGTACATTCTAACTCGACAGTTTCTTCGGATTATTTTAATTTATTTCATAAAACGAATAAATCCGTCTTAACTGGAGCGCCGTCTTTGAAAAACCGATTATTACCGACCATTATTCCATTTAACCAATATGCCGTCGGGCTTTACGACGCTCTTCCTGCGGCCGACTAATCATCACGGCACTCGGCTCCTATTATTTATATTCATCTTCCCTCGATACGAATTGATGCAATCAGCGCCGACGCTCTGCGCTGATAGGAAAATCCGGCAAAACAAAGCGAGTCCACTTTTCTTCTAAATCTACACGCAGGGGAACCTTTTTTTAACTGAGGTCAGGACTACAATTTTTAAAAATTATATTCAGCGACAGTGCGATTTGATAACACGAATGTACTTTTGACGGAGAATTCACCCATTGATGTTACACCTGCTACAGCCATTAGTAAATTGCGATGAAGCTGAATAACTCGGAGAAAATGGTCTTTGTGTCCTTCTACTACGTAAAATTTTGATTTTAAAAACGAAAATCGTTTACAGCTTGATACGCTTTTTAATTAAGTGCGTCCGGGAATCATGAAACAAATCTTTTGTTAATCAATTTTTTGCGGGCTTTTTCCCGGAGGAAAAATAATTTTCCGTGTTTTTATTTGATTATCCGGGGGGGGGGATTTGATCACATGGGCCATCCGTCTGCCCTGATGGGGGCGGCGGCAATTAGCTCGGATAATCGAGGTATTTTTGCTTTATTGAAGACAAATTAAAAAAAGAGAGAAAAGGGGCTTGATTTGAAAAACGGTCGGAGCTGCAGATTTAACCTCATTTTCGACAAATCGAGGGAGTCGATAACGGTTGTGTGAATATGATTTATCTGATATTCGAATTGAGACACTTTTCAAAATTTCTGGCATAATTAACACTTAGCGGTTTCATTCATCCCGTATGCGTGCGCAATATTATGCGCATGAAATTATTCTTTACATATTTTACTGCATAAGAGTGGTGGAAAAATAAGATAAATTTGTGAACCGGCAAATAATTAACAGATAGTGGAGGTATTTGAATTTTTCATCCGAATGTAATTTGGGGACCTGACTTTGAAGAGTTGTGCTGAAAGGATTCCCTAGAAAAAAATGCATTTAATTGGAACGAAGGTTTGCCCAGAGAAGAAATTCGAAAATTATCATGATCCGTCAACCGTTTTATGATTCCAAAAGGGGTAATTACTACCTCTATCCTTTGACCAGCCATTCTACGAGAACTCCGTAAATAATGCCCGAGTTATCAATAGCACTGACAAAAATGACTGAAATACGGAAATAGGGAGCAATTTGGGGGGGGGGGGTTTAACAGTGTCCTACTTATTACAGCGGAAGGGGCTATACAGGAATTACGGAGATTATATTAACGGAGTATTTTAGTTATGGAATGTATTTTAAAGGATTTTGCTTCTAGCAATGAGGAAATATTGTAAATGCGAATACAATGAACGGTTTAGGATAGACAAACCTATTGGAGCCGACGCAGTAAACCCACCGGAATATCTGAATAGGTTAGTAACAAGCTCGGATAATGGAGACTGTTACAACTAAACCCTGTCGCCTAACCCCATCTACGTAAGCGAACATATCTCTTATATACAAGTTAAAATATTCACGATCGCTGAGTCTCGAAATCATCTATTGAGCAACTTGCACAATAGGAATTCAATTCACAATTAAGTCATTTGTCCGCGTTTGCTCCGATTGCATGGGTACTAATAATGTTACTACTCTGTTATTCAATTTAAATAAACGGACGCGTTTAATATCCGGCGTATCTTTAATTAAATCGTACATTCGGTCTCATATTTTATTGTCATATTTATTGACTCGGGTGGGTTTGAAATACGTTTGTTCTAGTTACAGGATGCTTTCTCTCAATCTTTGAACTCTTTGAGAGGAACCCACCCCGACCCCCACCACCCACTCAATCCCGGAGTGGGGATTTAATCGGGTACACGATCCCGGCGGGATATAGCCCATAAAAGTGTTTTTTCTTTCTCTTACTCCCTTCATTCTATAATAAAAGAATAATACCTTTCGCGGGTTTTTATTGCCGCTAAGGGGTGTAATCTCCGAGGTAAGACACAGTCAAGAGTACTTAATGGACATTATGCGATAATTGCGTCCGAGGCGGAGCGAGCATTAAAACAAAAAAGTAAACACACGAGATCGACTCTCAATTGGAAAACAAGATCATAATTGCACAGTTAAACCACTGCAGTTATTACTACCTGTTTAATTATTGCGACAAAATGCGGTTATTTGTGTTTTACAAAATGGAAGGGTATGCGAGAAACGGTTGAATTAGGATTATTGACATCGGCAGTTAGTACGCTTCCGGTATAGTGACCTACCTTATGAAATAGGTCCCGCAAACAAATATCTTCTTATACTACATTATAAATAGAGTAAGAATATTTTTTATGAATACACTTCTTAAATTCTGAAACTTAATCGATGCACGTGTCTCGAATAGTGAAGTGTGTTTGTGACCAACATATCGGTTTTTTGTATCTTAGAAGGAATGTTTTCGCAATCGGACGCAATTTCGGATCGGACGATGGCTATGTTTAACTGACCAGAGTGAACGTCAGAGTCTCCGTATTACGTAACTAACTACTGTGTTACTTCACTTGGGCAAGTACCTCTGGACGTTATCACTCGAGCGATTCTCGGATTGAGCTTGGGGCTTCCTCCGCCCTCAGTAGCCGCGACACGGCTCATGACGGCGAAAAGCGGAAACTGTTCATATTTCTTGTCGAAATAGTGATGGCAAAGAGGTATCAATTTTGTTTTCAATTTTTTCCGGAATTAATTCACTTTATTTTTATTTATTATAAGTAACATTGTCGCGATGCGCTCTATTTTTACTTTCATATTGAGTGGTTTTATGGTACACTGATACACTTTCTACGTCATTTTGTACAACAAAAAGGTATATTTATTGTGATTATAAGAATACGTAACCTATCCGGCATCGTAAAAAACGTTTGGTTTGTCCTACCCCGTAAAGTATTTATAACATTGACAGTTACCGAAAACCGTAGTGGCAGTGCAAACAGGACGCATCATCGGCAGTCGACACGCGATTCGACCTCACGGAATTCTACCGAGGGGGGGCCATATCCCAAACCCCCGCGGGCGCCCCAGCAATTCGGTCCTCCACAATCATCCATTACATTCCGCCGGTAATACAGTGAGCTACGCAGGCATGTCGGTCCTATCAGTGCTTCTCAGGACACTGTTCCGGTACGCGGGTTTGGGATCAAACAGCGGGGAAGGGGCGGAAACAGAAAATCGGACGAGCGACGATATCCCGTAAATTAATCAGCTCCCCGCATCGATTTAACCACTCGTCACGGAATATAAACTACCGAAATTGGAGGACTGCCCGAACGCAACGGGCGATAGAACGACGCTTTCGAATGAATCCGATCATCGATGTACTAATCAGTTCGGAAAACGGTCGACAGCTGCGGCCGATTCCAGAAATTTGGAGTCTGGTCCGTCCCGATAAGTTTTTTCCGGCCGTCACGAGTCATCCAGCGTTTCTCCCGGCCGTGGCGGAGAGCCAAAACCGGTCCGCCGGCAACGGCCAGAGGACAGTATATTAACCGAGCGATTGCGATATAGAGCAGAGCCCCGGGGTACGAACCCCTTTGGACAAACTTTTGGAGAAATAATATCCCGAAAAATTCTCCACAATTATAAAGAAAAACGACAATAACAAAGGCAATAATAACGCCTAATGTGGATAAGAGGATGATGGAGGAAGTTGGAAGATACAACTCCTAGCAGTTAGTGGGAGATTGTGTTAAAGAAACCGATAATAAGTGAAAAGGTTATGTGGTTAAATAGTGATTTATTGAATAAAACGCCGACTACAAAGGTGAAGAATTTAAAGTGGGTATAACTTTAAGCGAGGTAAATCGCTGTATTTTGCCACAAATGTGGCAATAATTTTTTTTATCTGTTTTAAGGTCACACTATTAGTTCTTCCCTAGGGTTATGAGGAGATTAATAGGCGCGGTCGATGTGAGGGTACAGGAACACTTTTCCGATTTAAGGTCTCGGATTCGCGAAATTAAAGACGATTCCGGTTGAAAGCGAGTGCCGCCCGCCAAATGTGTTGGCGTTTAAAACTCCGCGCGTACCGGTTTGCACAACGCTGGCAGTTGATCAGAGGTCGAATTAAAAAGTAACGGTACCCGAGCCACTTTTTTTTCATTTCATCGTGCAACAGCCTTGATCTGAAATGTTTTTCCCGAAACGCAGAAAATCACAGAACACTCAAATTAAGGACTATTAATGCGGGAATTGAGCAAATAACGGTACCGCCTTGGAACGTTCGAAATCCATGCCTAAGCGCGGTTTTTCTTCTAAATTTTCCCAAAAATCCAAAAGGTAGTAGGATTTGTAGTATACAACTTAACTGTAGGTTAATTACCTTTTAAAAATGAGGATTGTTATATGATTAAACCTAAAAACAAAATAATTTCGCGCTAAAATACGCGAAGAAAGCGATACGGAAAATATTTTTTTTTAAATCTTAAATGCGCAGTACGAGGGGGTTCAATAATCGAACAATTACTCGATGTAATATGACCTCTGGTAACTAAATATAGGGCGGTGTAAAAAGAAAGTGATGCAAGGTATCGGCCAGTTTTATATTACAGACGTCACAGAGCCGGCCTAATTTATCGAGTGGTCGAGTGAGACCGAGACGGGCAAATAGAGATTTTTAAAAAAATGCTTAAAATGAAGAAAACCCGATCATTGCGAATGGGGACGTTGGCCAGGCGGTAGATGTCGCGAACTAACTCTTCTATGGGAAACCTAACACGAGTTAACTGCAAATGTGGTACAAGTCTTCATAAGATTAATAAACGATGTCACAATTACTAACAAATCTTGTGGAATATCGTTAATCTCTCAATTTACCAACCTGCAATATCACTATCAACAAAAATTGTGTGGTGTCGAATGAGTACATACATACATATATATATATATATATATATATATATATATATATATATATATATATATATATAACCTTTACTCAGAGAGGCCGATAAGGAGTAGAAACCAACAGAGTATTCGGTTTGCGTTAACCGAACGAATACAGAAAAGGCAGTACGGAATCCAAGGAAAGGTCCGATATGAAAGGGAGCTTTGAGGGAGAGACAACCCCCCGTCTCCCTTCCTACTTCGCTGGTGGCTTAAACTTCGTTCCTTTGTGCTCTAAAAATGAACTGACCCTTTTCCTTATTACTTTCTCAATTCGGGGTATACACGCCCGGATTCGGATCCTTGCATTCTTGGAGCGATATTTTCCGTCCGCGGTATAATAAACTGGGAATATGAAACGACAGGGAGGAAGGAAGAGGGAGGGAGGGAGGGTGGTAGGGAGATGGACAGAGTGAGAGTGAGAGTGAGAGAGGGGGGGGTTGTCCCTTTTTACAAAATGTAGGTCCCCACAGCTTTATTTTTTTTTCAAGTGGGGAAAAAGTTTGATTAAGTGAGAACAATAAGCTTCTACTAACGACGGCGAGAAGCCTGTCTGGCTTCAGACCAAATGGGCGGGAAATCGGACAAGCGATAGCCCAAAAAACCTTTAAAATGATTCTGCTGGGATTAGGAATACCAGAATTCCTGTGATCCCACCTCACTGGCATATTTATACCGATGGCGGCTGCTCACCGTCTTCAGTAGCTTGCTAGTCAGTAAATGTATTTTTTCTTTTTATTTCCAATCACGACTGCTATTTTAATAATAATAATAATTGGTGGAATTTGATAACGCAAATGCACTTTTTACGGAGAATCCACTCATGGATGATCAGAGTGATGGGATAGTTTTGAATGTATATCGGGAAGCTCCTAATTCATGAACGAATTCATGAATGGAGCGCGCGGTTAAAAACATAACGTGGGGCGTTAACAATTAGTAAATCATTTAAAATAATTATATCACTAACAGCACACCAGTGACAATAAAATGAAGTTTCTATATATGTTTGAACCTATTATAACTTAAGTTATCAGTAATGCTCTGATATTTATATCTTACAACTTGTTTAGTAATATGTTGAGGTAAAATGAACGCATTGCTTATATCGATATTCTGAACGTCCGAACATTTATGCATCTAACGGCCTCATAGGTAAACATGGTTGGATATATTATAAAAAATTAATGGCTTATTGACGTCCGTTAAATAGAATAGATTTAAAACCCACGCTGTAATTTCCACATTGCGAAGGCCGATTCTCTAACACAGCGAATCTAGTCCTTACGAAGGATTTAATCAAACATTAAATGCGATCCGACGGCAGGCCCGTTGTGCAAAATATCTTTACTGAAATTTAAAATTACGAAAAAAACGTTCGGAACAATATTATTAGTCCTATTCGGAGATTAAAATATGCTCGAGGAATTCACTGAAACAACATAAATCTGTCTAAGCCTCAACATCGAGGACGGGTATTTTAACTTTTATATCCTCGAATTAAATATCTTCGTTTTTCAAGCTATTCCCGTACGGTATCTGAAATCTAAAATACGAATCAAGGAGTGTTATATGAAATATATTTTACTGTTTCAAAAAGGTATGTTTAATAACGACCTTAAAAATATACGAGGCAATATTACACGGCATTTATTTGATAAGGCCCTTCTGGATTTATTTGCATTGGACTTTCCCTTCTAAATCTTAATATATAACGTTTATTTCGCCTGAATCAAATCGTCATTTCTAATTCTTTTGGGCAATTGTTTTATCAAATTTCATATTAATCGCTTCATATATGAAAATAATAAAATGGTTACGGAGGTGAGGAGACCGTCCGGGGATCGATTTATCGCATCCGGCGTGTTACAGAACCGTTTCCGGTCAATCGGCCGGGGAAAGTGAATAAAGAACACCGTCTTCTAATAGCGTTACGCGTAACACTCCTCATGCAACGCCACCAGTCCCTTACCGAATATAACACAGGTAAATCTTCTGGCCTCACCAAGCCATTCCAACATTCATTGTGCGCGTTTGCATGGTGCGCCGCATAAACCTGCAAGCCCCCGTCCGATTGTGCAGGCCTTTAATGAATTCGAAACCTTCGAATCATCCGATTACTACTGTGTTTAGGGACTACCCCGCTTTAGCTCGGAAACGGGGAAAAGTTTTGCCCGACTAAGATTTGCGGGGAGAGACCGAAGGGCAAGAATGATACCGCGGTGATGAGGAGTAAATTAGTTCAAAATTTAAGGTTAAAGAGCCAGTTGAGAGCAAAACTTCTATCTATATTCTTTAGCCCACAGCTTAACTCAAGGCACTATGATTTCTAAATAACTTGAACTAATGTCAATAAGAAAAATTGCATTAATATATAAACGGGTACAAATCAGAATCTCTCGCTTAACTAAGGATATGACACTCCTAATAACGTTAGGTTTAACCAAACTCGAGAATGTTCTGTCAAAAGAAATATCACAGAAATGCAATTGAGACATTTTATCGTGAGGCAGCCCGTTGTCGAGTATTTCAGAGACAAAAATCACGTTTTAGTTTAATTTCAAAAGGGCCAATTAATCGTCGCGATTAAACATTTTCATTTCAACTGTAATCCGATTATACGGAATACAACTTTATCTGCCAATAGACGGCGTAAAAACTGTAACGACCGCAACAGAAGAGAGCAGAGAAAAACTGAAGCAGAAGGGGGGGCGCCCAATTTTCAAATTGGATCTCCTTTCCTGCCCAGGGATTTCCCCGTTCGAGGTTTATCGTCGGCGGCGGCATTAAAATTTAACGTTTCGGAAAAAGACATACCCCCCCCCCTTGACTAAGCCACCCCGCCCACCACCGCTCATAAAAGTAAAGCAGAATAACAATTGTTTGACATAATTAGCTCCAAACCGGTGTTGTCACCCGTTTTACGAGTCGCCCAGTGACTTTATTGTTCGCATTATACAAAAATTAAATATAGCGAATTTCGAAGTTTTAACTTCATTCATTCTCTCTTGAATTTATTTTTAGTCGAACTGGAATAAATCAATAAAATAATAGTTTCATATACAACAAGTACATTCTCTCATTTGGTTGATATTTAGTTTTCCTCTCAATAATGTCCGGCGACTAGCTTAAATTCTGAAGTAATTTATTCAGACTTTTCGATCAGTTTTATTCGACATCTGAATTTTTTTACATGATACGATAAGCGGAAGTTTATCCGACGCGCTCACGAGCTTCTCGCGGTACGAAAGTAACGCTCTACAAGCCCGCCGTAACGCAACGGTACCTGGTCAGGGATGAAATTCGACTTTAATTGGGTTCCAACAATTGCGGTATCACACAAATTCAATTTGACCCATTTTACCGGACGCCTCGAGAATAGAGGATATAGGAATCTACGTTGTTTTGAGAACATTTTTCGGGTATATCGTATCATTTATATCATGAAATCGTCAGGGTATCGTGATGCGATCACGTAACACATAATGGGTACCGTGTAAGGTGAAAATGTATAAAGGCTGATGCAATTGCATCATTTACAATGGCGGTAACTAGGCGGTGAGAGTGCCGACACGATGCTGCTTTACCGCCTCGCAGAAAATCTCAAAGAGCGTCGCTGCGAAGAACTTCGCGGACCGAGTAAGGATTATCGTAAATTGATGGTAAAAAAACGGCGCCTGAGCTAATTTCAAAAACTAAACTTCACAAATTTTAAATTGGCGTATTAGATTCTCGACCACATAGTATTAAATCGCATAAGAAATGGACGACAAGATTAGGAAAATCAGGCGGGCTTCAGGTCGGGCTTGTATCGATCAAATTAGCGTCCTATGTATGTCTTGGCACCTACTTGAACTCCATGATGAGATCAGCCAGCCGACGTGCGTCGCCTAGCTTCAAGTTTACCGCTGCATTTGATAGCATTCATAGAGAAAGTTTATGGAAGTTAAATCGTGACGGAATTCCAAACAAGCTGTACGGCACAATAACGGCCCTTCAGCGCCATAACTCTTCGGAGGTAAAAGCCTACGAGGAAAATCGTGTCTTCGCAGTACACTCCCGAGTTGGGCAAGTATCGCGTCACCAACTCTATTCAACATCGCAATTGACGACGACTTATCGAAACCAATCGATAAATCAACCCGGAGGTGTCTATATTCGCCCGAATAACAATATACTGACCTACCGATCTTAACTGTCGACTTCAGGTACCTTGAATGTAATTTTACCAGCAATGGGGATGTTTAAGAAGAATTCGAAGTATCGACAATTGCCTGGAGCTCGCTCAAGACATTTCGGGCTACGAAAGACATTCGCCTGAAAACCTGAAAACCATACAGAAATTAAATACCGCATTAATAAAAACCGCCCCCTTCTTGCAAAACCGCACTAACGAAGGTTTCCTGTACAAGGCTGCTATCGTAGCGAAGTTATAAGATTGTGAAACTTGACCAGTAAAAATTCTAAAATCGCCGTGAGCCTAGGCTCACCAAAATCAAATTGCGACATTCGCCGATAATTTGTCCGCCACTATAGAACTAATTTCCCTAATGGCGGCAGACCCCCTAGAATGGCAGAGTTCTGTCCTACAAACAATCAAAAGGAGGCGACACCTCTATGTTACTTACTTCAAACGTAAACCCGGTGATCTGATCGTGCTTCCATTCAACGTTTGCTGAAAAACATAGAACGCCGAAATCGGCGAAAAAATCTCCGCGGAAGTCTCCTGAACCCGTGTTGGGCGGAGAGGCGTCAACTGATAACCATTTCAGAATAGTTTTTTCCAAGAACTCGGTGAATAGAAAGAACGATCACAAAGCGAGGGTTTCCGAATTTGAAAAGGCCTTGCCGGGAGAGTGGGGAGACCAGGGGCGGGAGAGTAGGGGCACGGCTCCGATCACGTGCGAAAGGTTAAGCGGTCATTTGTAAAATGCCAACATTACTTCCGCCCCAAGCTCCGACACAGAAATCAGATGTCGGCTATTTGGATCGCGCCTTTTCAAACGAACGTATAAGAATCTTATAACGAATGGACGAAGGACTCCGCGGCCCAAACTTCAATTAGCTTAGGACTCTGACGATGGAACCGGTATGAGTTCTGAAACGTTGGAAGCAGATAACACTCTTGAGGACGCCGGGGGAAGATGGCAAAATCTCTTCCGATCGAGCTCACTCGTGTGTTCCCCAACACACAAAATCACGGACGGGGGGGGCAGGGAACCCGGTGATCTGATCGCGTTAGTTCTTCCCACAGTGAGTTAGTGATAATCTTATAAGAATTACCGCGGTTCAAATATGATAATATCAGTGCCTAATGAAACCCTGTAAACAGCTCTAGGGGGACACCAGCTGCAACTCCGACCTAAAGGCCCCGCCCCACATTAACTTCACCCTAGGTACAGAATAATTACACACCAACGAACAGCACCCTTTACAAGTACTAAATTCCAATGGCAGTAACTCGCCGGTTACCAACCCTGGGGAAAGGTCCTTGCCCGGAAGGAGGCGACCACAAGTAGACAACGCATCCAGGTGCCAAAATTTCGAGGCGATAGGTCGCTTCGCAGAGAAACGAGGAAAAGTGTCTCTGACGAAGATTCCCGGGGAGAAACCGAAGGCAAGAATGAGTTTGCCATGAAGAAAAATAAATCAGTTCGGAAGTAAAGGTTAAAGAACCAGTCACCGGGCAGTATTGAGAGCAAAACTTTCACACATGCAGACCTGAAGAGAGAGTGAACTAAGAGAATCAAGATTAATGAAATCAAGGTTAATGAGCGAGCTTAGACGAAAACGTAGGATAGACCAAAAGGAATGTAATGAATAAAAACAATATTCGATTATATATACATAATATTGCGACCCCTATATAGCACAAAGTAAGTGAAGGCCACAATATTTTTGTAATGGACCAGAGGACACGGAACGATGATTACGCATGACTGAATCGAGAGTTCCGAATTGACTAAACACATGTTCCATTTACTTTCGATTCTTACAGCTGTTTCTCCCGTACAAGTAACGGCTACTTTTTTATCATTGCTGGGCGTCTAGCCGTAGAGTAAACTCGTAGACACTGCAAACATTTACAGGTAAACAGGAACGGTTGATATAAATTAAAGCGACCGCGATACGGATTCTCGGCCTTGTAATTGCCGATTTCGGGTATTAACTGGCTAATCGATAAATCGAGTAAATCGTTGCGATAATGTCGGGCGTAAAGTGCATTCCCAAGAGATAGGTCGGATATGATAATCAGGTGTTGGTTTCTGGTCATTTTATCGGATTTTCATCATCGAGCAATTGGACCGGAGACATAATGGTAGGCTGTTTCGCGACCTAAGTGATTAGACCTAGCCTCACTCAATAATGTCGTCCCGAGCGGTTACCAAACAGGTATCGTAATGGAATTGTTGGGGGATCTTCTAGCGGGTGAACTTATGGCAGGTGCGAACGCATAATCGTCTCCAGACATTTTTCTTGACAAGTGAAGTTTTTCATAAGGGAGATGACGATGGAGTAAGAGAAATACCGGTTTCTATCAAGGATGTTGGTACTTCTGGAACAGTTTAGAGATCAGTATTCAAAATTCTGGTTCCGAGTGTCGAGAATCGTATTAAAGTTTAGGCCATCTGGCTTAACTATCGTGCGTTCGCATAGTGAGACGGAAAATTAAATAAATAAGTAACAAAGGGAGGCGGAAGTTGATGGAGGACAATCTGTGGAAGCGGTGACTGGGGAAAAATGGGCGCTCTCTCGATGTCTCGATCGGCCGGCACCGCCTTTCACCCGGGCGAGCACTTCAAACTAAAGTAATTACGACTTTCACAAGTTGACGGTAAAACGGCGATGAAAATTTCACAACGCACCGGAAAACCGGCCGGTGTGATTCACGCCGCTGTCCTACGTCACGGGTTTTTTTGTTTTATTTTTAGTGCGCCCGTCGCCATGGGCAACGCCGCAATAAAAACCAAGCCCACCTTTCGCGAGGGAATAAAGCTTGTTGAAAACTACACCGATGATTATAGGGGCCAACGTAAAAATGATTTATGGCCAACCGAAATAACCTGAGAATAAGTCAAAGTTGTGAATCCCGAAGAACTCATGGACCGGCAATAGCAGATTTTCTTTTGATGAGATCGCTTGTTTGAAGAAATTGTTACATTCTCTCGAATTTTCGAAAACTCCGAAAATTTAATTATTTAAACAACAACACCGTCTGTGTTTTCGCTCCGTTTATTTTTTTAGACCGATTTTTGCAATTCCGTTATTACTGTCCAGACTAAATCTCCTCCAACATTTCTGGGTATCTTTATGTTTCGAGTTTTAATCCCCTAATTAAGTAATCCTTAATAAGCGTCGAGATTTCCAATTGCGCTGATGCTTGGGGGAATGAAATCCAATAAACGCAGGTCTCAAAAGTAATCAAATACGTTTGGCTCTTCGCCGTTGGCAATAAATTCACGCTTTAGCTCAGGCCAATCTAAAACGGAGCCTCATTACCGCCGTTCCTTATTCACGTTGTGTCAGATCATCGGGTAAAAATAGCAACAAAAATAGGGATTATCGCGTTATTATTGGCCCGTACGTTCAACTACCACAAAACGTTCTCAAAGCGAACAGCATTAACATATCCGGCCGGCGTTTCAATAATGTTCGATACCGGGTATTGGGAAACCCTCGTGTTATGGTGACGTGCCGGCAGATGGGTGCCAGCAGGGCCACGAAGCCCCGGGCTTTCTTTCCTGTCCAAGGATACCGTTCGTGCTTAAAGAATCCTACGAAATTACCGCTACGAAATCTAGCGGGCCGAGAACGAGGCCAGTATATGGAGCAATGGTCGGTAAACCAGAGATGTCTCAATTTTCAATTTTATGTGAGTCCGTCGATCAAACGGGTAGTCAAGTCGCTATTGAATCTTTCGTTTAAACGGTAATCGGATGACGTGGAATACAACTTTAATGGCGGGCGGGGGATCGGGCACAACGCGGCTGACGGGAAACCTTTCATACGTGCTCACCAGAAGAGGGGATGAGCTAAAAAGAAAAAACTGTCCAATCGACTAACAAAACTAGATTCATTTGCCGGCCGATCAGTTTCGGCTCGCTTTCGCGCATTACTTTTTTCCGCGACGCGATAAACATTCGGCAATAAAAAGCGAGGCGGTACAGCCCGGTCCGGGTGGGGCTGGGAGTGGTGGGCCCATCGCTCCCGGCGTATACCCCTAACTAATTACCTTATACAGTCGGCATAAATATAAATTCAGTGGAAACTGCTGGCGGGGCCGGCGGCGGACGGTGGAATTCGGGCGGGAATGCGGGGGGGGGACGCCCCATAAATACTATGCGGAGCCCCCCGGAATTCGTGGTGAATCAAAACAATTGTGTTTAGTCTATCCCCGGGGTGCCGGGACCACCGCCCCCTCTTCCACTAGACCCCCGCCCCCACCACGATATTTTAGTTCGATATCCGGGCTCGCGACAATAGACCGCTCGGTTAATTCCAAAACGCTCCGTATTTATATTCTACCCCCACCCCCCACGGTCTATATAAATTGCTGTTTAATTACGGTCGACGGGAACTAAAGTATAAAAAAGAAGTTCATCAATTAAACCCTGGAGGGCCCAGAAAACTGAACTAATATTGCAGGTATTTATTGGGCGTCTGTGATGGTTTTGAAATATTCCTACCCTTAAATCCCCGTATCCTGAAATTTTCTGTGCTACCTTGTCTTAAGTTGGACATTCAATCGGCCGGTTTAGTGCATACTAGAGAAAAGGAGTTAAAATCAAACAAAATTATAACTAATTATAAGAGCTTCAGATAATTCGCGAAACTATCGAAGGATTAATTAATTCCACATAGTAAACGTTTAATATTTCACTGGTAAGAAATGTGCATTAACATAGATTATTAATTTGAATAAACGTTAAACTTTATCTCAGTAAAACATTGAAATTTAGCAGAAAGCGATAGAGTGCTTAAGCTGAAATGAATTTTTACACATTTCCGGATGTATTATGACATAGTTCAATATTTAGTGATTTCAGGTATTCAGATTCGAGTCGCGTACCCTAACGCGTACGCGGACCTAACGAAAACCCAAGGGGTTGAGTATTTTCGATTCAATTTTCGTCCTTCGGCGTCCTGCCCTTGAGAAAAACCCGGCACCTCCGATAGCGTGGAAAATAATGCAAAAAAGAAATCACTAGGTTCAACCGCTGAGCGCTCAGAGAGAAACAAATAGAGAGAACAAAACCAATATTGCAGGTATTTCTGGGGGGGTGGATGTCTGTGATGGTTTCGAATATTCCAACCCTTAAATCCCCGGGTCCTAAACTTTTCTGTCCAATTTTATCTTAACCTAAGCCTTCAATCCGCCGCAATATTACCTAAGCACTACTCTCAATGTCAGTTAATTAGTGACCACTCAGGGTATAGACAATGATGATATAAACTTAGTTATTCCCAAAGTGGGCAATAAGTCGCCCTTTTGTTGGTGGCCTTACAGGGGGAACAGGGACGAATTCATTAAAAAAAAATGTAATTTTTATTTATTTCTAGAAAGTAGTTTTCATCATTCAATCAGTCAAGTCATCAGTCAATTGCATTATTAGTCGATAAAGTGAGAGAATTTTCCCGGTGGGGAGGAGCGCTGGAGAAAAATATCTTCGAAAAGAAGGCAGTGAACCAAATAAGTTTGGGAAACTCTATTGTAACCCCTCGCGAACAAATTCTTTAAAATACTGCAAACAGAATTAGCGACAATGAGGAAAAGTCGAAACAAGCAAATGTGGTGGGGGATAAGAAAGCGACCGATGATAAAAAAGTTTCAGCGTAATTCAATAACGTAATTTTTTTTACATGAGGGTTATGAAGTTTCTCAAGCCTGAAGTGCCATTAAAGCACTTATTTTGGAGAATCAGCAACACGTTCTGGAAGAACGGGACCAAGTTAAGGCGGTACAGATACGTTTCTTTATAAACAACTTTTTAACTTTTAAAGGCGGTCGCCCGCTGAAATTATAGTCACTTTAACTTAGGGTTTAATATCGAGTGTTAAAAAAAAATTCCCAGCTCCATTAAGTGGGGAAATTAGATTATAAAATAATGACGTCGTAATTTCCACATCGTGAGAACAAATATCGCCACTGGATAGTCTCATCTCGCCTAGATCGGTTTGGACTTTTCCCCACCGTCGTTAGTAGTCCGGTCGGTATCGTTAGCCGCGATGATGTAATACGTGAGCCGGTTACTGATGGAGCGGCGGGATATGCGAAAAAGGATCATTCAAACACTGCTACTCCCAATTTAGAAAGGAGATAATACTTCAAAATTATAACTTAGTTATACAATTATAACGAATTATAAATGCGGCAGATAATTCCTGTCGCAGCTTTAACAAAAATTGCACTTTAGCGAGTAGACTTTTTCTCAATTAAATTTAGCTAACAGAAAGCGATGGAGTAGGAAAACAGAGAATTGAATTACAACACATTTCCGAAATGTATTATGACAAAATTTTTCTGCCAATGAAGAACGATTATTCTATTTCCCCGGTGTTTTCCAGAGATTCTGATCTGCGTCATCCCCTGTCGTACGCAGACCTACCGGAGAACACCGGTGTTGGATATTTCCAATTAATTTTTACAGATTCGTCCTTCTGTGCCCCTCCACTCGAGAAAAATACAGCGCCTCCGATAACGTTGAAAAATATTGCACAACCGGCAACTACTCACTATTCATTTATTCAAACGCCAAATTTGATTGCAGCAATTAAAATTTCAGGGTACAATTCGCAATTTTAAGCTGAAAAACAGTCCACGTTGACACTGACTATGTCCAAAAAAATTAACGAGTTTTGAAACACCAATTTTGACATCGTAAGCCATTGTACTGAGAATGGCGGCGACAGATATCATAAGTATACAAAGCGCATGAACGATCTTGTTGATTCAATTATCTACAATATACTCGCAAGGACGTTTTTTTCTTCTATTTGTCCCTATTCTCAATTGTAGACTCGTGACCTCACAATTTATTTATACAGTCGCGAACCAAGATTTTAATAAAAAAAAGGCGGTCAAAGTTTCGGCCTTTTGGCCACCGTCAGTGGGCCAAATATAAATCGGTCTTCAAAGACCGATTTATAAACTTTACGTTTATATTTCCTTTTCCTAGGTATTTATAACAGTAGAGCCTTAAACCCGAGTTGGTTTGAGGTGAGAACCTGACCCACGCCTCCCTCCCTTACCATACGATTGTTTCGCCTACTTCTAATCCAATTGGCGGGCAGATATTTTCCCCGGTGGTCCACAATCTTCGGACAAGCGGCGGGGAGTTCTGCTCGGAAAAGGACGAAAAATATTTTTAATTGAGATTCGCGAGGCGGAAACAAACAGGGAGTGCAAGAGTCCGATGACTTCAATAAAGTTCGGTACTTAATTTCAAGAACCAGTCGCCGGAAGGCAGTATCGAGGGGGGAACTTTCACGAATGCCAATCGGACGGACGCATAAACTAAATAAAAAAACTGTCGTTATCTCGATCACCCGTCTGTATCTGTCAGTACGGTAGTGAGTCACTCTGCCACATGGGATACTTGAGGGGCATCCCGCCTGCACGGTTACTTCACTTGTATTGTGGAGGTTTATTTTGTTCTCTCCATGTTTTGATGATTGGGAATACCATTGTGTTTTTAGATCGACTGGGATTTCGTTAAGCGGTTTTTACCTTTTTTGGTTTATCGGGTCATTGTAGACAAAAAATTCCTTTCGTCGACTGTATTGACGGGGTGAATATGGAGTCACTTTGCGTGTTTATATACCCTTTCTTTGTTTGTTCGCTAGACTATGTCCACTTCTTTCCCTCTTCTATCCCGGTGTACTAGTTTTAGTGAGCTGTTTGTTTTTTGTTTCGTGCTAGGATAATACGATTTGAAGTTTGACTGGGTATTATATTTTATGGACGTTATGAGCTCATTAAACTTGTCCGCTACAGATATTCACAAAAAATCTATAACCTGTCTTTGTACCCTATTTAATTTGAATTTAATGAGATCCTTGTTTTGCAAATCTTCATCATGGTCTATTTGTTACTAGTGACACTTTAGCATCAATGTCGCTCAATGTATTGTACAGTTTCCTTTAAAAAAGGAGCGAAGAGAAAAAGTGTAGATAGCCGGGAAGGGGGTTGAATTGATTTAAATGAGTGGCCGCAGTTTGAATGGGCCCTCGATCCCCTAAATCAGTTTAATACCCCCGGGCCTTAACCGCAGAGCTCGCACGAGCGCTACGCAACGGCTCTGTTGACATTTTAAACCGGGACACCGGTTATTAGCGGTGCTCTCAAAGCACTAGGGGTCAACCCCCTAATTCCGAAATCAGATATCGCCCAATAAGGGCCCGATCGGCACTACAGAGCCGGACGCGCTCCAGGACAACATCGGGAGGTGACATCTTCCCAGAATTCATTTTTTTGTCCGATCGTATGCGCATTAATCGGTCGCACGGCTTCGGAATATAATCCCGAGATTTCCTTTTTCTTCCGCCAGATAAGCGGCAGATAACGAGCACAGGTGCCTCGGTATTGAGGCATTACCGTCGTTAAAGCCTCGGACAAAAGTAGACTAACATATAATGCCGATAAACGCTTTAACAATGCGGCGAAAGTGCCGACAGTATGCCCGGACAGTCAAACTTGACAGACAACTTTTTTTGCACTCAAAGCTATTTATTAATTTCGTTAGTTTATCGAAATTATTATTGTAAAATTATTAGGTTATCGCGCAGTTTCATTTTTCGGTTCACCTCGACCGTTTTAAAGGGTTATTCGCATTTTATCGTCGCCTTAAAATTAGGCTGGGACGAATGAAAGGCATTAGGCAAAAAACGGATTATAATCGGTCGGTATGCCAAGTGGAGTATACAAAACTAACGAGTAACATGACAAGGTGTTTTGAAACATTTTCCCCTCTATAAGAAAAAGGAAGGAGGGGGATCGGTAGGTGTCGCAATAAGTAAATATAGACGAGCGTTCTAGAGTTTATGAGCTCGTTGTCGAAATTTATAACCGAGGAAAAATTCGGTGGGTTGTAAGGCGCCGAAACAAAAGTGGTGAGAAGCTCTTAATCAATAGGGTACAAGAGGATCGAATCCCGGCAGCGGTTCGAATGTAACAAATTAACTCGGAGAAAGACCGGGCAAATATAAATACGGGAAAAGTATTCCTAATGGCGCCTAACCGTGGGGGGGGGGTTATGTCAACCTAAAGTGCACACGTAAGCGTTCCGGGCCCCGACGCCTGGGACAAGACCGGTTTGGAATTTTCGCGGTCGTTAGGACGCCGGAGCAGTAAAACCTAAACGTGCCTCGGGCCCGGTTCAGCGTTAGCACTGTCCGCACACTCGAAAGGTCGTAAAAGACCGAGAGATCACTCCGGTCAAAGACCAAACAAAAGTCAAGCCGGTCTATAAGCACCATCGGCCGCAAGGGTTTTACCACTTAGTTAATTTCAGGTATAGGTTCAGGGACCCCCGGAGGGGCCGGAATAGCGTCCGTCCGTAGGACCGCCTAGTTGGCGTCTTTTGGATTCGGAAAAATTAAATCTCGCTTTCTCCGGCCCTGGGTCGGAATTCAAGACGGTCCCATTTCGGTTTCGTCGCTATCGTCGGTGACACTTATTTTTTTGTTCTATTTGGAGGCACGAACGAACTTAACGATTTCACGAAGGATTATGGATTGCGATGTTGGATGTTGCATGATTACAGAAAAATAAAAATTTTCGTCCTGGATGCCCAGATGATTTTATGACCGTCTGTTCGTGGTGATCATAAAATATAATACTTGTCCAGGAAAATAGACGAATTAAAACGAATTTTCCGTCATTATGTATTATCGAGGGATAGTAAGAAACTTGGTTTTGCAGATGTGCTAAGCGAAGCAGATCGATATATTTGCCGATCGTTGGGATGAACGATTAAAATAGCCCCATCGTCCTATTATTAGGACTTTACGGGGGTCGGTTCAAGTGCAGACAAATCTATGGCCTATCGGTGGCGATTTGAAACATACCGGGGAGCGATAAGGATGGTCCGATGGGCTTCTGATGGGTAACTATGTTGTCAAAAAGTTACAATCGGAGCTCCAGAATCTATGAATTGTACAATAAAAAAATTAGCAAACCAAAGTTGACTAAAAACCTCTTCTGCTTGAGTGACCGGAGTCATATACCTCACTTTCTGCCTTTTGCAGGTTTAATATAAATCGAAAAATATGAAAACTCCAATAAAAGGGACGGGGGTCAGAAAAAATCGTATTTCATCGTTGATAAAAGCCGGAATTAAAACCGGACGCGTCGATTTCGAGTCGAGAGAGCAACTTTCTACCGTTTGACAGCCATCGGCGGAGCTTTGTTCCAATAACGATGCCGTCTTCAAACTCCCAATTCAGAAACGGTTCGGACATCCAGTTTAATAAACAACGGTTTCGAACCGGGCGCTACTGTCAATATAAACCGTTCTCAAACGGGTATTAAATTGATGAGGTAATCGAGCCGGGGCCCTGTCACTAGCAATCCCGCTCAGTGGGAGACAATGAAAATCGTACCTAAAGAAAACCCCGTATCGGAAAATTAAATAACACACAACGGCACTGCATTATAATTACTTAAATCCTTCACCGCCGCTAAGTGTTGAACCAAATTAATGGCAATTATCAATACGGTTTAAAAAATTCCGTTTCAATATTATTTTTGAGAATGAAATACAACGTAATACGCATACGAATCCGAATACGTATTATGCGTATTCGGTTTCATAATAGGCTTTTCGTCTGATAATTAACATCCTGTTTGGAGTACATAACAGCTCATGGTTGCTTGCGCCCTAAATAAATATAAATAACGAAAACGAATGTCTGTCAACATGAAGGAACGGTGTGGTGTGGTGCTTCCCGGATGTCAATTTCTCAATACCGAGCGACCACTGGAGTTCAGACCCTCCGTTATCACCAGAGGAAAGCGATATTTCCCGTTATACACGAAAGAAATACAGTGGCGAATGTGCCATTGCACGTCGGCCGCCGACGAAGAACCGTATCAGCACAGCTGCTTACATGCTTGGAAACGAGCGGGCGGAGAAGTAAGACCGCACGAGCGACTAAATTCGAACCTTTCAGTAGACGGCCCAAGAGGTACCATAAAATTTGATCACCTGATTCGATAACCCAGACATCGCCGCATACAAGTTTTAGGACAAAACACATAAAGAAGAAAATAAAGTGAAACCCTTTCAACTCTAGTCATAAAAAAATAAAGTACAAGCTCGAACACGATTCCAAAAAAGTAATTAAGGCTTATAATACAATAATAAAATAACTTATTTAGTTAGTGATGTGAGGTAAATTGGTGACATAACTTGAATAGCGCCGGTATTAATTTTGAATGTCAGTCAAAGCGTGTCATCTAGTGCAGTGCATAATGGCAGTTAAATTGGTATTACTATTTATAGAATGACATAGAGCAGTCCAAACAAATCTGCAATCGTAATTGTTGTTCCCGTTCGTAGAGTTACGAAGGTTTCGAAACTACTTTCCGTCTTGTTTCGCAACTTGACGAATGTTAGGTTATAGGTTAACTAATATGAAAATACTGACATCTGCCACAAGGAAGGGCTCGGTAGGACCTTCGAAAATAGATATTTCGCTGTAGTAGAAATACAATGGCACATTTTGCAATAAAAGATAATCAGTTTGTTTTCAACAACAGGGTCATACATTCAAATGCGAAACTATAATTATTATTACTGCGACTTTTTTACAGAAATAAGTTGTTTAAGTTGTTGGGGGATTATGTTTCGAACCATCGTAGTATGAATCCGATTCTCGCAGTAGAGACAGAAAGTTTCCTAGGGTTTTAATCTAACTTGGTTTAAGATGTATGGAGTTTAGCTGCATATTTTTCATCCTGTTTCTCAGAATAAAGAGACGGAGTCCAAAATTAAACTCGGAGAAAAATAAATTCGAACGTCTTCAAATCCAAACATGATTGTATGCTAGTATTTAAATTTTTAAAAATAGAACGGTAAAATCTATAGGCGATATTGCGAATCGGATTGTTGAATAGGGACGCTCGGTTTCGGCTTGCGAGCATTGAAAATGCGATCGCGGCACCTTCGGAATTACCGAAAGGTTGGAACAAATTCAGTTGGAGAGTAGCAGTATCTAGCTGCTAGGCTTTTCACCTAGTGAAGGGGACCCCATACAGAAATAGCAACTGGGCGACGGCCATTACTGCGTTTTAAAGGGTTATACTGAAGACGCACAATCCACCGCTTTCCTCGACCGCATTTTCCCGCTTGTTAAAACGCACGTTTAACCCGGAGGGTTAATATTATTTATTATAAAAAACTCGAGTAATATTACTCGTTTATTACTCTGTATTTCATTAAGAATAACGAAATTAATTAAATATCTCTCTACAAGTATAATTCCAAATAAACCCCCAAGACTGGAATCGAATGTTTTTTGGGTACGCACCGACGATTCTTATCGTATATTATTATAACGTTGTGCTCACGATTCGGATTTATGTTTTACATTTCACTCACTTTGTCTTGAGTTTATTGTCCTTAATGGACGTTCCATAACTATAAAATAGATTATAATCTGTCGAAAATAAAGGGAAGATGAGGCGTAGTGCAGTACTGACGACGGTATGGCCTTATGTCCAAATAGACGAATGGAAAATCGCATGGGCGCCTATATTCGAAACGAGAGTCCCCAACTTTCCTAAAATGAATAAACAATAAAAACGCTCGCTCGACTCTTTTCTGAAGGTCGGCGCATGCTGTAATAATTTAAATAGAACTGTCGCGTTTACCAGAATTTTTCTTTTTCTAAACAAAGTCCAAACTTTTCTTTAAAATGGCATAAACGGTAATAAAATCACCCTCGAGAACCTATAAAGAATACTGTTGCAGACACGCCGTGGAAATACAAGGAAAATGTTTATAACGTAAATTCCCTTGGTAAGACAACAGATGAAGCCTTTTTATTGAGAGAACAAGTACACGACTCCTCGGTTCGACAGGAAGCAAGCGATTGCTCTCTTTTATTGTTACACCGAGTCCAGACGCTCTTCACGACCTTCCGAGTAGGTTTTAAATTCGATTAAGTCAAACAATACATTCGAACGAATTATAATTCACAATACGTCACGTATTGAAGTGTCACTCGAGACGATTTGTATATTAGATTATAAGTATAATATAATCTCTTCGCTGAGCCTTCCTTAAGTCGTTTACAGACAACACGAATTGAATATTAGATGTTCACTTTAGACTTTGAAATAGAGTAAAAAAAAACAACATTTGGATGGTACTCAACACGAATATATCTCCGAACAACTAAAAACCACCTATTTCTATCTTCGTCCACGATTCATATTACTGAAACTCACTCTCGTCACATTTTAAATTGCTTTTGGAGTTTATTAAGTACTCATAATTCCAATGAATGCTAAATAATACTCGTATAAATTTGGAATACTAAAATATCTACATGGACAAATTATTACTCTGGCCCTATTTCTGTCAGGCTGAAATAGGGCCAGAGTAATAATTTGTAAATTTATGTTATGTAAAAATTTGCTGATTTTAATTTTCAAAATTCGGAGTCATACTTGTATCGCCGCAGTATATAAATAAATGTTGAGCAACATAAATGAATTAAAATGTGTATCATGCAGACGTGAAACTGCGAGTATCATGTATCCCGCCATGGTCACGGCGCCGAGAAATCGATCCCCGAATATAATAGACATCCGTAACTACGTAACAGATCAATTTTACTAAGTAAGCAGTTGCTTATTCGTGTGCCACCGTGATTTATATCTTGGAATGTCCATATTAATTGTGGAAATTGCGAGGATCGGAATTCACGTTCTCTCGATAAAAACTTTCCTGAAAACAAAAACTGAACACATCTCTTATTTATGGTGAATCAGGGATGAAAGGGGAAATCCTCGGATTATTTCACAATCAACTGAGGACAAATTATTTTTTGTATGTCACGGAAAATATGATAACGATAGTGAAGTATGGGGCCGATAAAAATTTCCGTCTACTTGAGAAAGATATCTACCGTACAAGTAGAGAGTGTCATGAAAACTTGTGCAGACAACATCACTATAACTTGCTGAACAGCATTACCGATAAGCATAACAGATGTACAATAGTCGGTAGGCTTTTAAGCGACTCCAAAGCACTAAATCAAACTTAATAGTGGTCCAGTAGCACCTGGAATATTAACAAGCATCAAATAAAAACATCGCCGATCTTTTCGCAAAAGTCAGTAGACACAGTATCATATTTATGGTAATTAATAGGACGAAATGTAATAGTATGAGCGTAACTGATAGTGCTAAAAGTACTGGTGGTTATCGGTTGATGAGCCCTACGAGCCGGGACGTGTGGCCGAAGGGTAAAAGGGACCGCGGATACAGGAGATTAGCCGGATTTCAAAGAGCCTCATTATTTACAATTACAAAGGCAAATTAATTCCTCTCGGACACGGTTAAATAAAGTGAGGGGGATAGCCCATCGATCCATCGAGGAACGACCCTAGGAAAGCGGGAAAGCGATTCGGTTTAGCGACCGCGTTAATTTGATTCAACTCCGAAAAAATGAAATTACTTTATTATTTCAATTAAAATTATTTTTTTTGAGTGTTACACCCGTTAAGAACTCCGGTTCTGCCTTCACGAGTAGGCCAGGCATCTTATGGATCTAACGACAACACCGTGTGAGCCAAAATTGATACTTTTTACTTTCTTTCAAAGACTAGCATCTAATATTCAATTTTTGTTGGCTTAGCTTTATGGAAGGCTTAGCGATTTTATACGAGAACGAATAATAACCAGAATAAAACTCTTATCTTCGGTGCCCAAGAAACGCCTGCATATTTCTAGCTCCGCGTAAATATTCTTTGCTAATTCAATCGAATCAAGCCTTTTAACAGAACAAAAAATGAACAATTTTATCGTACGTCAGTATTGTTTGGAGCCTGAAACCCCTTGTGAAGGATCTTCTCCAATATTTCGATAGACACAAACAGCGAATACAGACCGGTACACGTAATTTCGTCCGGCGTCTACTTGAATGACAGCAATGAAGATAGATCGAATGACACCAAACGCCTAAGTCTACAGCCTACACCAACCCGGTAGGGCTCTACAGACACCGGCCAATATACCGTAGGTCAGTTTCTAATAAACCGCCGCCCCAATTCCTACGGCCCGCTATTAATCTCCTTCTTCATAGGGGCCACGGTATTAATTCAGCGGAATGACAAATTATTCGGAAACATCGAATAATCTTAAAACCCATCCTACATTCCATTAATGTAAGCGAGATACCTAAATATGGAGGCTACAGTGAGTCGAATAATATTTAGACGAATAGTGTATCTCAGACAGAATGGCGTATGACGACATTAGACGTGCCGTCATTCGGTTGTAAGATTTCTTAAAATCGCATAATTTAAGTGTAAACTGACACGCGAGTAAAATCCAACCCCGAATCTCTCGAAACGCTCGCCTACGCCAATCCGGTTTCGAGAGGGAAGTCCCGATAAAAATGAGAAGGGCGGAGTGCGTTAAAAGATATCGAGCAGTAAAGTCAGGTTAATGCGCTCTACGATTGTGTAGGACCAGAGGGCGGCGGGAGGCGCGTGTGTGCGCACGTGTGCCCACCGTGTAATGAAGAGCGAGAGAGAGAGAGAGAGAGAGAGAGAGAGGGACGGGGAGAGAGCGAGAGGGAGAGAGACAAAGAGAGAAAGGGAGAGGGAGAGAGGAAATTCCCGGCATAGTTGCAGGGATTTCCGCGCGCACAGAGGGAGGGAGCGTGTGCCGGAGGGAGAGGGAGAGAGAGATGGGGGAGAGTATAAGAGGGAGAAAGACAGAGGGAGAGGGAGAGGGAGAGGGCCCCGCTTTGTCTGGCCCGGTTCACTTACCCCCCGAGCGGACAGAGGGCCGCCCTATCGATCCGAGGGACACCGGCCACCGAGCTTCCGGTCGGAGGGGTCGCTTCCATACCCTCCGAATGACCGATGCCGAGCCTCACCGATATTTTTTATTTAATCTATTTCGACACCAACCGTCCCTAAGACTCCGGATGAATCCTTAGACTCATGGAAAAGTCGAAAATGCGATGTCTCAATGCCCTGGCTTATTCCAAGTGTCGCTATCTATAAACGGCACTAACACAATGTGCAGTTAGGTTTATAGCTCATCGACAACTTCGTTGATATTTCTCCGTGAGTAACGACTCCGAGCTCCTATTAGTAAAAACACATCGCCCGCCTACGAGATGTTACTCTACTAACGGCAAAAATAGCGCCACAGCGAGTATCGGAAATAGGGAAGGCTGGAACGAAAATGGCGGCTTCGACATTCCAAAGGCACGCGGCCCTTACAGAAAATACATTAACCTATCCTAGATAACCGGAGTCCCCCGACCCTGATCTGGATTTTAATTTAAGAAATTAAAATTTATGGAAACATTTATGCAGATCCGACTGTACGCCCGAAGACTTCGAAGATCTTGGCGGTCATCCGACTTCGGGTCAGTACTTTATACGGGGATGGAGTGGCACATCCCCCCTCCACTTCCCAAACGCCCAGTGTGTATCCCAGTTTTCCTCGGCTATGTTTAAATTATGAATTAGAATTTATTTCACCTTTATTTCCACACTATACCGCAACAATCACTCATCCTACAATCGACCCAACTCAAATTCATGACTCAAGCCGTCCATAATTGGAAACCTAAATAGTAACTTTTATTCAATATGTAAAATTGTATACTATATATATATATATATATATATATATATATATATATATATATATATAATGTGTGTGTATGTATGTTTGTGTAAAACATATATATATATATATATATATATATATATATATATATATATATATAAACAAACTGAAGGAGTTTATTTACTTAACGTATTATCAAACATTTGATAACCAATAAACACGAGTCAATGATGAAGTATTGGGAATTGATTGGAATTAATAGTTTAGTGCTTCGGAGGTAAATTTTATTATAAAGCAATTATAATATAATTTTTTTCCTATAAAATACTCGAACGACAGAATCCTTCCTATCGCCCATTAAGGCACACTAAACGGTTGTTCATTACTCCCCCCTCCACACAGACGACTCGAGTTTTCATGAATGAAAATAAGTTGTAATAAAAGGTTGAAACTCATTTCCGAAATGCAAACACTCTGAAAATTCCATAACGTGAGAGATACTGGGAAGTCGCCTAATTGATTACATTGAAGCTCATTGCGATGGTACACATTCGTTAAATGGGATTATGGCCGTAGGGTTTCTTTCGTAGGAACGGGTAGCCCGTAAAATAATTAAGGAGGTGCCGACCCGCACCTAAGCCGAAAGTGCAGTAAAATATCGACATTAACTAAATCCGGAAACGTCCAGATGAAAACGACTGGTGGGGGGGGCGATTAGATAGAGCGAACACCCTGTTTAAAGGCCGGAAAATTGGGTTCAGCAAACGGCCGGACATGTCGGAACGGGAACAGAAAATATACCCCCCACCCCCCACTCCCTGCCACCATCAACTACGACATTAATGACAATCGATGAACCCTAAAATTCACCAAGTCCTAATATCAGAAGGTTGACGCCGCCGGAACAAAAAGTTTGTAATACGTGCACGGGAATTCGGACGTAGGATTATGAGAAGGCACGCTGTGGATATCAGTTCGGTTGAGCTGTGTCTAAATATCGGAACAATTGACGAGATTATCGACTCACGGAGGGACGTCACTATCCGTCGGGGGGCAAAGGTCGAAATATGTTTACAACTTCCACGCGCCCGGATAAACCGAACGTTGCGAAACAGAAATTCGTTAAGTCTGCCGGGTGTTTAATTTTAATGCAATTAAGTAACAGCGGAGGGGGGCAGCGAAGGGGCGGAAAGTCATTAAACCGTATTAAACGAAAAGGAAGAAGCTTCTACAGTTTTATAGCTTTTTTCTCTGTTTATTTTTAGTCGCGACCGCTTTATAAGTGTAACGAGTGACCGGCCTGTAAATTCAGGTAGAATTGAGGTGGAATATTCGAGCGCTAGAGAAACTCCGGTAACTGAAAATATTATTGGAAATAAAAGTAACGAACAAAAAAATTAAGTAATACCACGGAGGTTTTGCATGGGGGGGGGGTTCAGCGAATATTCGAAACATCCCTCTCGCGATGATTCCTGTCCCTGCTCGTTGTTAACTCCTTGAGGACGAGTGTCGGTATATAGCCGCCCAAACCTGTTAAATAATAGACGACTTAAAGAAAACCTTTCTCTACGACCGATCCGTATTTAGATACTTACCATCTACACCTCTGATCGGTCTCCACGTTACATCGCTTTCGGCTTGTCAGCATCGTTAGAAGTATAATACCATTATATAATAATGCTTCAACAGCATTGACTGATTTACTGAATAATTTTTTAAATTATAAGACTCCCAGATCACAAATGACACATGAACCAAATTAACTACAGATTAAACGTCCGAACTCAATATTTTCTTTAGGATCCAATCCTCAACTCACCAAAAGGGGCACTTAAATTAAACAGTAGACCTTACTTTTCCTTTTCAGTTAAAATAAACAACTTTCATCGGTACATACTTAATCACTCGGTAATTTATATTAATGGGGAATATCAAAGCAGTTTTGACTTTCGTCAGACAGAATAATTCGTAAGACAGAAGGAAAACACAGATTGAACCCCGATCCCCCTCTCTCTCTTCGGGCCATTTTCCGGATCGTGGGGGAGGGGGGAGGAAAACCGATGTCTATACAATTGGGAGGCGAGGAAAATTCTCACCAAATAAAAAGAGACCGGTGCTAAAAATAAAACGCGGCTCCGCGTTCGTCGGCGTCTATTTTTACGCCGGCTTCACAAGGTGGCTAACTCGAACTGCGGCCAGATCCCCGGCCCAAAAGTACCTTATACATTTTACCCCTTCTACTCCCAAGGGAAAAGAAAATCGAGAAAAAATTATTCTGTCTCGATAACCGCAATCAAAAAGTCCATTAGGAACACTCGGCGTCAAGGAGTGTCGTAACTACACGAACAAAGGGACAACCGTCACACAATTAGGTGAAATAATCTAGATAGTCTAGAATTAACACCAAGAGGTTATACCGGACAATACTGCCGGTTCTTGTCAGTTCAGATTAGAAAATCGTAACGATTTACAAAACTCCCAAGCCGACACGCTCATGCTCCTCAGCCCCTCGATAATGCACGAAGAAATTTACTCGGAAAGCTTCAAGAATAGTATGGAAACCATGATAAACGGTAAAAAAACATTTTTCGTGCACTTCATTATTTGACAAAGATAAAACTCGTCCGAACGAAAGGCCCGTTCTACTGAGACTTGTCGGCTTGAGCTAGACAGGTTTCGGATTCTGGTTACCGTGTTGATCGAAGCGATCACACGATACATTATAGTGTGCGGTTAGCATCCGGTTATTTTTAGCTCTCTTCGGCGACACCTTTAAGTACCCCACCGGACGGACGAGATGCTTAAAATTAGAAACGTTAACGCCCAAGTAAAATGCAGTTCAAGTTTGTTCAAGACTCACCTGGCCAAACGAGGAACGTGGAACTTTCGGCGGTGACCGGGACTGGATCCCAGGGCGGGAAAAGCGTAAAAACCCGCGCTTAAAAGCAATCGGCTCCGACAATTTTCGGAACTATGTCTCGTCCAAATGTGTCATTGTCCCGAAAACTGTCGGTGGTGGGTAAAACTCAAAAACCATGACTCGAAATCAAAATGTCTCATGGCTGGTGACCGAAGCGTGGGGCACCCTTCTTTCACGCGGCACTCCACCTTTGGCCTTTGGGTTCCTAAAAAATACCCCCACCTCTCCTTTCTACCGGAGAGTTCCAGAGCTATGCCAGGCATCTTACCCGATACCGGAAGGTTTTTTATTTGTTTTTATTTCCTTTTATTTCTTTAATAGCGAATGCGGCGGACGTACCTTCCACAGCGGCGCGGGCCTCGTCCTACAAGAATTCCGTTGGTGGCCATGTTAGTCCGGCGAGAGAAAACCACGGAACTACGAACTCGATTATAAGATTTCATCTATACCATGCCTTCCAATTTCATAATTAAAATCCTAAATTAAGAAAAAAATCGGGGTACATAAAATTTGTTTCGCGCAATATTTTACTCGGATTGTGTCTATATAGTTAGACTATATAGACATCGGTTGTCAAAAGTTCGCCATGCAATGTCCAAAAGTGTGATTCAGACAAATCCTGGACTGAAAAAATAGTAAATATTAAAAGTACCGAAAAGGAATTAAGGTGATATTCCAAAGCTATTCCTTTGGATTCAACAACTTTGATAAACGTACAAGAAACGTCTGCCCACGATTTGTTTCTGACGGATACAGAAAGTTAACGTTCAAGCAGTACGTTAAACCTTAATTATCTCACTTTACTGTCTCAACAGTGAGAATAACTTCGGTTTATTATTTTTTCAATATTTCCCAACACTTCACCACGGATATACCATTCTAAATTCCAATCTCACAGACCTCTCGGGCAGACGAAAATGCGATTATTTTTACCCTCGCGGCCGAGATTCTTCCACCTTTTGGCATACCAAAACGATGTCCATAAACGCGAACGCGTCTCGGGTTATTCCTATTTGATCCCCCCCCCAAATCAGCGTAAAAGCTAATACCAACAGTCTACAATGCTGTAATTGTAAGACCTGTTTTGCTCATATTCAGGCATTCGTCCGGCTTCAGATCATTTCTAGCACCGATGCGCCGCTCCGTTTATCTTGTTTGCGGGGCTATTTACGTTTCCGCGAAACAGATGAGACGGCAAATTTGAAGCGAAAACAGGGGAGACGAAAACAGTGTACAATATCCCTTAAACATATGTTTTCCGATTTTCACAATATTTTTGTTTAATGTATCCGTATATTTCTCAGTTCGGAATACACTGCTTGTATTTTATAAATATCAGACAAGGCACTACTTAATTTATTTGCGATTTTATTATGAAAAACGTGTGATTATGCATGTTTTATCGTAGCCTTATCGTTAAATAATCAAACGCGCGATTTTTATTTTTTCGGTCTCCACTCGTCCATTTATCTTCATGCCAGACTTTTCCAGTTTGTCGCCAATAGCATTCTGTTAGTAATATCGAGGTATTTACCCGCACTTCACTGCGGTCCATGTAGAGAAAAAATATATTATTATTATTTATACGACACTTTCATTACGCCAATGACCTACGTGTCTATGATAAACAAATAAAACCATACTAAAGTCCAGCGATGAAACGACCGTTCACGAAAGAAATGTTTAATAATAAAATACCATTAGATAATTGCAAGTTGAATAATGATTACATTCGAGGCCCGAGAGGGTCAAGGATAACAGATTTTGGCCCTTCGCCATCCTCAGTATACTGTTAGTGGTACTGGTTTGGGTGTGATGAGAAACGGGAGAAAGACGAGTGATTATATGCCGAACGATATTTTGTGTCCTCACCGGTTATCGAGAGCTGTTTTCCGAAAGCGAATTGAGGGCGGACACTTAGTACTGTTCCCGTTTTTTTCTCCGTTTCGCAAAATGACGTACTCGAAAATGGTTTTATCCGTCTGAGGAAATTCACGATAGCGGATATAGAGGGGGGGGGGGAGGGCAGAAAATTGTAACGTCACAGGTCGCTATCTCAGAATAGAAGGGACCTAGCTTATGTTCCTGGGACTAGACGGTTCAACAGTCGTCCCCGTCTTACCCCTAAAGCGTCTCTACCTTTTTCCGCACACAAGGTCCCCCCCTCACCACTCAAACGGTAAGGGGCTCCGCGTAAAATAATCTCATAATGCGGGAGTTCGGGGAAAAGGAACTGCCGGGCGGCTGCAATAATACTTTCCAATATATGCGGACTCAGCCCTCACCGATACAATATTCCCGGTCGTACCCACGCCTGGGAAGGTGGCGGGAGGGGGGGCGCTTTTCCGATTCCAAGAAAAGGGGGGAACATGGCGCGCGTCCCTCAACCAATGGAAAAGAAATCGTTTGCGCCGAGAATATCAGAAATGTCGCGAGCATCGAAAAGTCCCGGCACGTCGGGATGCCGACGGCGGTAAACTATTCGTCGACATGTAACGACAAAAGGTCAATTTATATTTACATACTGATAAACTACGTTAGGAACGTCTTCATCGGGGGGAGGGCAGGAGCTCGGCGAACAATATATATATATATATATATATATATATACAGAGGGGTACAAAAAAATGTATCCACTGTTTAAAAGTCCATAATTTGCAAACTAATCGACGGAGTTGTCTCACTTTTGGTAGTGTTATAGTTTGTAGTCCCGGCAATCGCCATACAAGCGTTGTACGGGCTTACCTCGACGAAAATCTACCAGGAAGATGGATAGGCCGTAGAGGTGCTGTAGAGTACCACGTTCCCCAGACTTAACTCCTCTGGACTTTTACCTGTGGCGAACACTGAAGGACGTCGTTAATCGACTAAAGCCACGCACATTGGATGAACTTCGAGAATCCATCGTACATTCATGTGCAAATATCCAACTGAACACGTTGCAGTCAGTAGTTCGTGCTGCAGTTCGGCGGCATCGTTTGTGTGTGGATGTTAATGGTGACCATTTCGAACACCTACAGTGATATCTTAAGTTGGACTTTAAGCTACACTTTCACCAAAAATGATACAACTCCGTCAATTAGTTTGCAAGTTATGGACTGTTAAACAGTGGATACACAAACACACACACACACAAAATACATTTATATTCCCAAACAAGTATGTTTAATATCGAAATTACGTCAACATTTGAATCTTTTCGAGGTCTTACTAGATATTTATCTTTTGGCCAATTCGCAAGGGATTTCACCACCTCTAACATTAAGCCGGTTTACTCTTAAGAGCGAAACAGAGCGCACGACCGATTTTGGATATTTTGTTTAATATTCCCCAATATTTCAATTCGGATGATTGTAGATATACCGCCTGTATTTTATAAATACCAGATAATAGGATACTTCATTTATTTTTTCCTTTTATAATGAAAAACGTGTGATTCTGCCAGTATTTTTATCACAGTATTATTGATTACATAATCAATCGGCCTATTTACTATTTGCCTGTTGGCTAATCCGCGCCGGCCTGGAGGTTCAAAATGGTTTGAAATATAACCACCGACTGGATTCGTGAACCAGATGCAGAACCCGTCTACTCTGGAGAGAAAAACAGAGCGCCCGACCGATTCCGTACGTTTAATGTAGAAGCCCATTAAGTGCGGGTAAAAGGGGGGGGCTACAGTAACTGGGTGAAACTACTAACGACTAGTCATTGAGGGGACAAGAGGCACGAAATGTAGCGACACAGGTTGCCGCCGTTTATTAGTCAATTGTTATTTTTTCCCTCCCCCCGGGCCAAATCGAGGAATTTCTTACAGGAAGGAGGAGTCAATTATTTAGCCCTAGCAAGCAAAAAAGCCCTCGCGTCAGCTGGAATCTCTAACCCGTCTCTTTATCGGCTCCCCGACCGTTGACGCCATACGGCGCAAAACCCCGTCTCTTTTACCAAATAAGAGCCCTAGCGCTCAAATCATTTTTAGAAAACCTCAGACTAACGTAAACGCACTGGTAAACGGTCGGAGGTCATTTCTCGCAATCGGCGCAAGTTCCTAAGAAGAAAGATATTCTACTCACGAGGTTTTACGATAAGAAAAAATATTACGCGGTGCTATTTTATCCTATATCCTGTTAAGTATTTCACAAACACAAGATAAAGAAACATCGACAAGTATATTTAGGTGTAGATTTTTTAAGAACGGTCTATCAGAGAAACGAACTAGAAAGAGTTATTGAAATGCTGAGAGAGCACAATGTATATGCTATTGCGAATAATTCATTGTACTTTGTTACTCTCTCTTCGAATCTCTTACAGGCGTTAATAAATATTATTAATAATAAAGGAAAAGGTAATTAAACTTGTCGTTTAGATTCTGCCAGTACTGAGTGCTGATTTTAAATATAATTAATTTGTTTTAAGTAAACAAGAGGATGCCGGTGATTAATGGGATTGTACGATAATCGAAGGAAGAGAAAAGTAAAAAATAAATCACCGAAGAACAAATATTCTTTAGGGTCACAGCACAATCATTTCGTGACTAGTCGTACGGACTGTGCGCATTCGAGAATATTGAAGGACGCGTCAGCAAAAATCAGCAATTACACTGTCGACTCTACAGCGCGGTCCATTATAAAGAAAACCCCCTAATCGACGCTTCAACAGTAACTTCGAATTAAAACTTAGAATTCGAAGATAAAACAAATGTAGACTCAACGGACAATGAAGATTGAAACATTAATATTGAGTACGGCGTTATAATACGGCCAACAGATATCATCTGATATTATCAGATTACAGTAAAGCCTGAGCACAGAATCCAAACCGGTAGCAACTCAATGTAGAGTGAGTGACAAGTAAGACCTTAAGATCAATATATTAAAGTCCGTAATACGCGGAAGATAAAACTAATTTGGAAACTGATGATCTTCATTGAGTGAACTCAGCGACAAAAAAACCTGATTATCTGCCTGGTTATCCAGGCACGTCCGAGGAAAAACGAAGTAACCGAAGTCAGAAGTTAAACGTTTCGGTATTTTTTTCCACGCCACTTGTAATATGCTCCGGGAAAAAAGAAGGCATAAAATATTCGCATTGATTTTAAAGCGATATAGTGCAGGAAACATTGTCGCTCCGAAAAGACATTGCCGCGTATACTTCTCGGGTACGAAACGGCACCTCTCGAGGTAACTTCACGGGGAAATTCGCGAAATATACAATCGCAAATAACGTACGCGTTTTCATCGTTAAGCTAATATCGTACGCGTTCATGCGTCCAAATAACTGCCCGGCAGTAAGATTCCCCCGCTACCGGTGACAATCGTGTTATCTCGAGCTGGCAATTTAAATTTACAAAAAGATTAAAGAAGGACGTTATCGACGGATAACGTGAAGACGATTGCGGTTAAGTGCCCGGGATTGGGGATGCAAAAACACACACACACACACACATACACACTTTAATAGAATACACAGAAAGGATCTCCAAAGAATGTAAACAGTTCCGCGGTGTCTCGGTCGTGAAAATGAATATGTTCGGTTACAATTAAAATAAAACCCGACCCTTATCTGGGATGGATACTTAATATTGAAAATTTCCGTAAGAGAAGGTACGAAATATTTCGCTTATAACTGTAACTCAACTGAGCATTAATAACGCAGACTTAGTAGAAGATCAGCTTTTGGGTTTAATCTTAATCCAATTTAACATCGGGACAGACAGGTGACACTTTTCACAGAAGTAATTCTCAAAGTAAGTAATTCTTTTTAAATCGACTACTTTTTAAGGATCTCAGAGGAGTACAAACAGCGGCCTGTGTCCTATCCCCCTTCGAAGGGGACGTTAATCCTACGCTAGAATTCAAAACCGAGTAGTGCGCCAGAATACTATCGGGAACAATTATTAATTAATGCCCGTAATATAATTAAATTCTATCGATTTCGCCGGTCCGCCGGGCAATAGCCCGCGGATAATTGGATTTACCCGAGTGAATGACCGAAATTGCCGGGCTCCTAGAGTGCGGGAAAGTGGGGATTCTAAGAGCGGACGTGGGGAGGGGAAGAAGAGGAGGGAATCGATAAGGAAGATATCGGAAGGCATCGGGTTCGACTTGTCGCGCACACACGCGGACACACACGGAGAGGGGGGATGGTCAACGGGATAGCTTCCTCGGGGATCGCTCCCGGTTTCCATGGTGACCAGTCTCCAAGACACTGGTCAATGTGCCCCGCCCCACCCGCTCATGGCCCTATATACTACCCCCTCCCCACCACCCTTTTCGGGAAGAAAAACTGCCTCCCTTTCATTCCTGCCCGGCCGACTTCACCGTCTATTTTTCCAGACTCCCGTCTAAGTCACGTACGCCGGCCGGCGACTCCTCCATAAAACCCCGCGGCGGAACTGTGGGAACGGCTCTTCCGAATTCATTTACGGAGCTTTTGGACCGCGCCATCGGCGTTAAAATGTTTATTTTACGAAATGAGCGTGCGCGGCCCGCCAGGTTAAAAATAGCGAAGTGACGACGCTCGGAGTCGTTACTGCGGGAAAAACACGAAGGCCGCTTCGGGACGAAGGAACGAGCGCTGCCCCTCACCGCGAGCTTGGACTATATACTCTCTTTTCTATTATCATCTTTTTAACATTCGAAAATAATTAAGCGGTCGGGGCAGGTTCGACTCCGGTACGGTGATAGAAGCGATAGCTGACGCCAATACTTCATATCTTCCAAGGTTGCGGCCGCAGTAATACTACTCGTCGATCGTACGACTGTCCAAATATTAGCATTATACAAGTTAGTACAGTTGAAAAGGCGTTATTCCCGCTTTTCCCGATTTTAATTGACTGTCAGTGTTGACCTTCTTATTTGAAAAAATAAACGTATTTCGGCCGTATTACCCGTTCGACGACGCGATAGTACGAGCCGTTCGACGAGTACGAATAGAAACAATAAATTCCCGGCCCCGGAGTCGGGCCGACGCATTCGCTTTCCCGGAACTCATTATCAACAGATATCCGATGACGTGACCCTCCGCGATTCGTTAGAAGATCCGACCACTTATACGGCGGACACTTGCCGACTGCTAAGGACCCGAGAAAATTATGAATATTTCCCCGCACATTAACTATGTGATTCGGTGTAATACTCCTGCGCTCCTTAGGACCTTTCACTTAAGCGGATTAAGGCCCCCGTCCTTTTCCCCTTCCATAAACCTATAAATAAACCATTCTGTTCTTGGACTAGGTAAAAATTATTGTGTCAGCGATAACTGTACAAGGAAAGGGTCATTCGTCTTACCTGCGGTTCCTAAACGCTACAATAGTACAGGGGGCCATATCCGGCGACTAAGCGTTTAAGGAGGGTTTGGGTTTAAAGTTTTGTCGGACCCGGGAGGTATAAGAATCCGCCTCGAGGAAAGAAGGGAAAGCAAAACGGGAACGGACGTTAAAATTATAGCTTCCTGCTTCTTCGAGTGTTACGATCGAAACACCGCCGGGCACGGCGAATAACTGTTTATTTTTAAATAATCTTTCTACAATGAGAGGAGAGAGACCGCGGCGCCGCCATCTGAGAAACGGAGGTTGAAAAAAATCCCCATACTAAATAAACATTACTACGAATGTGGGATAGTGTTTCAGAAACAGATTCGTAAATTCGATACGAAGCTGACGCACGTAATGACGAATACTGACGTGTACCGAAAGCATGTCTTTTCTAGAATAAAATTAAATCCTACTCGGATAATTGGACCCGAATCCGGCCGCACTACCGAAAAGACGGGAGGAGACAATCGAATTTTACAAAGTACGTCCCGGTAAACCGCGTCCCGATTAAAAAAATAATCGTTACGATCTTTTAAATATTCAATTTATCGGCCAACAGATAAGATTAAATTTGCCCGAGAAAGCGGATCTACAAATACGGGCGGACTTTTTTAAACTGAAATAGAAAAGTAAACATTATAACGAGTATATATAAAAGGAAGAAATAGAGGGGGGCGATAAGGGAATATTAGAGAGGGAGAGGTTGGCATGACTAAAGGTCGGAAAGGCGGGCGCCGATCCTATCACAAAGCATATTTGGAGCCGGGGTCCTTAATTAACAAAAGGAGAGTTCCAGAGAGAGGGGGGACCCCTCGATTTCCGCGAATAATAAACTCGCGTGGGTATAAAAACTGGGCCGGGGGCACCAAATTCCGCTCTGTCAGGCGATCCCCAGAGTCACGCCAATTTTTACGTTTACCCTTTTAATCTACTAATAATCCTCCGGCCTTTATTTCACGGGACGGAACGCCGTTAATACGATAGAGCCGGCATAGACCACCCACCCCCACGGAAATCGCGGCGAAGAAGAACCGGCGGGAGTCAGAACGATCGGTCGCTCCCTTCTTGCAAAGTTTCAATAACAAAGGTTTCGCTAATTCGAGGGACTGGTTATTTAATAGGGACTGGATCACAAAAATGAATTAACTGAACGGCTTATTCATCGTCGAATTTTCTTTGACATACTTCCTCCCCACGGGTGACGGTTTAATCAGAACAAACCGTAGGAATACTAATAATCATAATGATATGCTATATTTCTCTTATAAAAATGAATATTTTCAGTTAAAACTAAAATAAAAATGGATCATTTCCTGTCATAGGCGAAGCCTTAATATTAATAATTCCTGTACGAGAGTTATTTAAATATTTCGCTTAGGATTATAGCTCAACTGATTATCTATAAAGCACAAGAGCAAACTTCGGTGCATACCAAATGTTGGCTCAAATCCTAACCCGTTATAACATTAGGACAAACGGGGTGAAACTTTTCAATGATGTCTGTAAGTAATTTTTATTTACATTCCTTCTTTTCTGTTTTCGGATTCAAAGACCCCTGCGATTAACGTCGGACTTGAGTTAACAAAGGATCAAACTTACCTGAATTAAGGTAGACTCCCCCCCCTTGGGCGACTCTTAGCCGGACGGCCCGTTGCCTTGTTCTCTCGGTGCTTGGGGCTTTCTGTTGTCGCGGCTTCACGAGGGCTTGACACCGTCCCAGTCGAAGCTAGGTATCGGGGAGAGAGCCAGGAGGGAGACCGGGGAGAATCTGCAACCGAAAAACGCTGTTTACGGTCAATCGGCAAAAAATTACAATCCAGACCGGTCCGGGCGGACTGATTCTGAATAAGTGAATAGAGAAATATATACATATAAAAAATATTGTTATTTTGTACTATTACGAGTGAATACAAAAAACACCTTGTTACATATATTACATCTAACGAGAACTACAACCTTAAAAACTGTTGTTCTCTAGAACGTGCAACAGTTATTTGACTTAACCTTAGTCAGTACAAACTGTTTATTTATTTAAACATTCAAACGCCAGGATTAGCCGAACTGAATTCCACAATTCTACAGCACAGTAATCTAACGCAGTTATAATTGGAATTGTAATTGTTACACTAATAATACTGTATCACAATTATGTTATCCTCCAGGGAGGATAACGAAACTCCTCGGCCCAAAAGAGGGAGTATGGGAGAAGCTTAATGATTTCCAGTCCAATACATTTCGAACTCGAATTAGTAGAAACAGTAGTAATAATTTTACATTGTTGTCTACTACGGGAGTCCTACTTAATTACCCATTAATTCCAATTTTAAATTAAAAATAATTAATATAATGTTTAATTTGATCATCGTTATTTAATTATAAACTGTTAGCATTACAGTAACGTAAAATCAAGTTTTTTTACTTTTATAATTTAGCGCAATTAATCTATGGGCTTTGTAATAGACGTTTTAGTTTTCCTTCTAAGAATTCTACTAGTACCGTTATCTGTTCTACGCCATTGTTCAATAATATTTTTCTGTTATGTTTCTTTCATTTTGTACATTTTTTTAATCCACGGTTCATTGTCTCGGTCGCGGTTTTGGGTGTTCTGATATTTCGTAGCTGTGGGTCAATCCATATATCGGTGGTTTTTTATGATTTCTTGTTCGCGAGTGTTCATTTATATTCGTTCTTGTTAGTTTGTCCACGCGTTTCCTTCTATTTGAATATACGATGGATACCTTAATCATTTAGGTAGACGTAGATTTTATTATCAATAACTACGGACACGACTTCATTTCGGGGGGCCTAAAGGACTTCAACCCCCCTCCCATCAATCCTATTGTCTGTTCCGACGGGAGATACCGACTGCTTACATACAATAAAAGATAGGGTTACAAGGGCATAGAGCCGCGAAATGGGAGGGAGTTAAACGGCTACGGAGGAAACAACAACTCCGGTAGGGTGGAATAAACGAGGGCGGTTTGGAAGAGTCGGCGAATAAAAAGCCCCCCTCCCCCTCACAACCGCTCGGCACTCCCGCAATGGGATTTGCGCCCTACGGGCTTCACAAATAAGATAGGGGAGCAACAAGTCCTCAAACGGCTCGATTATAGTGCCGCCTCCTCGCCCCACACGAAAACACTTTTTCGGGCCCTCCCGACGATTTCGGCCGGCGTTAATCTCGTCACTCCTCTATTTTTTATTAGCCCATCATCGTCCGCGTTATATGTCCTCTCGTTCAACGGATGAGATAATAATGAAAAGAAAATCTAAAAGTACACAATATAAGGGTATTTTAACCGGGTAGATAGGAGAATGATTATTTATTCCCTTACTATGAGGCTTTCCTTAAGCATCGATCACTGTTTTAAAGTTACAGATACTGCGTCCTCAGAAATTCATTCACGCCTCTCGACGTATCGGCCATGGATTGTATGGAGTGTGTTTAATTTACGATCTACGTCCTATCGACTCCCTAAAATCATTTCGCCCTAAGCTGAACTCGGGTGGAATTTTTGCCACTTCAATTCGAGAGTAACACTTAATCTGGACGAGGCAACGAGGGCAAACCTCCCCCCCAACACTCACAAAATTGCACTCGAGATGTCTAATGGAGAAGCCTGGAAGTTGTTTTATACTAATAAAGCTTGGATTTGAAATTCGAATACGAAACTGTTATTATTGAATATTTTCATCGCTATCTATTATAGTAATCAAAATATAATTCAATTATACGATGAAACTTGTCTAACAGACGAGGATTGGACACTTCAAACAAACAACGAATTCTTAATTACAAAATAACTGACCAAATAATTATAGTACATAAAATGTTTGCGGAAATACAGGTTTATAATTGCAACAAAGGAAAATAATACAGGGGATAATTGTATACCGCGGAGTCCCTTCGTGCCAGTTCAATCCATTGCGGCTTTGTCAGTATTGGTTGTACAACAATAATTGCAACTGATGGATTGGAAGGACGAAAAATGATTATGAACGTCTCGTATTCGCGCATATCCTTATATAAACTGGTAGGAAATAATGTCAATGTGCAGTCCGCCACTTTTCACATTAGAGGACAGTCATTACAGAATTTAAATCTCTAAAGAAACCTTAACGAGCATAATGGTTTCGATTAAATAAAAATGTGGACTTACTACTTCAGATTCAAAGTTCAAATAGTAATTCGTTAGCTATCTCGAGTATTAAATCCGGAACCCTTTCAATATAACGGCTTCTGTATATTTCGGTCATTTGAGAACTTTCTAAATTAAGTTCAACTGAAGGACAACACGAAAGGTACAACTTGTATTGGCCTTAGCGAGAATGTAACGCATGGCCCGCCCTTTTTGTATGTGGATATATCACCGGGACGGATGTCACCTCTCGAGGAAGGATCCCCTACTGGGCGGATGCTTATATCGGCGGTGGGGGCACTCAAGTAAATCATTAAATCATTACACAAATAATAGCGACACGCTATAGTGTCGATACGTGCGTTTATGTGCCCTGACGTTCCGGATCCGGGGGCGTCGCCCCGATTCTACGTCAATAGGAGGTGAAAATATTTCGGAAAAATATTCGCAGACGTCCCAGCACCTGTTATCAGCGAAACAGTCCTTATCTAGCTCTGCGTTCTTCCCGGGAAATACAAACTCATCTGGGTTTTTTCGGAAAAAGAAAAAATTGTTTTCTTCCAATTTATTTATTTTTTCCCCGACCGTTTCGAAGACACGTGGGGGACTTCATGCTCCTTTCTATTTACCGAGAAGTCGCCGACACCGCGGATTCCTACTTACGGAGACTACATGGGAGAGCCGTGGATATGACCGTAATCGTTTTACGAGCGTAAGCATTTTTTCCACCCGAAGAATCCGGGTGCTTACGCGCCAAAGGGGAACGAATCGAGCCCTGTTTCTGCTCGAGTCGCCGGACTGTTTCTATTACTAGAGTGGACCAAATAATTCGCGGGAAAAGAAGAATGGGCGTAACGCGTTTCTAATAATAATCGATGTAATTCCGATATTCATTTTTTATTTATTATATTTCCGGCAAATTATTTTTACAGTCCGCGAAAAATAAAATACTCGATGGGACGAAAATGCGAAGAGCGCTGAAAAATAAGTAAACGATTTAATAAATGACAGAATCTCGAGGCTGAAAATGTAAAATAAAATGGAGCCCGATCCACCGCCATGAATACTAATACGGGCCTTCTTGTTTGAATTCTAAATTGGCAAGTAATAAGTCCGCCCGGTACGAGTGGCCAAATATAATGAGAGCAGATCCTGAAGAAAGAAAATTGATCGGAGGGTGGAACGTCCCCGGTAATCGGGTCCTCTAGATGGTATGAGAAAACAATCAACTCCAGATCACCTTCCAAATATTACTTAACTGTGTAATTTAAGTTTTAATATTAAGGATGCTCGTATATCGAGGACAGTTTTGTATATATTATGTCTATACAATGTATTTGTTCTTCTAAGTGCTCCTTTCATACTAATTATCCCCGTTCGACCGAATCAAATTGAAGACTCCACCGCCCATACCCATGCGTCTAAAATAAAAATCTAAAACATAATGAACGTATCGTACTGTAACGTGAGGTAAATCGATAGAATACCACCCGATTAAAACGGATGTAAACAGCGCGCCTAATTAAGGGAGATCAAGTTCCCGGTTAATTTAATTACTAGTCCGATGTTTGTCCACTATAAATTCTATGATTTAGTAAAATTCGTCGGCCGCGAGCGGGCGGGCAAACGCGTATTTTCGATCACAATAACCCCGGGTCCGGGAAATTCGATTCGCGATCGGAAAATGTTAATCGAAATGTTCGAGAAGGCTGAAACTCAGTCTGTGAAAATCCGTTTATCTGCCCCCACCTTCGGATAATATATTAAAACGGACCGCCCAGAATAACCTTTCCCCTCTGAAGATTTAATTGATATTAAACGCGGGCTTTCGTTACGCGGATTTTTGATAACTTGATTATTAAGCGCACTTTAATTTTACTTCATAAACGAAATTAACCCCGCGTGATTCAAATAAAGGTCCTTGACGGAACTGAGTTTCGAGAGCTACCGATTCGTTTGAAATATATTATCGGTTATTTGGAATAATACGGTAGATGAATATAGGATCAGAGTTGGAAAAAATATATTTTGCGCAATGGATTTCCACAATTAAATAAAAACGTTTATTTTGTACAGAAGTGTGTAATATTGAACGGGCCCGTTGAAATCATGCGCCAATTAAGAATTTCATCACCGGCGGAACTTGCATTCAGTATTCGGCACGCATATTTACTACATTCTGATTTCGAAATGTCCAGCTCCCAATATTGTCGTTTCGATAAGGACGACAGAAAAAAATTGGATCGTATTAAATACCGATTAAACATTTCGTCACACCAGACAAAATATATATAAGCCAAAGCTTATATAGCCAAAAAATATATATGTATATCATGTAATCGTCCAGAATATCCGCTCTATCGTTGTTATATAATTTTAATACCGTATTAGTGTAAGGCTGACCGAGATGCACGGATTCAAGTACATATTACCGGAAATCGAACAGTGTCGGGTTATATAATGAATAAATAATAACGAAACAAAGCCGTCGGGTGGGATACATAAATAGGGAGTCGGCGAAGGGGCACAAATTGAAAAGGACGGAGACGGAAAAGAATTTCCGACACATAACTATATTAAGGGCAGAGTTAGCGGGGAGGGCCGGGTGCGTTTAGGGGAATGGGAGACATGCCTCACATATAATGCTCGCGGTGCCGCTCAAAAATATTTTCCTTTAACGACCCGCCCCGAACTAATTAATAAGGCCGACTGGGATAATTTCATTATTTGAACCGTGGGGGCTATCGTGTAATTGGTCCCGTAGAAAAGGAGGGGATGTGGTGAAGGGTAGGGCGGGGAGTAGTTCCCTTTTTTGAAGAACGCTCCGTCGCGTTATATATATAAAATTAAAAAAAAGGAAAAAGAAAAAAGTCCAGCCCGATAGGAATGGGTCGGTTTCCTTTAGTTTTTCACTGAGACATTCCACCGAACATTCCGCCGTTTGACACCGGTTATCCCGTCCGCGCGTTTTACGAGGGACCGGCCTACCCTCTCCGCCCGGTTTTTGATTTTTAACCTTTTTTATTTTATTTTTTTTACCTTTTCCCCCTCCCTCCCACCAGCGTTACCTCGGCACCGTTTTCCGTGCGGCGGCGTACCTTTTGTATGTGGGCCGTCCGACGACCCGGTTACGACCGAAACCCACAACGCCCGGTCGAATATAAACGTCGGGAAAAAAAAGAAAGAAGAAGATAGTCCCCCGCGTCCCTGTTTATACCTATTTCTTGGTCTAATTAAACGCTCCCGGGATTCCGTCGAACATCTGTATCGCTCCTTTGTACTTTCCGACCTCAGAATATAAGGAATTATAAGGCAGGGATTGGGGGTTTGGCGAGCGTGTTTTTATTTGTAATTGTCAATTGCTATAACGAGATTTCCTTTACAAATATACAACAAAATATACTAGTACTTATTACTAAATAAGGACGTAATTAGGAGAACGCATGAACAATTTATTAAAGGGTGCCGCAAGGTTCAAGAATCGTATAGTTCGAGAGAATAATTTTATCGACACTATCACTCGCCTATTTGTCCTAAATCCATAAGTGATTCTCATAATTTTTTCGTCCATATTTCATCGCAGATAGATAGTCAAATCCTACTATAGTTACTAGATGTTAGCGTCAGTAAAATTTATAAGGCAACTAAACTGGAACTTACTAGGGACTAGTTGCTCAGGGTCTGGCTTACACCCGGGCGGTTTATAATCGCAGGCGATAATCGGCCGTTTGGTCTGTAGCCAGAAGGACGAGTGTCCTTCGTCCGGTTTCATACGTAAAATATTTTCGGAGAGCGTGATTCACGGGACGCATTTCCGTAAGTCGAAGCTCATAGGGGCTGTTATAAATTCAACTAGCGTTATTCTTTCCAGAGCCCCCCCTTCACCAGTCACAGTAAATATACCCTTTGGCGGTCCCAGTTTACCATCCCGGCCAAATCTTCCTTGAGTCCCGACCTAATAAACTTATCTGTTAAGCGCCCGGTTGTTTACGATTTCGGAACTTCGCCCACCGATATTATTAGGACCGCTTGTTCTGGCTCCTAGGGGCTGCTAAGATGTTATTTGGGGACTAACGGTGCCTATTACTAAGCTATTACAGTAATGAATATTTTTCAAATATTGTCTAACTTGTAATTTCAATTACCGACCGGCCAGGGGAGATGTTTCAACATCAATCAATATGCGTACACTGTAGAATAGACAGAAAACTAGTAGGTAATAACGTATCTGACGCATTAGGCTATTATTTATTCTCTACGTTAACAATAAGCCGATTCGAACAACTCAGTTTCAAATTATTATTATTATTTCGGATAGGGATAAAGTCGTCCAGTGAAAACGGCAACTAGGAATAATCAAATATTTAGGACCATACGTCAAGCTTCACCTCACACCATTAGTAACATATTACAATTACAGTATTCATATATACTCTCTTCTGAATAGACACCTACAAAAGGCGTTCAGTTATTAATATGTATCATTACCTCAAAGCTATGAGTAAAGTACCCGCCCTAAGTGATTAAAGAAATGCCGATATTAATTTATTTTGTCGGAATTAAATATTTTTTGTGTAATACTCGGGACTGGACCCCTCCAAGATGTAAGGTGGAGGGATAGTTCTTGGATAAGGATCCTGGAAGGATAATCCTATTATTCACAAACAACCTTTTCTTTTCCGCCCTCAACGTGCTGGGGCATCGATGCTGATAGAAAACCAACAACTTTCGCCTAGTGACGACAGCTTCCCTGATATTTTGGAAGGATAAACCGCAAAAATTAGCGTTTGTGTGCTGTGGAATAAAAATCTGCGAGGGGAGAAACCGTTTAAAAGCCAGGCACATTTTCGCGGTCCCCTTTCCAACATTTTTTCGGTTCAAACAATTAATGTCGCTTTACCTCGTCCCCGTTTAAGGTTCGGGGACCGCAACACTATCGGCTGGTTTAACCGCTGAATAGAGTCCACAGTACCGCAAACACCGACCGGTAAGCAAATTAATACAAGGAATAGAAATTTCAGCACACACACACCGAGGGAACTTCTGAAAGATTGTTTTATTAGCTAAAAAAGTAAAAGGAGAAATTATTCAACGAAAGACCACAAGACAATATCAATAGCCCTCGAAATCCGATAATCAACATTTCTATATAATGTAAAGTTTTTGTAAAAGATTTTGCCATTTCTTCATTGTCCTAGTACGCATCAACAAAGCAGTCGCTATTACAGAGTCGGTTAATTACAGAGCATAACTCTGAAATGGCCGTGAAAAACGGGATATACTCGTTATCCCGGTCCTGGGCTTGTCGAAAAACTAATTGCAGCAATTAGTATGTTTGGCGGAACAATAGGAAGGACGCGTTTCGGTATTTGTGACCGCCCGTCTATCCGTATCGCCTCCTTTTTTCCGCAAAAAAGGTCTATTCTTTTATAGAACGACCTAGCAACTGACACGAGGCAACTAAAATCCTAAACCGCAGCGCGGGAATCATTTCATGGGACCTATTATGGAGTCACTGAGCTACACAACTCACTCCGGCTAGGACGATTTGACGGTGGATTAAAGGCCAAGGAAGGAAAAGAATTATAATTTTTTGAAATTAATTCATTTCCCCTTTAATTTAATGCTCTCATGATGTAGGTTCTTATTTAAATGTTGTTATCCGGCTCACATTACAATTTCAACATAGTGTCTATATTTTTGACATGCAATCACATACGAAATTATTTACGCTATCGCCTACAAAACACCGTTTGTTGTACGAGGGTTTCCCTATGGTCCGCGGCCGGTAATATTATCGCATGAAAATCTGATTTCCTTATATATATATATATATATATATATATATATATATATATATATATATATATATATTAGGAAACGCTGCTCTATGGACCTCCACTATCAGCGTGTCTCCAATGATGGCTCGCAACCCGGTATACAAAATATTAGAACTGTCGTCGTACAAAACCAATACAATAAAATTCAATTAATCCCAATATGTATTGCTGCTCAATGGATTTCGACTATCAAAATAGCGCAGTTACGATTGATCCTAATTTTAGTAATCGCGTTTTAATTAGTATTTTAGGGCCATTTTATTGTTCGATTGCACTCGCATCGCAAAGGTGAACGAACAAACAAAAACAGAAAACGGCCGTCGTGGGATAACGTCGGAACGGGGTTGTTTGGGGGACCGAAAACCCGAAGGGGTGAGGCAATTTTTCACGGGGGGTGGGAATTTTTTTTGCCCCACTACCGATATTTGAGGTCGATCCTCGGTTGACCTTCCCTATCTGGGGGGAATATTCGGTTATCGGCCCTACGGTCGGGTAAAGGGCGGCCCCGGGTGAAACAAAAAACAGGCCTCATAACGAGACAATGCATAAATTACGTCTGCCCTAAAAACGGTCCTTCGGGTCCGAAACGAGCGCCCAGGGATCACAATAGGGATCTAGGCCCGCTCCGCTTCTAATTAAAACTTCCGCTCCAACCTGTGAACCCTGACTCTAAACATTATCCAAAAATCTACAAATTCGGAGAAACGCCGGAGATTCCAATTGTACTGTGCTAACAATAAGTGTGTCCGAATCAATTTTTTTAATATATTCGGCTAAGGCGTGCCCTATGCTTATGTCAAGACCACGCATTTAGTTCGGGTAAAAAAATCCGAGCAGATGTTCTCTGCGTTATTCTTTGCTTGCATCTCCAACCGCATAGTGTTTGCCATAGTAAAACTACAATTTGAAGGGAAACCTCCGATTTTTGTTTCTAGCTATAGAGCGGGTATGGCCTCCGGCTACCGTCGGATTTCCGATGAAGTACAACGTCGTTTCCGACAGCAACAGTTGTCCCAGCCGAATCGACCGGTAATTTGAACAAATGTTACTGAAAGTGCTGACAGTCAGCTTCGTCGGTACCCCAACAACCAGTCAATCAATAATATAATGAGCTTGAAACCCAATTGCCGGAGACAGAAAATGAATTAGTGACGATTTACGACATTCATAATTAATTCGTTCGGGTATCGAATAACTCTGGGTGTCCGATTAAGCTGATATCATTGCAAACTATAGGAACCGAACGTGCATTCGCATCAGTATTTTATTATAATAATATAATGAGTATGGGACCAATCACCGGAGCCAGTAAATGAACTAGTGCCGATGCTACGACATTCATAATTAATTTATTCAAGTATCGGACTCCGGGTGCTCGATTAAACTGATATTATTAGGATCTATTGGGACCGAACAATATAATATTGTGTACGAATATTATGCTTTCGCATCAATATTTTATTAAAGAAAAATAAGGATGTCCTGAGAGAAATTATTACTTCCGTCAGTGCCAAAGACCAAAGTTTATTTCTGTGGAAGGGCCGTGATTAAGTTATTACGCGCGGATTAATTGAGAACAGTGTTCGCTTGGTTCATTGGCGATGTGTCAACAGACGTTAACGAATTTGTGTTTGGTTAAGATAATGTTAACGAGAGCAAACACAATCCCCATGGCGGAGAGCCGTCCTCGATTTCGATAAAATCTAAATCACCCTTATCGTTTTGTTAAAATATTCGACCGGGTGCTTTCTACTTTAGAAGTCACAACAATCGTTCAATGAATACGCTACAGGAGTGCCGAGTTGCCAACAAACCGGTCGGATAAATCGTGACTAATATATCGATCATTTTAATTTTAGGTCATTAGTATCACCGGAGAAACTAGTGTTTCATAGCGGCATCCCAGATACTTTAAAACTCATGTAAGGGTCACGTAGTGTTATAATTTTCGTTCAAATTGGTAAACCCCCAACGATAAATAATCGACATGGCTCGTTATGTCATTAGTGAGCGCGCTGACGATGGCAGTCAGCCAAAACCGGTCTGTAACAATAGACCGGATTTAGATTCGTGGTCACCCCCCTACACTAGTCTCCGATTAATGAACGGTAGTACGTTTAGCCCACACTCGATCTAAATAATTCGCGATCTGAGTTTAAAGTGATGTCTAGAATCTACAGCACCGAGTCTTAGGTTCCGCCTAAGATGTCTCCTTCGTGTTATAATTAAATATTAACAACAGGCTGCAATTTTAAAGATCACAGCGGCTGTCTCTAATTTTAAATTTCACACGGATAGCGACATCCCTAGTTAGTGGTCATGTAATTCGATGATTTCTGAAAATCTGATCTCCAAACAAAAAAACCGGCTCCAATCATGGCGTTTACAACCGGTGTTTAATATTTAACAATAAAATAACATTTATAAGCCGGACAGCGGCATTGAAAAACAGATTTTTTTCCTTACGACCTCATATCTCTCGAACTCTTCAGTGCGTTATCAAGAAACTGATAAGATGTCCACAATTAATACGATCCCGTTTACGATCCATTCAAAGACCGTCATAACAGGCACCCGACTCACGGCTCATTCAGCGAGAATTTCGACAAAATATTTTTGCCGGCGTATTTCCTCCCAACCCAATTTTTTTAAAAAAGGGGAAAACGGAAATGTTTAATTTGCAACCTCCCACCGGGTTTTCGGGCGGGCAAATAAAAACATTGCGGGAAAACGTATTTTTTAGCGCGTGTGTAAACAACAGATAAAATTCAACTTCGGTCTACATGCATTATTCATGGCACCTTTTACGTAACCCCTTCTTTAAATCTTTTTTTTTCGTTTCCATAAATGTCCAGATTTTATCGTCGTTATCCAATCGAGGATTGATAAGGTTTTGTCTATCGTTAAAAATAGACAAAAATTTCAATTAAAACCTCTGTACTGCCGGAACGGGAATAGTTCTGGCACAGTATCCCCTACCCACCTTGCTAGTAGCTACGCTCGCAACTTCCAGTTAGATGTAAAGCGTTTCTGGAACGTTTCTTTTGCACATTCTTACATATTATATTTTCACATTAAATATGAGAAAATGAAACGATTTCAATTAAATCCACCTTCAGAATCTAATCTTATTTGAACGTCATTATTTTTAAATAAAAAGCAAGATGAAGATGAAATAAAAGGCGGGGGGGCCTGAAAATTCGTTCATCGTTTATTTACGGCCCCGAGCTATCGATGACGAAAAATAAACGATACATCGATCGGAATTTCTCTATCTGGCGCGTTTCCGAAATTATCGGGGCATAAGTCATCCCCGGGGGAGTTTCGGTTTAGCGTTTTCCGGGATTTTGTCGAGGGTCGGGGCGCGGACCGAGTGGCGGGGGGACCATAAATCCTCCCTCTGGAGCCGGCCTTTCTATTTTACGGTCATAATGATTCGTTTCGGTTAAAATGAAACGGTGTAATTGATGGGTCTTTTCGTCGGGGCAAAATAAAAAAGGAGAGAAGAGAGCTAACCGGGAAGGGGGGAGGGGGTAAAAAAACGATGAAAAATCCACGAAAATCCTGTTTGCGTTAGGAATTGACTCCCTTCCGTTTAAAAGCGGGCCAGTTGATTATGCCCGTGTTACGTGTCGTGTCATGACCGCGCGTATTTTTCGCAGCGTGGTGAATACAACGTTTTATGCGATTCGAAAAATGTTGGCCGGCAAAATAAAAAGAATCGAATCCAATAAACAAATTATATCACGCTTACGAAACCCGCCTTCGAACTCTGCGAAAATTAACACAAAAAACCATCAGCATTATTGTAATTATGAGGTATAAAAAAAATTATGAGTATAAAAAACTAACCCTTCCGATAATATTCATTCGTTTCACCCATTAGAGTTGAGTACGGGCATCCGCTTACAAGTCGTATAAATGTTTCCCACAAATGTAAATAAATAAACGTATATATATATATATATATATATATATATATATATATATATATGCAGTATTTATGAAGTCATGACACTCATAATGGCTCCCGCTGTTTTACATACCGGATATTTGCAGACATAGCTCTAATAAATAAACGCGCGTCCATCAAGTTCACACAGACCCGGCAATTGAACGATCGGCGTTTCTATATAAAAGCTTAAAAGTAAAACGGCCGAATATATCCGTGAAAGCGTGGACGCTGATGTTGCGTAAACTCGTACGTTGCGGTAACCGAGTCTACTGGAGTGAGCGTCGTCAGGGTCTGGCGACGTCCATAGCCGTATGAACTCTACTCCGATCTGTTTAATTTGAATTTATAATAATTTGTCACTCTTATAGTTTAAATTGTAGATTTTATAAAACACTTTCAGTTTTTCAGGTTCCATTAATTAAATTTAACTTGTAATAGGTATAAATACACAAAGTATATAAATATATATATATACACACATAAGGTTATATATTTATATATAACAAACTACAACTTTTGAAGTTTAAAATAAAACCAACTGTATTTTTAAATGTTCCGACAATTATCCTAGTGACATTTTTTATCAATTCTTATTCTATTAGAACTTATTCCCTCGTCTTTATTTTTAGTAATAAATAATGCGTGGGTGTTATACAATAAATATATACACATATTAATAAATCATCAAACGGATTCGTATGAGTATATATATATATATATATATATATATATATATATATATATATATATATATAACATAGTGAATGAAAATGGCGAAACGAAAACTCAATTAATTATCATAGTGGAAATCGAATCGTCTCAGGCGTTGCGAATCCTGCGCCTGTTTCACGTTCCGTCGCGAACCGCTCGGTAGTAGAAAGTTGTTTGCCCAAAGCCTCCTTGATTTTTATCTTTTCCTCTTTTTATTCTCTTATATTGGAGCGAAGGATATGTCTTAACGCCGTCCCCACTGCCGATACCCGAAGGTCGGAGAAAACGCGGTATCGTCACACACATCGGGTCAATTCCGATACCCTTTATAGTTCGAAGGGACTCCAGACGAAAGAGTCTGAGAATTAACAGCGAATTCCCGACGGGGAACATCCTCGCGAACACGAGAGGATTAAATGAGATTTTTATTTACACGAGCGGAAATCTACAGTTCAATTTGAGGTATATGCTTTGAAGTTTCTCAGATTTTCTCAATCTCCCGAGGTCGTGTTACAAGTCGCCTGCCTAGCGATCGGGCCCAGAATTCAGTGAGAAAATCGATTTAAAAGAAAATATAAATAGTTTTTCAGGCCCGACGACGGTGGACGACACTGTGTACAAAGAACGATACGACGCTGCAATATATTGACGGAATAAATTTAGATTTCGTGCACATTAAAAATAGGCCCGATAACGCGCGGGGGGCATGGTGGACACTGAGACTTCTAAGGTCACGACAATCGCGCTTCAGAATTACCAATATTGCCGAAAATCTCAATTTCGCGCACGCTCCGATAAGTTATGCTTGACTATTTCCAGTATAAACAATGAATGTTATAATATCTGGATACCGGGACCTGCCTTCCGGGTTCGGACTCGGGGAAATGCCCCCTCCAAAAGCTACGGTCGTTACTTTCTCGGCGGTCCAGGAATTGAAAACTGGGAGCGGCGAGGGTGTTGCGCCCCCTAAGACCGGTTTTAGGCGCTCAAAACAGGATCCGATTTCTCCGAACCGGTCAATCGTCAACACTAGCGGACACCTACTAGGCGCCTCCGGGGCAGCGGAGTTCCCAATCCCGAGATATAAATCCCCCCGATGAATGAAGCACAGGAGCTCGGTGGCGAGGGGGGGGGGAGAACCGGTCTGTTTTCCCGTACGGAGTTCCGAAACCGACGGCCGGTAGGTATATCGTCACTCTACCGCCAGAATGGACCCAGGCCTGAGATTTCTCACGGGGCTATTCTTAATTAATAATATTCTCTAATGGCCTATATAATGTTGTATAGGACGGACGGTAGTAATTGTCGCACATTAAGAACAATTATATATACAGCCAGGAATACCTTTTATGTGGTCGGCGAGGGTTTGGAATACCGTAGTTTCCTCAATCTCTTGTTTCCAAAAGAAAAAACTATGACATTTGCAAACACCAAAACAAAGATAGTATATATATATATATATATATATATATATATATATATATATATATATATATTCGATAAATACAACAACTTGTACATGACCCACAAGCATGACACAGCTATTGAAGATTGCGATCAGCCGAAATCGGTCTAGTAAAAGTTCACACTGGCGAGAGAAAACAGAACTGTACAATTATTGCCTATCAACAATCGATGACGAAAACCTGGGAGATAAAAAAGAATGTCCCGAGGCTTGTTTCGGCTTCTCATCGTCGTCAGTAATACCGTGGTCTTATCAGCGGGCGGACAAAGCTAATTACCTCACGCAGACAGTCTATATTAGACTACCGCGCCACATATCACTGCTTATTGCCCCAATCAAAACTCGCGGTTCATTATTATTATTTGATTTTATTTGTATAGCGCCAGTAGTCGCATTTCATTAATGCATTTCAATATTTTGCCGGCTCCCTTCGTCGAGCCTAATAAGCAGGCAAAATCTTCCATTGTGTAAAACCGCTGATGAATTTTGCCAAAATAAAACTGTTACCTATAATGGAATAAAATTCTAAGGTTAGCCTTCCATACAACCGAACGCTTCTCCCACATAGGTGAATTTTTCAAAAAAATATATTATTTCCAGACCTCATAACAGCGATACATACAGAATGATCTTCCGTTTTTACGAGAATAATTTCAGTTTTAATCTGTTGTTTTCCGTTTATCTTTCGGGGTGCCCAAGGCGCGTTGACTGCAGGATTCTCGAGACATCCACCGTCGGCTATACGTTAAGTATAAGTACAATTCGTCAGGTGAGATGAAAGAAGTTATTTTTGCTGAGAAACTTTCCTGTTTTTTTTTATCTCGTTTAACTTCCGCGGCGGTTTTCGCGACGATTTTCGTCTTTTCGTTGTAGCGTTAGTGAACTCAAGGTTAGCACAAAGATAGAGTTATGACGATCCAGCAATAAAGATTATTTAGATCCATTTCACCGAATTCGGGGAAACCATCGTATCACTTTGTAATGCGCCGCTCTAGGAATAAAGCCAGTTTTAGACTCAAGTATCGGGACAATTTTTTATTTAGTCGAATTTTTAGTTTTCTGGTCGGAGTGTAGGAACACCTGAAAAAATACTTTGAAGTATAATTCCGGGACACTGCTACACAATTCAAGTGTACACAAGTTCATCCGCCCGATGATTTTAAGACTTCAGATCAGTTCTTATTCACAGGCGAAATCCTAGAGAAAGTGCCCGGGGTTAGACCCGGGTTGGATCGAGCGAACGAAGGAAGAAGTTAATAGTGTCCGATTAAGGTTAGTGTAATTTGTGCTCTGGTAGCGAGTGTGTACGTTGTCTATTTAGAGAAAGGCGGGGCCGATTGCCAACATAACACTGGCAACCGGCGAGCCGCTTGCGACACGGGTTTTAGTTTTAATGCTGCAAGAGGACGGGAGGGGGGCGATTGACGAGTATAATCGTAAAAATCGGCGAGCTCCGGCCTCCCCCCTTCGGAAGGGGGCCGTAAAAAAGCCTAGGGCCCACTACAAATCAATTTTAAACTGTTCCCTTATCTCGCCCCCCGGACTCCTTTAAGAGTGACCGCCGATTCTGGTCATCGGCATTTTTAAATCTTCTCCCAGACAATAGCACCGCGGTGGCACTTCCGTAGTACCGTTTAATGGCGCCGTCACCGGAATTCTACCTGTGGAACCACGATACCCCCTCAACCCCAAAAAAAACCAGCACTGGTTTAGACTATTTTAAAGTATATTCGCTTCGGACATATACCCTCACTGATTTCAGTCTTGGTCCAAATAAATTCTCCAAGACACCAGAGGTAAAATTGAGTACTCCTTCGCGACACCTTACAACACTCGAGATGAACCCGAGCTTCATAAAACTGCACTCACTGTAAGCTCTATAGGTCTAATGAGTTTTTTATCCTCGGTTTAAGCGCGCGCTTAATTTTTTTTAATTTCTTATTTTATATCTAGACTTAGGAGTTTTCCAGATTAAAGTTTTCCCGATTCTCCTTTTTCCTTTTTTTATTCCCGAACCAATTAATCCCGCAAGTTGAAGCACGGCCGCTAACTTCAAAGCGATTATTCACCGAGAAAGGCGGAGGACTGTTCAATAAAAATAAGATTGCGTTAATGAAAGGTTGTTCGTTGTTTTTTTCCGCTCATTCTCCTACTTCTTCTTCTTCTTCTTCCTTTCTTCTTTATAAATGACGAACCAGAAAAAACTGAACGCGGGCCAAAGAAATCTGGCAATCCCATTGCCCGACTGCCAAAACCTTATTTATTATTCGACGGTTGTTTTCAAGACTCGTCCTTTAAACGGGGGACCCAAAGCTATAATTCGCCTTATTATTGTCCCGAGTCGCTCAATTCACGACGGTGAGGATTTTCCCATCCCCGTTCGGGAGTTGATTAATAAAAAACGAAATACGCCGAATACACATAACAGACTGTTTCGTACGTAACAAATAAATAAATTAGATATAAAAGGAACAAAGTTACAAACAATAGAAACATTATGCAAAGATATCTGCATATGTGCCACGATATTTTCGGGACGAAAAACGTGTAACTGTGATAAATCAAATATACCAAGATATATATTGTTGTCTATTTAGGATATAGACCGTGGCCCGAAACGCGCGTTACCGATTATTCCCCAAACATTCGGGCGATAACAGATTATATATATATATATATATATATATATATATATATATATATATATATATATATTTGTATGTATATATATTAGTATATTGATTTTAATAATTATAACTAATAACAATAACACAAACAGTTGTTGGGTCGGACGCGATTTTTCATAAGTTAATTCAGATGAGGGCAGGTTGTTTACAGTGGCTCAATGAGCCGGATGTAGGGCTACAGTGGGGAAAACAGACAGCGGTCGGTAGGAACAAAAATGAAGATATCTATTTTAAAAAAAATAAAATGAGATAAGCGAATTAAATCGTTATCAACTGGTTATTCGGGGCCGATGCTGTAGAGTGCTATAGGAGACGGAAAACCGACAGTCAAAGATATTGCCCGATTCCTAGTTTTAGAACACAGTTCGGGATACCCGTGGCGCCTTCCTATCCTAGTGATAACATCAAGTATTATCGAATGTTTCTTGTTTTTATAATGCACTATGCGTGACACGTCAGGAAACGTACTTAAAATCCAGAGGGCGAACTCCGCCCGCCTTTATACAAATATTCAATTTTTTAACACTTCTAATGATGGATCTAATTTGAATCGGAACTTTCCTGTAAACAGAGACAAAGCTCGAAGGACAACGAAGCTATTATTTCAATTATAATGAGAGCGACAATTACTTTCGAATGAGACAATTGTTCAGACCGCGGACAATATATACAGTATAAATCCGAGCTAAACAAAAACGTGGTATCGTAAATGAAATTTAATGAAAAGGTAGATATGTATATATACATATAGACACATGGGAGATACGAATGGCAATTTTCAATGCAACACTTTTTACTCTTACTAGGTTGAAACTTCACTTTTCTGGGGAAAATAACAAGAATCGCTTCATACTTTAATGGGCGGACTCGGACGAGAGTAACGACATAATAGGGTCGAACGTAGGAAGGACATTTTTCAATTATCTCGAATTGCAATTGTTTAAAGTACCACTATGTTTCTCGTCCAGAGTATGAAGCGCGCCAAAATCAAAATGCGAAATCGGCACTCGTCAAAAAACCACAACCGAGATCATTTTTTTCCGGTGAAAATATCGGAGATTAAATGATCAATTTAGTGTCAAATTCAGTGATGTAAACAAAACAAAAAATGACGCAACGTTTAGTCGCCAAAATAAATCATTCGGGAACAAGGCAAAGAAAAGTAAAATTTGGAAATAAAATAAAACGGGTATAAAACGTAAATATAAAACAGGTCGATTAAAATACGGACGGAATCCCGTTAACACATTTCACGACATTAAGCACACGGGCGAGTACGGTGCCTTAAAATGTCAAACTCGGCGGAAAGTGGTAGAATCTCGTCACGAAACAAAAACCAGAAAGGGTTTCCGAAAATCTCACTGTCATAGGACAACAACAGAACACACCGCGAGTATCCTGGTTTTTCTTTCGATCGACGACAGATAGAAAACAAAACTCGTCCTCCACGGTAACGGATAAAAAAATATGTTACCGTTATAACAAAACGGGGTCGCCGGAAGCGGGAATTTTCAAAAACCGCTCCTATATGAATATTTCGATCGGGTCGGGAAAACGTTGGAAGGCGGTGAATCACAAATCTACCAAAATAATACGATAAAGGTAATTATCGAAAATCCGGGAACGGGCACTGTATGCCAATAGTAAACGATACAAAGAGGAGGTATAACACGTACGATCGAACCCGGAACACGTTAGGACGGATCGTAGCGCGGAGAATTTGGCCGGGGACGGAGAGGCGGCGGAAGAGAGGTCTGTCGGATCGGAGACGGCCCTTTACCCTTAAAGGGAAACGGACGCCCTAAAAATAGTGGAGGGACGCGGGCGCCGATTTCAAAGGAGCGCGGGATTTTTCGAACGCGGAGCTCGGTCGCCCCAGTGACGGCTTTCTGTTGTCGAACGGTCGGGCCGTCTGGGCCCCCACCCGAACCCCCGGACATAGGAGGTTTCACTCGGAGGATGGGCACTTTCCCGTCGGCGGCCAATAACCGGAGCTACCGGGGTCCGTTCCGGGTGACGTTTCGGAAGGCGAACGAGAAAACGCGGTTTCCGCTCGGATTTCCTCAGATAGCCGACGACGGGACGGGGTAAACGAACAGGGACGCCGACGCCGAAACGGAGGGTAAACTGTCAAAGAGACGGGGGAGGCGCGTCGCGGCGGTTAAACGGCCGAATTCGGGTGCCGGCGGTGGACGCTAAAAAATAACGAACGGAGAGGGGGGCGCAGCGGGCACGTTTCGTTAAAACCGTTACGTCCCGACCGAACACTGGGTTGTCACTTTCGGGTAAACGCCCGTAAAAATGCGGCCGCTCCCGTGGCGGACGACCGAGTCGGTTCCGCGGCGGACGGACGCCGAGGGGGCCCGGCCCGGCCCCCGGAACTGGCCGCCGCCAAACACGACAACTATGTCAAGTATTGGTGGATCGCGAACGCATCGACTCGTCGGACGTCGTCTCGAATACGGACAGACACGGTACACTGGGATAGGATTCGTGTTGAAAATAACGTGTGGACTCACCGGACGGAAAACGGTGCGCCTCCTCGGCGGTTTTGATGAAATTTAGAGAGGTATTCGGTCCGTAAATATGAAGAGTCGGCCTGGTTTTGGTATGCCAAGAATGGCACAAAGAATCTGGACAACGCACTGAGCTCGGGCGCAGCCCTCGCGCGCATCACCCTTTCCCCCTCCACAGTCATGGCCACCGCCGAACGAGTTCTCTTATTTTAAACCGATTTTCTACCCTTACGGGTATTTCCGCCCTCCGGACTTTATTTGAACTTTATACTTTTTATTTAAACTCGCCTAGGAATGCTCGAAATACCGCCTATCCTAGAAGAAAAACGCCCCCGGTTACATCCTCCGGTTGTGCGGTCGTTACACGTTTACGTTCGATTATTACATTATTCCGCGGATACTATCCTTTCCGCCGTTTTTCCTAGTTAATAATAAAACCCCCGGCCTGTCGAATCAACTTTACCTAACGTTTCTATGGATAAATAAAGTAACGAGGATTTTAATTCCGCGTTTTCCCAACAGAGAACAGCACAACTCGCCGCTCGTTTCGGTTGCCCGGTGACTGCTGGAAGGGCCGAAGTAAATAGAAGAAAACCGAAGCCGCTAGAAATGTTCTTCGAATTTATTATTGATAACGCCCCGATAACGTATAAAAAATCTTTAAGAGAACCGACGCGGTATAATAATATTAACTTCGACTCGGCGAGTAATTATATCTTCTATCTGTTCCGCAATATTTATTAACGCAAAAATATTGTTATATATGTTGCCCATAATTAAATTTATTCGGTAGAACTTATTCAGCGACCTGCTTTGCTCGACAACATATTTCAAAATGCGTACTTATTTAATCGTTAAATAATTTTCAATTGTTCATTTATACAACATATGTAAAAAAATGTGATTTTCATTTAAGATTTATTTTTTGACTGATAAAATATAATAGATTTATTTTATTTAAATTTTCGTATACGATGAATTAATTACCAGAAAGAAGTTTCTTATTACCCAGAGGTAATATACACAGCAAAAGAAATCTCTCTCGGTGGAAAAATGTAAATAAGTAAAAAATCAAAAAACTGGTAGACTAATGTTTTTCCAACTTTTCTATTTAGTTATTTGAATTTTAAATGTTTATCCTATAATATACAAACATAAAATTATGCTAATTTTGAATCCAGGCAGATTTTATCTTGGATTAATAGTATTCTAAAGCAATTTCATTGTGCTACACATTAATAACATTTTTAATAAGCAAGCTACATCAAAGGTTATTAAATGTTAATTTTCAGATTTGAATTATTTTTCAATTTCATTCAAATGTTAAATGTCATTCTGTTTATGTGTGATGTGTTACATTACATCAAATATAACATAACACATGCAGATTTAGAATAGTATTTTTTAAATACTTAATACCTAAAAGATTTTAAAAGATACTGAATGTTTTGCATTGTGCTTCTCTAAACCCTAGCTTTGTTCCATTATAATTTTATATTACTATAACAACTATAAGAATAATTAGGGTAATAAATAAATGCATTAGCTAAATAATGTGATACCATTTAATAATAATTTCAGAAATTAAAGTCCTACTCACAGTACTGCTCTTTTTTGAGGATTATTATCTTGTAATATATATTAAGCTTAATTAAGAACTAATTCTTCCTATGCTTGAAAATTTAGACTGGTTGAATTCTCGTATATTTTCTTACAATGTTCAAGCTTTACGTAGGAAATATATTTTGCCCCTGAAACCATTATTTTGTGTATTCTGTATCAATTTTACATTTTAGCGAGATTAAAAAGGTTTAATACTTACAAGAAATTTGATGACTCTTCCACGCTGTTTGCTGCGAAATGAAGTTGTTTCAATAATACGAGGGCCATATCATACTGGGTTTGTAATGTTTCTTTTACTACTTAAGTAGCAAAACAAAGATGTTTTCATTCGTGATATTTTCTGTCTCCACTCGTCAATTCAGTTCGAAGTTATTGCACCTTAGCGTCCTCGCCATCATGGGTAGCGGTCTTTGTAAGTAATACAGCGATGCGATTGTGCACACTATTACTTCGTAATACGGAGCGATCACACGTACATATATTTTGTTAGGTCGGTGCTCAGGACAAAATATGATAGAGAACAATAAAAACCGCAAGAGTTTTGATGCTCTTTAACTCCGCCAACTAAACGTTTATTCAAAAAGAGATGCTACCAACCTAAATGTAGAAAATATTCACTTTCTACCAATTCCTAACAAACCTTCAATTTGTAACCAAAGAGCAACTTATTCAAATTACAACTAAGTCAAACAAATTTCCATATTTTAATAATTAATTAGTTCAAATCAAACAGGGTAATATTTAGTGTAAGTTTCTCAACAATTTAGATTATATACCAGACTATTATGGATGTAATTTAGGGTGCTTAAAATTGATTTTGATTATTCTTCACAATTATGAAAATGTAGGCAAAAATGGGATCAAGAAAGACAAATATGTATTCCATTCAAGGTATAGAATGATGAAATTTAATTCCATAATGAGCTTGGGCTACTGCTAAATGCACTGTTATTCATCAAATTTATATAAATAAGTATAGTCAACGTCTGTACTCCTGAGCCTCCACATGTAAATAAATATATGTAATAAATAACCCTTGGACAAAAATATTGTCCCAGGATGTTGTTCTCAATCATTTTTAACATTCTAAAGTACAATAAATAAATTATATTATGGCTATATTAAATTTGTTATTTTAAATATAATTTATATAATTAGAATTTCATAGGGTTTACTTTCTACAATAAAACTGACATATTAGTAAATTTATTTATAATACTTGAATTACATAATATTTACAAATAAGTACTAAGAAGATTTTGTATTACAAACAATTACATAACCACCCTCAAATGTTAAAATATTTCATAATTTACCCATTAATTGTTACTGAAGGAACTGGCAATTGTTAATTTTATACAAAACTGAATGAGATAAGAAATGCACTATGTATGTGCCAATGAGCTATGAACTGATGTATATGGGTGTGTCTATATATATATATATATATATATATATATATATATATATATATATATATATATATACACACACAAAATATACTTGGATATTATCTTGGATGGACAGCGTTAGAACACTATTATATTAACCTAATAACGTGAATATAAGGTAACCAATGAAAAATGTTTTCTTACTCTAATCTAAATTTAAAAAAATCTAAATGATAAGGTATGCATAATATAATATTAAAATTACATACAAATTCAAATCATAATTATATTGAATTAAGCTAAGCACTGACAAACATAGTGAACACCAGCAATGAAAACCAACTGAATTCATTCCTTACCATTATTAGGCAAAATGTAATTTAATTCATTTTCATTTTGTCACATTAAATGACTGCACACATATGCAAATCTTTTATCAGGAATTTTTATTCATCTAATCATTGTTTTTGATCACATAAAAACAAAACATGTGCTTTGTACATAATGTTATAATTCCAAAATCATTCCAGATTTTATTTATTTTCTTCGGTATATTATTCCTGAAAAAATGGCAATTCTAACTGAAAACAAAACATAGAAATTGATGTTTTGAATTATGTAATAGTGCATGGATATAAGCATAACAATATTACTTATAAATGAACCACAATTTATTTCTGGAGAATATTTTCATCCTCTTAATTGCATTCTAAATAGAATTCCAGTAAAAGGATTGGTTTTAACCACTATCAAAATTCCCAGTTTGTAAATAAAAATTCACATTGCAAATATTTACAAATTGTTTTTTATTAATTTATTCATAGCATTACTAATTTATAAACTGGAAATTAAAAACAGAATATTCAATATAAACCCTAATGAAATCCATATAATTTCAACAAAAACTAAAGAATTGCAATTTTGAGGTAAACTGAAAGGTGTCCAAAACTACAAGAACATTATTCATTTTTACAGTGCAACATTCAAAGGTATTTCATATATTTAAATTATATAAACATACCACCTGTCAAGTTTTATGGGTTTCATGAAGAAACACCTATTTACATATGAAAATGTTTCCTGCAAAATAATTATGAACTATTTATGGTTCATTAAATTACTTTGGCCAGCATAAAAGAGATCAATTAGCACAAATGTGTATGTTTGAACATTGAATATTTCAATGTTAGTTGATTATTTTTTGCCTCAATAGAACTTAGCAAAGTGAATTTCATATTAAATATAAAATGTACAGTGTGTGTATATATATATATATATATATATATATATATATATATATATATATATATATATACCATAAAATGAATTTTAAATATATTCTAAAAAAAGTATTTCTACAAGTTTATAGCCATGAATCTCCTTAAGGAATACATAATATATATGGAACTAGCATAGAATAATTAACTAAAAGACAAAGTATACTTTTGTCCTGTACAATTATAATAATACAGTAACTAATTCATATCCAAACTTTTATAAGAAGCAATAATTGGACCATTTGGTATAACCAATAAAACCAACATATCTGCAGGACCATTACGTGTCATTACACCAAAGTACCATCAAGTCATCCTTTTATTAAATAAACACACTATTTCCATATATAAATAAGCATGAATGATATGTGATCATTTAAAAATATTAACTATAATAACATTCATTACAACAAAATTTGTAAACGTTTTATAAAATGAATAAACTTTATGAATAGCAAATTTAAACAGAATATTAAAATTAAATGTTTTGATCCATTTATTTATACACATAATTATGGGAGGTTTATAAACTGAAATTATTTCTATGCATCATGTATCATAATAGAAACAAGAATAAAAAAATATTTACACTACAATATATAACATATTAGATGTCGTGAAGGTATTACACTTGCTGAACCAAACCACAAAAATTCTCATGTACTCACACAATGATTTAATAAGTGTATAAATATTAGAGACAATTATAAAAATAACTCTGCATCAGTAATAAATTTAGTAAGCTTCAAAATAAGGTAATGCACTACTATGACTGTACTGTTCAATTTGCATTACATATTTATGAAGTATTTTTGTTACCTCCGTACGGCATCATGTATTTCACTGCACTTATATGACTATAATATACAATTAATAAATAGGCCTGATATGTACTAAAAAACTATAAATTCAATATTATGGTTTTTGTGATGAATTTCAATAAACATCAGTCATCTTTTTTTAATTCACTACATGTTTTCGCAACATTATTGTTTCTAATATAATCATAATTATTGCTAAACATTTCATTCACAATTGATCCTAATGATACCAGTAAATAATGATGACACTTACTGAAAATATGAATCAAAATATATTGTAAAACACAACAAGTATAAAGCATACTAATCCAAAAAGCATAGGGAAGTACCTATCATGTCATTCATTGCATTAAGGGTTAATCTTTCATAAACTGACAAATTTGTGCCCTCCCATTAAAAAAGGACTCTAGTATACAATCACTCAGAAAGCGATAAATTCAAATTATAAAAATACATCTGCATTAAACCATAATAGAAATAGTTAGGTACACTGAAAATTTATAAACTACTTTTCAACCATTAAGAAGATAGTAAATAAATTAAATAATCATTAATATAATGTTTGAAAAATATGAGCAAACCAGGCTTTAAAAACAATCATAATGATTTATCAAGTATTTCGTTTAGTGATAAAAATAAAAAATAAAAGCATTAACTTCAAGAATCTAATTAATTACTAACTATAATAATGAGCAAACTACAGAGCCATATCATGTAATAAGAAACAAAAAATATCTTCAATATTTCATGAACACAAGATCACTGCATTACAGCTAGCTCACATATAAAATTATAATCCACAATTTACACCTCAATTACAGGACAAAAAACAAAGGCCACTTCAGTAAGTAATTCACTCAAGTTCTTACTATATGTTTAAATTTTGGATGCACATGATGGTAGTTTGTAAAAATTACACACGTTAATGACAAAACACAAATTATGTATATTACTACAAACAGTAAATTTGTTCCCAATTCTATAAATATAGTGTTTAAGAAGCTCTAAAATTGTGTCCAAATGTTAAATGATAAGCTTACTAAAAAGTGTTTAATCAATTTAAAAATTTTTTTACAAAAAATATTACCTAAACTTTGAATATGAAAATGTAGTACTATTTGACTTGCAGTATCCCAATTTCTCAAAGAAATTATTTGTTTCATTTTTGTTTATGATGCCCTACTACCATAATTATTTCTGAAGGCATGTGGAATAAATAGGCATTGTTCGTCATGAATAATGCTTTACTAAATAGTTGCCTACATAAAAGCAAGTAAAGCATTGTAAAAGAACATTACCAGTCAATTAATACATATTTAATGATAATAATATATTAATTAATATATTTTGGAAAACTAAAATTTATTAATTTTATTATTCAATATTTACACAATATTATGAATTCTTGCCTAGTATGATTTATTGTGAAAGGTCAGTTCAGTTCTTTCAAGTTCTCTCTAAGTTAAGGACATTAGTACACCATAGTTTTACTTCACACAACAACCTGAACGGAATGCAATATTTAATTACTACTTGCCCACAATTATTGTGGTTTATAACAGCATAAATATTTTAAAGCACAAATAAGCAGACATAAATCATTATGTTGAGTATTTATACAATATAATAAATAAGTAAGATGCCAATACTAAATTTAACCAAAACAAAAATCCAGTTTAATCTGATATAAATTCATTATAGCAATTTCTCTGAAATAAACAAATTTATAGAATTAATTACTAAATACAGTTAAAGAAGGTTGATGAGTGAGTAAGGCTGTAAGGTGGTCCTAAACTGTCCTGGAAAAAAAATTAAATGTCATTTATTTCTGTAGCCTGCAATACTAATTTACAAATCCATTGATAATCTTGTGATTGACAATATTTGTTTAATATTGAAAAAATCCGTATCAAGGGTGGAACATCTCTGGCATAAGAGCACATATGAACTGCTAAACTCTGGGTCCCAAGATGCATGAGCCGCACTGAGATTTCATATATATATATATCAGGATAAGATTAACGTTAAAATATTATTGGAAAAAACTCACACCTGTTGAGTGTTGTCAGTTTCTGACACAAGTATCATAATAATTTTCTTTGATTTCTTGAATTTTAGTAACATCATCTTTCCATGTATTAGGCTGTGCTGGAGCAGTTGGAGTTACAATATTTGTTTGAAAAGCTGTGGCCCATGGAAATCTTTCATGACATGACACTACGAATAGCGCTAAATTCTCATTACAGGATCCAAAATCGCCTTCTTTCATGGCCTCCATGATGTCAACACACGTCTGTTAAGATAGAAAATAAAGAAAGGAATTAAAACTGGTACTGTCTAACTATATTGACGCATTAAACTATACACTCAAATAACTGCACATAAGTATCACATTATGTGACTCAATAATCGTATATCTGCAATAACTGCATAACTACAGAAAATTGAAAATTATTTATTATTTATTTTTTACTATCTAGAAAATTGAATTTTATTTACCTTAAAATTAAAGAATATAACTTAACAAAAAACAACAAGGAACCTAAAAGAAAAATATGTGAACATGTGCAAGCATGCAGAGAGAGAGAGAGAGAGAGAGAGAGAGAGAGAGAGAGAGAGAGAGAGAGAGAGAGAGAGAGAGAGAGAGAGAGAGAGAGAGAGAGAGAGAGAGAGAGAGAGAGAGAGAGAGAGAGAGAGAGAGAGAGAGAGAGAGAGAGAGAGAGAGAGAGAGAGAGAGAGAGAGAGAGAGAGAGAGAGAGAGAGAGAGAGAGAGAGAGAGAGGGGGGGGCACACCCACACACAAAACATATAAACAGACATATGCAATGACTCAGAAACTAATTGCATATAAACACCACCTGTTAAGGCCCTAATAAGTTTTAAAAAATACTAAATCAAATAACATTATGATTTAAACTCCACCATGAATTAAACCATAATTTAAAATAAAATGGTTTAAATTTATGGGATATGTAATAATGAAAAGTTACTTGTATTGTAACTCCCTCCAAAGATGGCCTAAGATTAACTACAAGCCCTATAGCTTCCTCTTGTTTTGTTTTGTCCAGCATATACATAAGTCTTGCACCTGTAATATACCAAAAGATGTTTCAATTGTTTGTTTATACTATATTACACTATAATATTATATATACTCATACATATTATTATTTGTATATTATTCATGATAAGATAGAAATCAGAAAATTACATTGGCTTAATATATAAAAAAATGCAGAAAACTGACATAACTAATGAAAATGTTCACACAGGAAGCAGAACAAAAGTAAAAAGTCAATTAAATTACCTTCAAAAACAGCTGGCAAGTAGTCCTTGTGTTCCTCCAGATATTCTGAATTTATTTCAATAGGAGAACGGTCTCGTAATATAGGTTTCATTTGGTTTTGTATTACAGTTACTACTGGTTTAGCAAGTGCATTATTTGCTTCCCAAATAAGCATCTGTCTAGAGAAACATACTAATATCCTATGAACTTGGGGATGCGAAGGATCAACATTGTAAGCTCTTTTCACACTCTGAAGCATTAGTAATGGCTTTTCTGTAAAAAAATATTTCAAATTAAAAATGTGGAACATATTTCAGTGATCACCATATACTTAATTTATCAAACAATAATTAAAAAACAAATATCAGCTAACAAACATTTTAGCACACCCCTCAAAAATAAATATAAATTCTTATTACAAATAAATTATTTATGGTTTTACCTTTTCTTGAATATATTTTGTATGCCATAATATGGGTCTCCACTTTATTAGAACACAATTTCTGGAGGGGCTGCAAGAATTTTATAGCCTGTTCCAATGGATCAGGAACCTGTCAAAATTATCAGAATGTATTAGTCACATACCATCATAAACTACATTCAATCCTAGAATTTGGCAAAATACTGCCGAGAAACTATAAAATTGCACTATAAGTACTATATACTCAAGTATACGCGAAACTTTAATTTTAAATCATAATATGAATTAAAAATTCATGACAATAATTAAAATAAAAATACTTAAATTAAATAACCTACTTTAGCTAACTTTTCAGGGACAAGCTCATCCAAGGGTACAGAATCGGTTTCGGGATCATTTGCTGATTGTCTTGACTTGTTATGAAGCTCACGTTTCTCAGCAGCAGCTGTTGCTTCAGCTTGAAGCAACTCTGCCTTCCTCTGTGCTTTTCGCTGCTTATTTCTGAGCTTCTTTAGCTCACTAGGAGCAAGATTCTCTGAAAAAATATAAAAGATATAGAACTGAAAAATCTAAATAATTTAAAAAAATAAACAATGGTATCAACAAACAAGGCTCTACAGATGATACCAACATCTTTCCAGATGTGCACCTCAAATGCCATCCATGAGCGTGGTCACTGCAGAGAAGTACGAATTAAGTGTATCAAAGTCAAATCAGACAAAATTTTCTCCCTGTCCATTTCTTTTTCAGAAAAATAATGGTTAAATGAATCTAGTAAAAGATAAGGCAGGCTATTTAGTTTTGTGATCCTTTCAAATATTATCCAAGCTGTTCAAGTTTCAAAGGGTGGTGTAACAATTTCTTTATTTATCTTTACCATCTACTAATACAGTAATTATAAAATACAATAAGGATAGTTTTTAATAATTAATTATAATAAATAAATAAATAATTTGTAATTAATTATAAAATAAATAAAAAACAAACAAAAGAAATGAAAATCCTTCTAACATACTTCATAAACAAACACAAGGAGGGATAAGTTTGAAAGTAATCCAATAATGCTGAAAGTAATTCCTCCTGGTAACATCAAAATTGTTAGAAAATATCACACTCATTTTCCCTTTATAAATAAGTGAATTTTCAAAATATAAGTTTTCATTCATGAGTTATACAAACAAACATATTTTACATGACAAAGAAAGCTTTCATAATTTTTAGCACAGTTGATAAAATGATATGAAATGATAGTTAGAATACTATAATTACAATATCTATACAGTTGAAAAGTAATAAACTCAAATTGTTTAAAAGTTGTTTAAGCAAATGATTTAAAAGTTAATGGGATTGAATCCAGGACCTGCCCTCCAAGAGGGGCCAGATCATGTAATGAAAATGCGGTTCTCTAGGTTCTTTTCTTTCTCACGCCGAGATATGTAACGAAGTCAACTGGTATTATCGAAATTATGTACCTCTTTAACCTTTGTAGGGTATGTTCTGCCACATCATGCCGGAGGGGGCTAATGGCATAGAGTAGTATTGTTATCTGGCTAAGTATCTCAGATTTTAGGAGACTACAGAGTCAGTGTTTGCAAGAAGTATAATTTCAGGCATAATTTATTATTTGTAGTAAATGTCACTTTTTATTTCATTACAATTATACATTCATTTGATAAAATTATAGTAAGGCCACCAGGCATAAAGCCACAAGCACTCACTATAAACTCTGCATAAAACCAGGTATGTATTAAAGTTCATAAATCTAACAAGCATACTATATTAAGAGTAAAATGAACATTAAAAACACTCTTAAACACAAAAAGATTACATGCTGTGAAAGAACCTTAAAATGAATAAGATCATTCATAAAAAGTAACAGTTGTGATCCAATAATTAGTTGATAAAAAATCGTTTAGGAACAATGTGGATTAACAATAATTTTATTATGTGGATATAGTATATCTTCCATATGTAGGTTTGCTAAAAGCAGCGCTGGTGTTTGAGAAGTATAAATTAACATAAGATAAATGGTAGGTCAATCTCGCTGGTGGAGAAAAGTTTGTTAAAGAAATATCTTTCATCAGTCGTTGCGGACGGACCGTCACTACTGTGTTCATACACAAAGTATAGGAGAGACTGTAATATCCCAGAGTTCAGTGTTGTGAGCACTAGATCAGTCCAGATATGTTTAAGGAAACAAATCATTGGATATATTATTACTCTAAGATTCTAGGAAATTCTGTCGAAAAATAAAAAATTAGTGAACATATGTTCCAGTAATTCAGATTTTGCCCCCTATAAGAAATTGCCTGTATAATAAATAAAATAATTATAAACCCGACTCGGTAAACTACCTACACTCTGTTAGCATTTACTCTTCTCGGAAAATTAATTTCGTGGCAAACTGCATCCCCGGGGAACCGCACTTAGATCCGACGATACCTCCGAAGTCTTGCCTCACCCGGGAAATAAAGCGACCCCCGGCGAATATTAAAAGGAGGGAAGGAAAATAGAGAAATTAAAGGGCAATTTACAAATAACGACTGTCCTCTGGATGGGTGGGGACCCCAGGTTGATGCAATTTTTGCCACGCCCATGCGGCGAAAGGCGATCCGTATTTTTATCGGTCGTGACTCCACGACTCGACCTCGCCACAAACGAAATATTCCCACAGGGGAAAAAATCATTTACCGACGGCCTCTGGACACGTTTTATTTAAGGTGCTCGCGAGGGTTCGAAATATCATCACACCTGAGATTCCTCCCCATCGGGTTATCAGAGTAGTGGTGTATGATCCATCAATCCCACGGCTCCGGATCAAATGAATTTTAACCCTAAGTACAGAATTACACACAGAGATATAGCACTAAAAACTAGCAATACGCACCTCAGGGTTTACCCTCCCTGAGAAGGGTCTAGGCCCAGAAGGTGGCGTCCATTCATTAGATGTCTTGAGATACTTAGACATTTTAGTTAACGAACAAAGAAATTGGACGTTTCACACACAATTACTGGACAAAAACAAACTATACTTCAGTAAATAAGAGTAATGTGTTCAAGTTCTTATTATATGGTTAAATTTTGGATGCACATGATGGTAGTTTGAATAATTACAAATTAGGTATATTACTAAAAACAGTAAATTTGCTACTAATTCTGTAAATATAGTGTTTAAGAAGCTCTAATATTGGGTCCAAATGTTAAAATATAAGGTTACTAAAAAGTGTTTAGTAAATTTTAAAAATGCTTCAAAAAATATTCCCTAAATATAGAATATGAAAATATATAATTTTTTTGGCTCGCAGTATCCCAAGTAAATAAATTGTTGACTTCATAATTGGGTAGAAACCAAAATCAAACGGAAAGTATAACTCTGTTTTTAATCATCTCTCTTGATTTCGTTTTCAACCCAGTTATGAATTCAATAATTACTTTAGCGATATAATGTAATCACAAGTAAATTTTGGAATAAAATTGCCAAAATGTTCTCCAATATGAGAAGATAGGGAAGCTAAGAGTAGAATAATCTAAGAAAAGGTAACAAATCTAAAAACTCGGAGGACCTTTGAAACAAGTCATTATTAGACCTGTTAAGACATATTCATTTTCTCCCATTCCAAATATTGTTTATATAAAATAGTTTATTTGTATTTTAAATAATATAAATACAAATTAGTTCGATCAGATATAAAGTTTAACGTTTTTACGATAGACATGGGGGCCTAGGTAGTGAGTTGGAATTAAAAGAACAACAATTAATTTTCACTCATTGTAAATATTATCGAGGGAATGTAGTGTACAGTAGTTTGGTTTTATTTTCAATATTATAAACAAACATGTTGCGGCCGGATCTAAAGTTGTATAGGCCGTCGCGATAAGAACGGTTAAATCGTAATAATAGACACGGGGCCTAAGGATTAAAACATAAAATCATATCTTATGTTTTGAATATTCCAACCAATAATGCAAAAAAGCTTTAGCTCTTTGTTGAAATTTGTAGCAATCAGTTAATGCCTTCAGAATAGGTTTAAAGGCCTGAACTACCCGTTCAAAGAAATGTATACAATAATGGGGGAATCGAGGGGGGTGGGTGAAAATATTGAACAAATGTTCCCCGTGTTCTGAGTAAGAGCGGTTATAAAAGAAACGAAGGGAAAGGCTGGAAAGCAAAACAAAAGAGTTGGAGGGCCTGTGAAATAGGAGGATAGAGACACGGGGCTTAAGCGGTCGCCCATTTTAGTCTTGAGTTTCGACACGAAGTTTCTCACGAAAACAATCGCTTCGTTAGGAGAAAGCAAACAGCCGGCTAACGAAACTCTCGAAATGCGAATTTTTTAATAATAACAATAATACAAAAATATGCAAGATAAACCACTCCTTTTTTAATTTTTACGATACGGAGACAGAACAACTTCAGCTGAAAAAGGTTCTGGATAGTACCCAGGTTTGACCTTGTTTCCACAGTTATGCCACTCTCTACGTGTAAATGGGGATCACCTTGAGTATTACAGATGTAAAATGCTCAATCGACGATATTTCATTTAATAGCTCCAGCGGATGGAACTAACGTGGGAGCCGACGATGAAACGTTTATTCACGACAGTAGACTTTTATATTATTTTGAAAAAATAAACATTGCTCTAAATGCGACAGAACGAATTGTTGCAAGAGGGGGAACCAAGGGTGATACCGAGCGCATTTTTAGCATTTTATGATAAGCGTTGCACGTTATCGGGAGCAGGAAAATAAGAGACTATACTGGCTATTTTTTTGTAAAGATTATCCTTGCCAACTAGGAATATATTACTGGAAATCTTGACGTTGCACGAAGCTATTTTCAATTAATTATCGCGGAACGGAGTTTGGTTTCCTTCCATTATTCTTTGATTCATATTTCTTCGAATGTAAACAGAAAAGAAGAAATAATTAAATTAATTATGAGTAAAAATCCGCGCATATTCTCAAATGTAAAACGTTCCGACCTTTCGGTCGTACCCTTGGAAAGATGAGAATTTAAGATAATATAAATTCATCATCTAACTTGTGATGTTCTGTAGCCTCTCGCTGTGCCGGAGAACGGTAGCGGGTTCTCGCCTTCGTAACCCGTCCGTTAGCGTCCGTGCAGCTGCCGATGAAGCATCCTGTTAGTCCGGAGGCGGCGTTTTTCAACGCTTTTATCGCTGCCGGTCTCTCTCTCTCTCTCTAATACGCTCGCTTTTGTTATTCGATCGGTCGGCATATTCGGGCCACCATAGAGGGCTTTCGCCCCTCTCGCGTCAGTCCCGAAAAACTGTGACCAATCCGGGAATTCATTCTCTGATTTATGCGGACCGAATAAATCCCGTCCGATATTTTAAAAAGTCCGCAGGGCCATTTGGTCGGGCCCGATGGAATAACGCAACGAAAAAAGACCGGCCGCGTTCATTTCACGCGATACGTTCCACAACGGCGGACTAATTAGGGGAAATGCAATTACGTTCGAAGTGGCATAACACGCTATGCTTTTTTCATAAGATCGAAGCATAGAAAAAAACCCGGGCAACTGTGACCGGGGAAGTGATGCAACTGGACTGTAGCCGAAAATCGATATAGACGATCTGGAAATGTACAAAAAAAAAGATTTAGTTTTATGTTATGTTTTACATTATTGTGTACATATATATATATATAAATATAAACCCCCGTCAGTACGGGGTATAACGAAAAAGAACCGACCCGATGGTTCAAATTCGAGATCCGCGAGGGTTAGGAATATATTCGGTCCCCAAAGTTTTAACCTAGACCTGTTTCGTATCTTGCCAGTAACTTTCCGCGAGTAATACAGTAGGGCACTGTAGTGCTCGTGACTACAGGATCTAACATTTTTCAGTTAATTTCAACTTTAATGCTGATTAATGTCCCTTGCTAGATCGGTTTTGACTACTCGTAATCGCAAGTAGCATTCCTATCCTTACTGCCGCACCTGCTGTTCGACAGTACAGTGCGGACAGGATGCTCTGTCGCCAATCGGCACCCGTAATTGCCGGGTCACTGTTACTGCTACACAGATGTCTGCCTTAACGTTTCATTTTATTCTATTTCATATCGTGTCTATTTTGACCGAAACATGCCCGGTCTATTTAACACCAAATGGAAGGAAAATTGACCTATGGCGGACTGTAGACTATATCTCTCGGGCCCACGAACTCGATAAGTTTCAGAACCACTCTCTTTATTTAACTATTAGATTTGTGGCCATCTACACTCAGATTTGCACTTAGTGCGATTTTCTGAGAATTTTCATGACCCAGAATATTCTCCGAGGCATTAACAAAAGTTTTAATTAAACAAAAGTAAAATATGAAATGAGTAATTTTTTAAATATTTACGCGCTGTCTTTATCCTCCCAATAAGAGGTAATTAGTAAGATTACAAGAATATAAAATTGTATTCATCAAAATGAATATTTGATCAACATGTGATTGATGAAAGTCTGGCGTCAAAACATGAGTTAGTCGCCCATATTTCGTAACGGTGCACATCATTTTTTAAAAACTGTAAAAATAACAAAAATCTTAGTCCCTAATACATACAAATAATCGTATTGCCCAATACATTTTTTTGGCTCATTCTCTCACATGGGTGGTAGGTGTGAAAGTTTAGCTCTCAATATTGCCTGGCGACTGGTCCTTAAAATGACTGAGATAAATTATTTCTTCACAGCGGCGGACTCATTCCTGTTATTATCCAATACACGGGTTTCTTGAATACGACGAGCAATGGGCTAAATACAATTATCTATTTTATCATATTTCTAGCGCTGAAAGTAAAAAATATTTATAACTCGATACGACAGGTATCCACTGTCCGCTAACGGACTCCCATTGACAACGAAAACTACGAAATTGCGGCGTCGGAGAAAAAGAAATCGAGCAATTGCAAACCAAGGCTACCGCAACAACACTCGACGGCCGACAGTTTAATCTAAATTAAGTTTCCATCATTTTGGAAGAGAAAATATTAGTCTATCGTTCCGACATAATACCGCCTAAGTACGAAGCTTTTTTTCTGATCTAGCAATGACGATTTTTCACCGTCATACTAATCAGTTGTTTTCCCCCTTGATGCAATTATTTTTCTTACAAATGTTACTTTTTGAGTAGTAATGTATTTTAATTTAAAAAAAAGAAAGAAATGAGTAAATTTGTTTACTCAATTAGGTGTTCCGTAATTCAGTACGCGACATCGAGGACTTTTTTTGTTGAAACCAACAAAAGACACAAATAATCCCAATAATTTCACCCAAGATATTTTATCGAAATTTTTTAGGATATCAATTACTCCTTATTTGTAAGCAATTAATTATACAAGAAATGTCGGAATCGTAAGAAAATGCTGATAGTCAAGCCTATAGAGCAAACTGAGAGTTTCAATGCTACTTTATCCGTTTAGATGCACACACTAATACCGATTCTAACCTGAAATTGTAGAATATCTGAAAATCAATTCGAAAATAACGTGAGAATATATTCCACTTTGCATTTATATTCCATTGTATATACGTTCCTAGGGTACTTTGCTCGGAAAAGTTTCCCTAACGGAGATTCGCGGAGAGAAACCGACGTCAAGAATGAGCCCACGCTGCACAGGAAATTAGTTCAGAATTTAAGGTTAAAGAACCAGTCGGCAAGCAGTATTGAGAGCAAAACTTTCACAGACACCAAGAAAAATTATTTTTATTCCAATGGAATAACTGGAATAAGGAATCACTTTCGTAATTTAAGTACTTAAGAGTGACAGGATTCCTAATATGCTACTAACAATATGTTCTGACACATTTATCTTATATTCCTTCGTGTTTAAGTTATTTTTACAGGTTGAATTCGTTACAGGTTAATTTGTGGGAAACAACGAATTTTTACCGAATTTATTTGTTTGAGATTGTTATTTGGGATCTATTGTCTAAATACATTTTGCAGAGCGATCCTACGATTTAATATGTTTCCAATATAAGTGACAGTAAAAAATATTCTTCCAATCGGTGGAATAAATCGAAACGTTTTGCGGGATAAATTCGTTGAAATATAGGGACGCACCCCGCGTCAATTGTTCCTACGAATAGCCCCAGTATTCATCTTAAAACCGGCCGGTTTGACTCGCATTTAAAATTAAATTTAATCAACAACAGGTGGGCCCCGCCTCGGAATCAATCACAACCACTCTGCCGGTAAACAAAGGAACGAAATTACGCAAGCGTTCCTATCGTTATTCAGCCTCCACTGGACCGCATCCTATTCTGGCTCGGAGGCGTATTTAACTGCGGTGACTTAGTCACTGTCGTTTATATCGGAAACCTATTAGATAGGATTGCTTTGCAAAATGAGTTTCAACAACAAGTCCAAACAAACTAATCTCAAACATATAAACCCCCTAAAAATCCTCACAAATTAATCTGTATTGAGTTCAAAATTAACTCAAACACGAAGGAATATAAAATAAATGTAATAATGTCCTGTTAGGAATCCTGTCTGCACGATCAGTTGTAAAGTGTTTAAATTCTCAACAAACGAAAAACCGAAATATTATTATTTACCCTTTTTTCATATTTTTCTCGAGACTATTATTTTCCCATATTTTGACTTAGAATGACTCGTGAAAAAAGCCATATGAAATATAAACTGTATATCCGAAGTATATGGCATAGAGTGAACTACTAATTTTTATATTTTTCCTTTTTACAGCATTTATATAATATAGTGCGAATGCATTTTTATTTTATATCGGAAAGCGACCGGAGATGTCAAAAAAATCAAACTCGACATAATTATTAGGGTTAGCTGGGGGACTTTTACCATTCCGATCGATTGATCGAAAAACCCCTACTGCTCAATATCCGGCTTCGTGATACACATAACTTATAATCTTACGTCAGACGTGAATTCGAGGAATTTCTATTTGTTGCAACGTCAAAATTGTAGGTCTCGTGAGTTACTATAGCGCAGGAATGTCGCGGTATGCATTTAGCTCGCGGAAAGGTTGTGGGATCTAAACAATGGTACAGACATTCTAATTATCATTATACATATATATGCGTGTGTGTCTACACACACACACCCGCAGGTTTGCAATAGCGGTAATTGTGATGTTAGAATCAATTTAGACCAATCGTCTTGTGTAAAGTGTCTACAATTGCGGGATCGCCAAGGGAAGCATTTAACTACAATGCTCACCATTATGATCCGGATTGACAGAAGTGAAACGATTAGAATAAAGTGGTTTACAATTTTCTTATTGAGCGTAATAGAATGCAGGGGCATTATCCAGTTGTCGGCAATGTATCGAATAATTATTTCGATCAGACCCCATTTCCGAAATCAATTTTAAATTGTAAGCGGGGAGGGTCGCGATAACTCATTGAATGTAGTATAAAAAAACCTTGTTCGGAATAATAGCACTTGTGTAATGCAATACACGAGCGGACAAATGAGAACAATAATATAACCTCTTTTTAGGTGTCTTTTTTTCGCATACGAATTAACATTCTTTATTATTATCTCCCCTAACTTGAACAGCGTCAATGGGATCCTGCGTCTTCTATGCGCTTAATATTCTTTAATTGAAAAATGCGATTGACTGAAAATTCGACCGTGCGAATTTTTGAAACCAAACGTTCGAATTTGTATCAGCACTATAGGCGCGGAAGTATCAATCGCTTCTTCTGTATTCTTATTACGTTTGTATTCATTAATAAATTTGTTCCGCAAAAGGCATGTGTCAATCATCAATCACCAGTACTCCGGAATACTTTTAAACCAGATACCAGTACATCGTTTTACTATTTTAGTGACAAGGGCTGGCAGGATGCATCGTCAGCGGCCAGTACTGCTTCCTCGTAACGGCGATTCGTTAATTTATGATTATTTTAAAATACCTATAGTTCGGCTAAAGCAAATGGCTATACCAATTTTCAGTAGGGATACATGTCAGGTCATCGACTGAAATTCTTTCTCGTTTTTAATTCTGGATTGTGGCCACGCTCTCAGGGAGGCTGGGCGAAGATGCAATATTATTACCCAATTAATTATTGGGTCGGTATCGAGAAATTTACACCTAGCCCACGGATAGAACCAGGGGACCGAAGGCCCGTCGCTTATACTGGAAGAAACATTAGCCATTTCAAATGAACGAAAGCGAAAAGAAATGGGATGGAAAATAAAACAGAGAATGTGGGCCAGTGGGTAAAACCGAAGAAGGTCGGTTCAATACTAATTAGCCCAGTTTTCTGAACAATCGTCAAAGCTAGGAGTTGTTCGCCCCGTGGGAGCCTTCGACTCGTAAAGGCACTTTAAAATCCAGAGGAAAGTGCGGCTCGTTTGTTATGAATGATTCTCGGGCCCGTGGAGAACGTGAGAGCCCTCCACCATTCTCCCCCCGTGTATCTCACGTACTCTCGATATAACACTGGGGAAGGCATAATGAAAATAAAAATTCTTAATTAATTACCGGGACAAGTTTATAGCGTTAAGGTACATTTCTATACCGATTGGTCGACCGTCTTCCATCAAAAGGAAAAAATTCGTAGTCTGAACCACGTGTGTCGTTGTTGTATTGAAGTGCTCCAACAATTATGGAAGCTTGAGAAGAACTAAAAAAAAAATGCAATTGAAAAATAATTTTCGTATTTCTCGTTTTTTTTCAAATGTCTTATGTGTCCTTTTCCTGCAATATGTAATTCCTGCAATTCTTCTGACGCGATTCGCTAATTTGATTTTCACCATTTCAGATGCCAATTTCCGAATGCCCAGTATTTTTACTACAGCTCTGGAGGAGATCTACGGCAGTACCACATCAGCGATGGGAGTAATAATATTGCAAATACTTAATTGGGCGGCCAGAACACTATTTTTCAGTCAAACATAAACTTGGGGAGTTGTTTATTTATCAGTACCGTCATTTTCAATACTGTAACTTTATTGCAAAAATGTTATGCTCAGTGCATCTTCGAAAACACAATTTGCAGCGGCACCATTTCGGACAAAACTGATCTATTTCAAGAATACGGAATTCCGCCGTCCGACTGGGGCCTTGTTTCCGTTCGGTTGTTCTTGACTTACTCCGTTCGATTCATAATCAACGCGAAGACGACAGTTGATGGCACTTACCCGACCTGTTAAGCGTTTCGTCTAGCGTGCGTGGTCAACAACCACAATGACTCAATAGACCAATTAATTTTGCCAATTAGATATTCTATATTAGTAATTACATTAGGAAATGCGACGAAATAAATTCAGTTTTTCTATAAAGCTCTTTTCAGAAATGTTCAATATTTCGAACAGAAATGTACTAAATGTATTTATTTTTAGTAGCATTTAAAATTAAAAACTCGCAATAGGTGAGGGGGCGGGGACAGAATGGGAAAATAACAGAAGCTAACAGAAAACTTTTAACTTTTCATAATTTCGGACGATCCAACCGCTTACAACACACGCAGATCCCACAACGCGTCTAAATATAAAACAAAAGTAAAAGTGCATTAAGTTAAATACGCTTGACGATTTTCTGCCGAGCGAGAGATAAAGGTGGGCACGTATAAAGGAATGGAGTTAATAGTACTTTCCCCCCATTAGGGGAAATTGCACAGGGGCTATAATTACTATTACTACATAACCCCCCCTTCTCTTCACTAGTATCCTAATTATAAAAATTACAAATACAGATAGACATTACAACGTGGAAGAGACAATATAAGTGGATACAATAAACTTAATGGTGTAGGATGTCTTGACCCCCATCAAAATGCTGTAACTTGTGTAAGGAGATGAAATCAGTTTTTATTGTTCATATAGAAAAAACTCCACGTGTAAATTCTTGCGGATACTTACTCAAGGGTATATAGTCATTTATAATGTAGGAGACAAAAGTATCTGAATTTCCACCAATTAATTCGCACGTATAATTCTATGAATTCTGGAAACGTGGAAAAGCTTACAGTAGTGTGCTTTGGCTATCATAGTAATAGGTTGTTACCAAGTACTAGATTCTGTGACTACATTCAATAGTCGTTAACATGGCTGTGGCCACTCGCAATAATTTTTTGAGATGTGATGAAAAGTAATGATAATAGAACACGCCTACGCTTTATATCATATATACAAGGAAACAAAATACTTTATTCAGATCTTATAAATGTGAACAAATATTGAAGTGTGTTGGATACCTAAAGACCGCACTTTCAAAGATCGGCCCAATCATTCAAGGCTGACTTCACGAGGGCAAAATCTGGCCCAGGGGTCAAACTTACTTTCTCCATGCAATAACGTGTATTTTAAGTTATTTCCTACATTCAATACAGTGTTTAGCATTTGGTACAAGAGACAGTCGGTCGCGCGGAAGATACAAAAATCCCAATTAATTAGCACGCGTTTCCTGAAAAGTAATTTAATATAGTTTCTATTTAACCGCGAATTTTACATTTATAATTGCATAAATGTACGGTTGCAGCAGCATTCTATGTACGGCTAACTATGTAAAAATGACATATTTGCGTTACATGCTGCAACATCGTTGTTTATTTATTATTTATCAAAGAATATGTATTAACCCGATTCTCGATTCACATGCCTAATATTGCGCCACGAAATACATTTTGGGAACAAAGACTAACCTGAAACTTAACATGGAAATTAATTTTTCTTTGGTATCACGCGGTCAAACCCCATTATTGGCGATACAACACGCACCCCTACAATACATCAATCTAGAGTGTAATCTATTAACACTCTCAGTCCTATGCTGGACGGTATTTTCGCCATCGTTGGCAGCATTTAAAAAACACCTACAAATATACCACTAGACGAATAGAAATACTGACCGCCTAAATTTGTTTCTCAATAAAATCTATAAATCTATGCTGCAGATTGACGCGAAAAAGGTCGGATACTTCGATATGACAAGAAGTTTATTTTTACGGAAAGTCCGTTTTCGATTATATAGGGAGGTATTGGTAAGGGGGAAGTGTGAAATTCGGTCTTAGGATCCTCTTAGTTTACCTTGAACCACTTGAGAATTCCAGTACAGAGAAGGTGCTTTCCAACCTTTTGTGACATACCCAATGAAGTGCCCGCAATTTTTCAAACGACCTCTAACCGAGTTAAAAAGAAGCAGGTGCGGAGCAGCGATCATTCATCGCGTTTTTTCTACTGAAAAGAATACATGGCTGAGTGAAATTGAATTGGGTTTTTTTGAGAATTTCGTCTGTAATATACCGATATCCGTTTTTTAATGGATGCCCAAATTACGGCTCCGTTTAAATTACAAACTACACGTGAACATCTAATATTGAATTCGGACGTTCAACTACACAATTAAGGAGTGAAGATCGTTTTCATAAAAGCAAAAATATTTCATTGTAATAAATAATTGTGCGTTGCCAACTTATCAATGAAATACTGCTGTAATAACAGCATCCTATTGCAGATATGAAGTTTACTTAATTTATATCATAGGTACTTTTTGCATCTTCAATTGAACGAATTTGGCCCGCCATCGGGCCAACACCGAGGCATTTACCATTCTCAAGTCATTTGGGAGCCATTCCACATTACGTAACGCCATATATAAGAGTTAGGTCCGTAATAAGAAGCAATTGACTGATGAGTTGGTTGTCGCGGGTGGTCGGGCAGTTTAATTATTCAATTATGTTCTTAGGTGACATAATAAAAATTATTACTATTTAATTACACGATAAGCCACTATTCGTGCGTATATTCGATATAATTTTATTTAAAAAAATAGATAGAATGACAATATTCTTAAACGCAAAAGAGTCAAACGGGCGGTCTGAAATATCCAGGACTGCAATTTCTCCTGTCCCATTTTTAAGGGTCTAGCGTTCGGGTAAGACCCCCAACATTCCGAATATTCACTTTGTCCGCGATTTTGCCATATACGTGAATAAAAAATTCAATTCAAGTCTAATAGCTCCCTGCTGTCCCATATCGTTAGGATAACCGCCGGCTCGTCGAGTCCCGCCAAACCGACATCTCAAGACGACGAAGTTTCTTACTATCCCCCATTTCCGGAGGATCCTCAAAGAATTATTAACGTGGACGAAGAGTCCCATCTTTCAGACGACGGTATACAACATAACCCGTCTAAAAATTCACGTAACAAAAATAATAGCGCGACTCTTTCACACGTCTCTTTCACTCCCTGCCTATAGTTCCTATACCAAGTAAAAGACAGCTTCCGAGTACGTTTGTTAAAATTAGTAATTAAGCGCATAACTGGCCTTCAACTGCCTATTGAGCTATATAAGCAACGTTAAAAAAATGTAATTCGATGAAAGAGCCGGCTAGCGATGATGAATAGATCTCAAATGTCTTTGGTGTTCTCGAATCATTTCAGAACCACTCAAAGTCAATTCAAACCTACAACTGAATGAAATATTCGCACAGGAATTTACTATAGGGTTCGGGGCATACCTGAGATGATTAGGTCGACCTAATTTTCATTCAATCGCGAATTCGAATTTCAAAATTTATCTTTTTCAGAATTCTATACTCTGACAAGTACACGGTATATGATGATGGATATTGAAAATGCTTATAGATTATCTAATCGCCGAGCATGGTTTAAACAGATATACTTTAGGAGGTTGCGCGCCAATGAAAATCCCCCCCCCGGGCTACCGATTTACCGCCGTAACTGAAATGGTATCAATTCCATAATAAGCAAAAGGAAAAAATCTGTTCAGAAGTAACAGGTAGATGTCGGAGAGAAGGGGGCTAGACCAAAAGTGGGGGATATAAGGTGTCGAACGGTGAGAGTGAGTTAGTAGGATAGTGATCAACCCCGCGGTCGGATCATGTCCTCCGATCCACTCGTTCCAACGTGACGTGACATGTGATTTTTTTATTCTTCACAATACAACTCGACAGAAATCCAAATCACAATGCATATCTTGTACCAGGTAAGAGTACACCCGTGTCAATCTCGATAGAGAGAGAGAGAGAGAGAGAGAGAGAGAGAGAGAGAGAGAGAGAGAGAGAGAGAGAGAGAGAGAGAGAGAGAGAGAGAGAGAGAGAGAGAGAGAGAGAGAGAGAGAGAGAACTGAAAACCGTTTCAGCGCAGATGCCGAATCCGAAAAGTAAGAACGATGAAGGGACGTGTAGGAGATTACGACCAGCAGTCCTTAGGTACAACTGCCGTTAAAAATTTCATTTAAGGGCGCGGTACTCAAGAGGGTTTTAAAAACGGTGCTAAAAATGGGGCGCCTCTTGACTTATGGGCCGGAGCCAAAGAAGTGGAAGACGCGGTCCGAATAACTTTACCGGCCATGAACGCTTTTCTCTACCCGAAACGGGTGAAACGAGTGTTGAACTTTACCGACAACTCGATTTCCGTTTACTATCCGTCGTATCTCAAGTTCTCGGATAAGTATCTTGACGACCGGCTACCGGCCAAAGGAATTTGAAACGCCTCTAAATGAGCTAATTTTTGAACGCAGGGACGGTCCGGTGTCCCGACGACTGTCAAAACGATAGGGGTTTTTCGGCACTTTAAGAATCTCTCGGTGGGAGAAGGTTACGCAACGGAGGAAACCGCGGGTCCGCTTCCCTCTCGAAGGATCGAGCTCCTTACTCCACTTTCCCCCGGCTGATAATTCGCGCGGTTATTAAAGAAACGAGTTTAGACGGATAAAAAGCCGACCGTGCGGGCTTATACGTCCTGCCGGCGTACGGCTATTGCCGATTCCCCCCTCCGCGCACCCCATGACTAAATAGGTGTCGCCAAAATTTGACTGTCCCGTTTCGACCCGATCGGTTTCCAGCGTACTTTTCCGGTTGCGAAAGGTCAGCAATTGCCGGCTTCCGGAGTCGGATACACACGCTGGACAACCTTAAGGTCTTATCGATCGGTGCGTTTTTCCGAACCACTTCTCGGAAACTTCCGGCATGACTAAGGCCGTGTTTGATTTAACTAAGAAAATCTTAATCGACACTTCGCTTCTACTTTTTCTATACCTCGGAGTGGTTCGTAGCGTTTCCTTATCAAAAACTCCTTTTAAGCTTAAAAGACGTCCGCAATAGGCCGACAAATAATTCCCAACTACCGGATAATAAACTACACATTTCGCTTTCGACGACTGGATGAATGCAGTTAACAATTCGAGAGCATTCGGACGGTCGGCGAACATCAGATACAAAAATTACCGGTCGGGCATGAATAAAATTAAATTAACATTAAATTTTAGTAGTAAATTAAATTAAGCGATTAAAAAGAAGAGTTGTAACTTTCTTAACGGCATTGTACCGAATATCGCGAACGCTCGGCTGTATAGCGAAAAATTATGCGAAAAAAATTATAAATAACCCGGGAGGGGGGACATGTCTATGCCCCTGTCCCACAATCATGGTTTTGACAAACAAAATCCTTGAAATTTCTCACGTAATCAATTCTCAACGGCAGACGAAATTTTCACGACCATATTACTTTCGACACCGAGTAATGAAACATGCGGCGTCGTGAATACCGAAAATTACACCTTGTCGCATTTATTAATTAAAACTCTGGGATTGTTTTCACATTCGTCGGGCCTTTTTCAAGGAAACTTCTCCCAGAATTTAATTTCACTTTTCACGTAATAAAATGTACCACCATCTCAATATTATCTAGCAAAAAATTAAGATTAAATATTTTGAACGAACAGTAAAAGTGATAAGAGACTATCGGCATTCGAGCGCCCTTTAATACAACGAGCTTCAAAGCGCATATTCGTTTATCGACTGTACGATCAATTTATGATATTTTTTGAAGTAATAAAAATTTGATTTCTTTTCCCGCCAACCAAACAGAACTGTTAATTTCGTTTATCGCTCAAATGCGGGGCGAAAATTTTGGCATAAAAATATATGACAACGCGATGACCAATCCAAATTTCGATAGTCTCAGCATAACTAAATAAATCAATCGCTCTTGGACAGTTTTGAGTTCTCTTAACTCGTTCCGCTACCGTCGAGGCGTTCGTTTATAACCACTTAGCGCCCGTTTCATCGGCTAAATAAGCAAAGCGCTTCGAACACTCCGTACTGACCATTTTAAAACGAGTTCACAACACTTATCAGTCAGACTTCCTTTTTGTAAAACATAAATCTTATCCCGAAAAATAACTAATAAACCGTTCAATTAGGACCATTTATAAACTCTGAAACACACAGGAGGACGCGCCCCGAAAATGAACTTACGGAAGAAAAAAATTAAATATAAATTACACGATCGAACCGTACGGTCGAAAATGTCGACGGAACAAGAAATAGTCGGGTGAAAGAGACCCTAGACAGAAGGGCACCACCCAACCGAGTAATGCAGCTCACCTTGTGGTCTACTATTCTAAACTTTGACCTACCCTTTCTCTATTGTATGTTATTAGATACGGAAATACGTGGGAAAAGATCGCCCTCGGGGCTGGCCCCCGGCCTCTCGGACTACCAATTTCGGTTTCCCCCCGTCGCTTGGTCGATAGCGAAGCTCGGTTTCACAATTTACTTTTCTCCAACTTTTCGTGAATTAGTCCGAGTATCCGTATTCGAAATGACGGATGTTTAGGATTCGAACCGACTTAAACTCGAAAAATAGTAAGTGAAATGGATCGAAATAAATATACCGCTTATTTCTCTTTGGTGGAACGGAAGGATTCACTTTATCTGGGTACTGACAACGTACCCCAATCTAGGTTGTCATACATTCCGATCCTATTTGTGCCGATTGTACGCGTTAGAGTATTAAATAATCGTCCATTCATGCGAGCCATATATTAATTATACGGATTATTTAATGACGTAAATGTTATTATTTAACGTTGCTGCGGTCGAATAAGAAATAGGAGATGGATGCAAATGATAACTGCCCTCTGTTTCAGATGACTTGTCTTTCGTGGGTGATTTCCTCGGCTTTTACTAACCCCGAGCCAAGGTACACTACCGAGAGCGTAATAACGCATAACGCGACGCGCCGCTCGGAAATTTCCAGAGCTATCGCGATCCATAAAAGTGGCGAGAAGATAAACGAAAAAACCTCAACGACCACAACAGACGACGACGATAAAAAAACGTTAGCGCAGCAAGTAGCCGACGGCAAGTACGGTTTGATACAAAAGGAGCTGTTTTTAAAACCAGCCAAGAGACCAGGGATTATAAGTTACGAAATAAATCCCGAAGTTCCGAAGGACAATATAAACAATCTCGGCGGATTAGAACCGGAAGAAATATGGCTGGCGGAAAATCATTTATTGGTGTTAAAAGGGGGAGGTTTCCCGGGGAAAATTAATCGGGGGAAACCGGCCTGGCCGCCTATAGATAATTACGTCGCTCCTAAACGGCAAGTCAAGATACCGCCGAATCCCAGGATACCTCCACCGTTCCCCGTTCAACTGAAAGAAGGCGGTGCGATACAGTTTATAAGGGCCCGCGATAACGCGACTCAACCCTACAGAGAGGACGATCGCAACAACACTAGAAACGCGACCGGCTACGAGGACATTCCTCTGTTTCCTCCCGGCCTGTTCTTCCCCCCAGCATCGGGCTTCAAGAATATCACGGAACTGGACGAGGACGACCCGCGAATTTATTATCCGCCACCGTACGATTTCGTCTACCCGAAGGACAACTCCACCACCAGAGTACCTCCGGGTCCGCTGGTCCCGGGGATCGTCCTGCCACCGCCCCCGGATTTTTTCGCGCCCCTCCGACCCGACCGCAAGAACGGAACGCGACGACGGACCGAATCGACGAGGAAGCCCCAGACGACGCGGGTCCACTCCAAAAATAAAACCACCACGGCCCGACCGAATAAAACGACGAAGACCGCCGACCCGAGTCCACAAACTACCACGACATACGCGCCGAACGCGCGAACGAAACCCACCAGTACCGAGGATCCCAACAACGGTTGGATACCCATCCCGGGACGTTCTCGGCCGACAGAAGTCGCTCCGATAAAACCGCATTATGCTCCCGGTACTGTCAACCAGTCGCGAGTCCGACCGACGGTCGGTACAAATCCTTACTTTCCCCCCGACCGAGTCCGCGACTACTACGCCGATATTAAGGACGGAGGATATTTCAGTACGACGCCGTCCCCTTTCGAAGGTTTCCGACCTCTCATATTGAACTTGCCGGAAACGGTGAGACCGACCGCGCCCCCCATTTATCCCTACCCGTTAACCCTGACGAAGGATAAACAGTTGAAAGAAACTTATATTTATTATGGAGATCCCGAAGTCGACCGTTATCGACAGACGACCGGAAAACCGATGAAACATTTCTCGGAAAACGAGCATAAGACTACCGGTTACGAAACGAACACTCCCCTACCCCCCAAGTTGTACCCGGAGCCATTGATCGAAATCCCACAGGCGGGTGTCGGGGAATACCCGAAAGAACTGGCTTACTACGATCAAAACTTTAAAAAAGAGACTCATCAAACGGAACAACCTTTCCGCTACATTTATTATAACGATAACAGGCCTAAAGACCTCGGTTATACGTACGACGTTCCCGTCCAATTACAGAGTCATTACGGACACGATATCGGAATATACGATGTTCGGAACACCGGGAATAAACTGAATCGCGAACGGGTTCCACCGACGACAAAACCCCCCATATACGAATACAGTTTTTCGGCCCCCGGATACGGTACGGGAGAAGCTCCGAAGATAGCGACGACGCCGAAACCGGCCGGATTTCAGAATACCTTCGCTCCTCCCGTCCAACCCCAATTCGCTTTCTTCGATTATCTGACGACTCCTAAAAACCATAACGTTTACAGATACAACGAGCAGAACACAAACCCGCCCAAATTGTTCACGACTCTCAAACCGAACTTCGAGAGGAATAACGGCTACCCGAATTTCCAGAATGTTTTCAGGACAGAAAATCCTTTCAACGCGTTTTTGGCCCACGACAACGGAATGATGGGAGATATGGCGAAAAAATATTTGAATACGTTCGGTCAAAAGGTCAATAACGGCAACGTCGATCGACCGCCGACTACTCCTCTGCCCCGACCGTCTCAGAATGGTCAAAGGAAACCCCAGCACGAAAATAGAACTAAAGGCTCGCCGGACGGCAAAGAGGGGCCCGTCAAATTTCAACAAGGATCCTACAACGCGCAATCCGATTATGACGCTCACTCAAATAAAGAATACTACGAAAAACCGAATTACGAGTTGGACGCTTACAAATTCTCGATAGCCAAACCGCAGCATAATACTCAAGCGGCTAAATACCCACAAATCTATTCGACGCTACCTAATTATGAACCGTACGAGTACGAGCCGGAAATTGTGAGGCCCAACCACCCACTTGGTTCTGATGTTAACGTCAATTATAAAAATCCGCCACCACTGAATCCTGATGCCGAATTTATTTATCCCCAATACATGCAACGCGACCACTCGAGAGATAACTCGTACATATCCTACCAACTACCGGGAAGCGGAGGGCATTTTTTTTTCCTGACGCCCAGGTCGATCAAGGCGGAAAATTATCATTTGGCCAATTCGGGATTCCAATATCCAAACGCTGAGGAATATAACACTTATCAGAATGGGCAGAAACGAGTGAGAAGAAAAAGGCCACAGAAAAGCGATTAAATAAGTAATAAAAGAGAGCAATGCTGTCACAGCACAGACTGAAATGATGAGTTATTGTATACTTCTCATAACAAATTAAATAGTGAATCAATATAAAATAAAGGATCTGTGATAAGGGCATGCATAGCCTTTAATTATTTGATAGGCATTTCATAACAAATACTGAATAAATTCTAGAAAACGACGAATGTAAAACTACAAAACACTGTTTATGAGATTTTTAAAATGTTGTCAGCGCTGACGCAATTATTCTTTAAGAAAATGTATTTAAAAAGTACAAATTGATTTATAATATTTAGATTAGGAATAGTTAATTGTAAAATAACTGTTAATTGATACATGTAAAGCTCAATAAAAATAAAATAGAGCACAAGATAAGTAATTTGAAGCAATTTTTAATTAAACAAAAAATTATTTTTAATGCGATTGTTAAGTTAATGTATATGGCAAATAAGGGTCATGTGATAGTATGACTGTTACAAATATTACACAATCATTGTATATAAAGTATGAAATAACTGTAAAAATATTACTCAACTTATGATTAAAAAAACGCCAAATTAATTTTATGTGTTAGATCTACCCTGCTGCCTTATTGAAAAATAAATTTAAAAATGGTATGTACCTTAAAGATTAAAATGATACTTATAATTATTCAGCACTAGATAATGAAATATTTAGATAATACATAAAACCAAACATCTGTGTAGTTGTGTATGTATAAATGTAATTCTAAATCTCCATATGCTAATATATATATTTTTAAGAAAAATTAAATAGGCACCTTATTGTTTCTGTAATTAAAGTAATATGTTTGCAATTTGTTTTAAACACCAATCCATCCCATCAAAAGTTAATGAAAAAAAAATGAAATATTTATTTTAAAGTAGATATTTAGAAAATATATTTAGTCAATTAAAATGTTAAATGATTGTTTGTGGACTAAATATATAAACTATTAATGATTAATAAAATAGGATATTGCATATATTGTACCTATTTAGTTAAAGCAGGCATTGTAAAAATGAAGAACAGGTAGTCCATTATTTAAACTAATATTTTCCCTATACTATATCTCTCGATTAGTGTAGACACAAGTTCAGTCAAGTAGAAGTTTAAGGTAAGGTTGCATATACCTTAACTATATGAACACACTATATTTATTAATAATAAATAGTTATATTAAATAAGAAAAAAAATGAGTACAAAGAATAACAAAAATAAAAACTCTACAAAGGGGAATCAAGACATCTACTCAGGCATTTGAAAAGTAAGTCTACCAGTAAAAATTTGTTCATAAGGAAAAGAAACAAAACAATCCATAACCAATTCACCATAAGTACTGAAAATATGTAAATAGCAAACAAAAATACTAAAAAAAAGACTTACCAACATTACATTCTTCTTCTGTTTTCTGATCTTTTAATGGCCTATCATGTAGCCTCAGGTACACATTGATTGCACATGTTGCCGCTCGTTGATAAAATGAATGTGAACGCAATACGTCCTCCAGCCTTAAAAGCCCTACATATGACCTCAAAGTCATTTTCCTCATACAGTAAGTATGAAAATCAAATTGATCCTCAATTATTTCAGAGAAATGCTGCAAAAAATATTCACTGTTCATATTTTGTTTTACAAAGTGTGTTACAAAACTCACAATTGAATTAGAAATAATTAAAATTCAAGTAAATTAGTTTTTGAAAAAACAATTAATTCAGTATGAGAAAGAAATATAAAAGAATAATATTTCTGGATATGGAGGCAACTTTAACACTTAATTGTTTAGTAATTAATTATGATTACAATAACATATACCCATAGCTGCAAAATGTTGAATTTAGCAGCTGGAATACTAATCTTAATACTTGCAGAAAAATAAAAACAAATAAATGATTAATAAGCATTATTTTTTCCTGCAATTCCTGACATATGAACCTCTTTATACATTTCGGT